>JAJPUD010004160.1:122555-142441 GCA_023553655.1 Myrmecobius fasciatus | reverse complement strand
CTTCCTTCCTTCCTTCCTTCCTTCCTTCCTTCCTTCCTTCCTTCCTTCCTTCCTTCCTTCCTTCCTTCCTTCCTTCCTTCCACAATTGTGGAATAGCTGAACAAGTTATGGCATATAGTTGTGATGAAGTACTTTTATGCTATGAGAAATGATGACGAGAGTAGTTTCAGAAAAACATGGTAAGATATCTATGAAATGATGCAAAGTAAAATGAGAAGAACTGTGATATCATGTTTAGTAACAGTAATGTTATAATGATGATCATCTGTGAAAGGCTTGTCTACTCTGACCAATCCAACAATCCTTGATTGTTGCCTTTTATTTTCAAAGAGGATCAAAATGACCTCACTATGCTGGGACCAAGGGACAGTATGTCTATGTCTGATCAAGCCCATACAAACTTGGAATGCTCTACCACAGGTCCATATGTACACTTGGAGGGGAGATGTTTCTAAATGTACACATCTCAGATTTCTTTTGAGCTACTGAAATTCTGCTTTGCTCAAAGAGTACATTGCCTTCTTTGAGGCACACTGTGGAGGGTGGTCCTGTGCCAATGTCTCCCATGTCTCACAATTGATTCCAAAGTTCTTCAGAGACACCAATGACCCACAGCAATTCCAAAGAACTCATGATGAAAAAATAATCTCTGCCTCTAGAGAGAAAACTTTTGAACTCTGAGTGTAAAATGAATAGAATTATTTCACATTGTTTTCTTTTACAGATGGCTAATACAGATATGTGATTTACATAATTTCATATGTATAACTGATAACATACTGCTTTCCTTTTTAGTGAGTGGGGGAAGAATGGGAGATTTGGAATACAAAATTTAAAAAGAAAAATAGGTTAAAAATAAATTTATTGTATTTATATATAGTATACTATATATAATATAGTATGTAAAATATAAATATGTATAATAAATAAATATATAGTAATTAAAAATTTAAAAACATCATCAAATTATATGCTACCTTGGCTAGGAGGATCTTGCCAATTTCTACATTTCCCTGCTTCTCTACAAAGGGAGGTGTTGACACATAAGCTGCATTCTTTTTTTCATATATTCTTTTGACTCATGCTGATCTTGAACAAGCAAAGTGAGACTGCCAAGTATCCCATAAAATCATTGTTCTTGTTGCCCTTGGGTACTTGATGAAGCAACTGGCATCTTCTTTATTCATCCCTCTAAGCAGAACAATCCTCCCACTTAGTAGCAACTTTTTCTTTAAACATTTGAATTCATTATTTATTTATTTAAAAAATTTTTTGCTTTTTAATTTTTAATTTTAAATTCTTTTCCTCCCTACCACATCTCCCTCACCCACTACAAAGAAGAGTAATATAATATCAATTATAAATATGAAATCTTGCAAAACATATTTTATATTAGCCATACTTCAAAAAAAGGTAAAAAAACAAAGTGAGAAAATTATATTTCAATTTGCACTCAATCAGTTTTCTCTTTGGAGGTAGAAGGTATTTTTTTCATCATGAGTCCTTTGGAATTGCCTTGGTCATTGGTCTTTCTGAAGAACTTTGAAGTCAATTGTGAGACATGGGAGACATTAGCAGAGAACCACCCACATTGTGTGCCTATATCAGAGAAGGCACTGTACTCTAAGAGCAAAGCAGAATTTCAGTAGCTCAAAAGAAAATTTGAGATATGCACTTTTAGAGATATCTCCACTCCAAAGGTACATATGGACTATTTGTACCTGATCTATGGTAGAGCATTCCAAATTTGTATTGGTTTGATCAGCCACAGTCAGGCACACCATGTCTTGACTCACTCGTCCTGTTGGAAAATGAAGGATATTGAATTGATCAGATTAAACAAGTTTTTCACAGTTGATCATCACACAACATTGCAGTTACTATGCACAATGATCTCCCAGTTATCATTTTGCATCAGTTCATATAGATCTTGCCATGTTTTTCTGAAATCACCCCTTTTATTGTTTTATGGCTCAATATTACTCCATCACAATCAAATGTTACAGCTTATTCAGTCATGCCCTAATTGTTGGACTTCTCCTCTCTTTCTAATTCTTTGCCACCACAAAAAGAGGTACTGTAAATATTTTTGTACATATAGATTCTTTCCTTTTTTCTTTTATCTCTTTGGGGTACATAATAGTGGAATTGCTGAGTCAAAGAATATGCACAGTTTGATGGCCCTTTGGGCCAACTTCCAAATTGTTTTCCAGAGTCTTTGGACCAGCTTAGCAGCAATTTCTTTAAGTTTAGACATGCCATTTATAGAGAGAAGATCATCCATGCATGAGAATATCAAGTGCTTAATAAATTTTTTAAAATTTAATTGAATGTGTTGAATTATTCACCAATCCTGCCACTGTCAATGAAGGCTTTCATAAAGAAAACCCAAGGGAAGTCTTGAGTGTTATTTAAACCAGTATCATTCAAAATCTGAGAATGCCACTTGACAGTCTTGCTCCAAAGAGGTGGAACAGGATGAAAATTGACATACATTCAAGAAAAGTTCTATAAATTAAAAACACTTGGATCTACAATCATCCAGTTGTCCTTCAATTATTTAACTTTTTTGCCTTTGATTTGTAGCTAGCATTGTGTTTGATGTTATGGGATCCAAACGCAAAGAATTTACAATAACTTGTTCAGGGAAGCTTGGGATGGAGGTAGGCAAGGTACATCCATCACCTAGTAGGTCTGAGCTTGAAGAGACATTTGAGATGATGTAGTCTAAGCACCAGAGGAGAAATATGAGGCCATGGGAGGAGAAATGACTTGTCACACAGAATATTACCAAAACAATTGGTGCAATATTTTCAAGTCTTGTGCTCATTTCATTACATCATGTTGGCAGTTGCTTTCATTCTATTTTTTCTTTTGCTCCTATTCCAGTATAGGTCTCTCCTGAGACTCAGACCCTATATATGATCTAGCTCAGAGTTATGCCCTCCTTAGTCTTAAATTTACTTCCATAAGGTTATGCAGTAGATAGAGCAGTGGCCCTGGAAACAGAGATCTGAGTTCAAATTCAACCAAATCTAACACAGTCATTATATAATCCTGGGCAAATCACTTAACCTTTGTCTGCCTCAATTTCCTCAACTGTAAAATGAGGATTACAAGAGTACCTACCTCACAGACTTACTAGGAATATCAAATGAGGTAAAGTGCCTGGCACATAATAGGCTCTTAATAAATCTGTGTTTCCTTCCTTCTTTTGTACTGAGTAAGTATAATAGGGCAAATTGGTCAGGGAGGTGTTTCTATACCCATCTGTGTGTGTATTCTGCCATGCTTTGTCCAGTTCGAATGAGTGAGGTTCAAGTGCCATCTGTTCCCCCCCCCCACTTCCTGTAGACTTCTACTCAATCTCAATTATGTGAGATAATTTTCCTAATCTTTCCTGTCCCTTTTTTGTCCTCACATAACTCCATGTATTTCTCTTCCCTTCTCTTTCTGTTGTGTTTTTTTAAAAGGATCATTAAAATATAATAGAATCAGCCCCAGGGTCTTTGTTTAATTAAAAAATAATAAAATTCTGAGAAGACAGACATATCATCTCCTCCTATCATATGGCTTTTATCTTTTTAGTCCCTTATTTGCTCATATTTTTCTTTATTCCTGTATTTGAAATTCAAAGTTTCTATGCATCCCTGCTTTTTTCATTAGGAATGCTCTCTTTTATTAAAGGTCCATTTTCCTCCCTGTAAGATCATATTCAGTTTTGCTGGGTATGTTATTTTTGTTAATAAACCTAAATTCTTTTTTTAATTGAAATTTTTTATAAATTTTTAAATGAGTATGAATGGATAATTTTTCAACATTAACCCTTGAAAAACTTTGTGTTCCAATCCCCCCTTCCTCCCACCCCCTCCTCTAGATGGCAAGTAATCCAATATATGTTAAACATGGTAAAAATGTATTAAACCTAAATTCTTTACTTTGTGAAATAGCATATTTCTTATATGGTTGACAGCTAAATTGTGTTGATTCCTGACTGTGGATCAGTTCTTGAGTTCTTTCTTTACAGTTACTGGTAGTTTTTTTTTTCCCTTTGACCTAGAAGTTCTGGATTTTGACATTCTTAGGAGTTTTCATTTTGGAGAATTCAGAAGTGGATTCTTTCTATTGCTACTTTGCTCTTTGATTCCAGGAGATATGGGCAGTTTTCTTTTATGATTTCTTGAAATAAGATGCCATTTTTGACCATGGTTTCCAGGTTGTTCAATGATTCTTAACTCATCTGTCCTTGATTTTTTTTTCTAGGTCAGTTTTTTATGAGATTACCATATTCTACTTATTCTGTTACTGTTTCTATTTTTACTTTATTTTACTATTTCTTGTTCTCTTCTCTATTTTGTCCATTCTAATTTTTCCAAGTTCTTTTGCCTTTCGGAATATCTGGTTCCAGGCCCTTTGATCCTTTAAAATGGAAGCTGACAGATCCTGTGTAATTCTAATTACAGTTCCTCGGTATTTGAACTGTTTCTTTCTAGCTGCTTGCAATATCTTTTCCTTGGTGTGATAGTCCTGAAATTTGGCCACGATATTCCTTGGGGTTTTAATTTTGGGGTCTCTTTCTGGAGGTGATCGGTGAATTCTTTCAATGCCAATTTTGCCTTCTGATTCTAAAACATCAGGGCAATTCTCTTTCATGATTTCCTGGAAGATAGCATCCAGGTTCTTTTTTTCATCGTGGCTTTCAGGGGGTCCGATAATCCTTAAATTGTCTCTCCTGGATCTGTTTTCCAAGTCAGTTGTTTTTCCTAGGAGATATTTCATATTTTCTTCTATTTTTTCATTTTTTTTGTTTTTGTTTAACTGATTCTTGAAGTCTTATTGAGTCATTTACTTCTATTTGTTCAATTTTAATTTTTAAAGTATTATTTCCTTCAGTTATCTTTTTTAGCTCCTTTTGTAGCTGGCCAATTGAATTTCTTGATTCAATGCATTCTTTTTCCATTTTGCCAGTTTTATTTTTCAGTGAATTGTTGTCTTTTTCCAATTCACCAATTTTGTTTTTCAGTGAATTGTTGTCTTTTTCCAATTCACCAATTTTGTTTTTCAGTTTGCCATTTTTATTTTCCAGTGAATTGGTGATTTTTTCCAATTCACCAATTTTGTTTTTCAGTGAACTGTTTTCTTTTTCCAATTCACCAGTCCTATTTTCCAGTTTTTGATATTTCTGTTGCCCTGATCTCAATTTATTTCCCCATTCTTCTTCTAGCTCTCTTTTGAGATTCTTAATGCAATCTTCCAGGTAAGCCTTCTGAAAGGGAAACCAACTTAAGTCTGCCTTTGTGGCTTCATCTGGGATTGTTTTCATAATGTCAGGATCTGGGGACTGTTCTATTTTTTCTCCGTAAAAGCTTTCCATTGTGAGAGCTCTCTTCTGCTTCTTGCTCATGATTTAAAGTTGGGATATTGGTCAAAAGCAGAGAAAACTGCAAGAATTTGTATTTGCCCTGGGGCAGTTTGCCGAGTTGACTTGAGGCAAGCAATTTGATATAGATAATATATGTGTAGTCATGCAAAACATGACTTCATATTAGTCATTTGAAAGAAAATACAGACAGACTGAAAAAAAACCCCAAGAAAAATAGAGTAAAAATGCTTCAATTTGCATTCATACTCTCCATCAATTTTTTTCTTTGTAGGTGAATAATGTTTTTCATCATGAGTCTTTTGTGATTGTCTAGGACCACTGCATTGCTGAGAATATCTAAATCATTCACAATTAACATCCTTACAATAATGCTGTCATTAAGTACATTGTTCTCCTGGTTCTGTTCACTTCACTTTGCTTCAGTTCATACAAGATTTCCCATTGTTTTCTGAAGACATCCTGCTCATCATTTCTTATAGCACAATATATTTCATCATAATTATAGACCACATTGTTCAGCCATTACATAATTGATGGGCATCCTTTCAATTTCTAAATCTTTGCCACCACAAATATTTTGCTAAAAATATTTTCATACATATGATTTCTCCCTCCCTCCCTTTTGAAAATCTCTTTGGGATACAGACTTAGTAGTGATATTGTTGGGTCCAAGGGTATGCAGTTTATAGCCCTTTGGGTATAGTTCCAAATTGCTCTCCAGAATAAGATACCTTTTTTAAAGGAAGCATGACTTAAAATAGAGAACTGAGAGTGATTTAAAATGCAAAATAGATAACTAGTGAGACAGATGGATACAAAGGCCACTGCCAATTATTTTACATGTTTCTTGGAGATAGTGTTACTACTACTAATAGCTAACATTTACATAGTACACTTTAAGGCTTGCAAAGTGCTTTACAAATATCTTATTTGATTCTCACAACAACCTTGAGAGATAGTTGCTAATGTATTATCTCCATTTTACAGATCAAGAAACTAAGACTGCTGTTGGAGGTTAAGTGATTTGCTTATAGTCACACAGTAAGTATCTGAGTCTACATTTGAACTCAGGTCTTCCAGATTACAGGACTCTAGCTACTATATTTCCTGGCTATCATAGTCTTGGAACCCTTATGGGTTCCTTACACTTAATTGTCCATGGCCCATGAGAAAATCCTAGAAAAAATAAGGGTGAAGGAATAATTGTACGGCCTAATGGATATGTTAATCATGAAATTAGGAAGACCTGGGTTGAAATCCTGCTTCTGATAATGACTACTGATGAAGAAGTATAAAATTAAGGGAATAAAAGTTATTGTATGGGAGAGCAGTTCAAGATGTGAAGAATTCATGAGACATTTATTACAAGTCAAAGGGTTGCCATATATTACATGAAATAGTTCATAGGCTCAATCAAATATAACTAGGTAAAACAGAATCATAAAGATTAAGCAACCAACTTCTGGGTTCAGGAACTTTTAAAGTCTCAGGGGAGAGGAGAAGAAAGGGCAGGGTTGAGGGATTAAGGGGAGAAGTTAGGGAGAGGTCAGGAAGAGTTTAGGGATGATCTAGGTGGAATCTGCAAGACTGACTAGGTCTCAGACTTGTTGTCTTAAAATATGCTAATCAAGACAGTCCCAGAAGTTGGTCTATCTCTAGGTGACAACAAAGGAAACAGGATGGGTAGATTAAAGTTCCTGATTAAACTTTCCGTTTCACATTAATGAAGCAGGTGAAAAATGAAATGACTGGGGAAACAAAGGTTTGAGTTTCTGAGCATATTGATTTGTTAAGCAAAGCATTCCAATTGCATAATAAATCAGGATCAGGCTTCCTCAGTTTGGTACAGGGCTGCAATTACAGAGGAATTCAGATTTTATGTATTAAAAATAAAAAATAATTAAAATATTCAATCAAATAAAGACAAATATTAAAAGAAAACAATTAACCAGGATACAGTTAGGTAATCTTATTTCTAAAAAGAGGAAAGATTAAAGACTTTTTAAGTTGACAGGGGGAGGGTAAAGAAATCAGAAAAATAAATCTTCTACTCCCTCCAAATGTCTGTATTCAGTAAAAAAAAAAAAAAAAAACCCATGGAAACAATCACTGATTGACCAGTACAGGGAAAGTTTTCAGATAATATATATATGGGTTGCTTGTGACATATTATTATGAGAAAATCCTTTGCATCAGTCTTTGAATCTGAATGAATTTCTGGTCAGCATAATCTTGGTCCCTAGTTAAGTGTCAAGGTAGTCTAGCTTCCCAGTGACACATGGCTAGGTTCCAACAATGAATTAAATTTTCTCATAATTGCCATAACTAAATAAAATTTTCTCTGAAGACAGAAATTGCATTAGACCTAGGATTGAATAGAAAGGGAACTGAAGTAGGCCCAGAATTGAGTCACAAGATGAAGTCAATGTGGTTCAGTCAATTCCCACAATTCTCTCACTATATAACCATGAACAAGTTATCTCCTTGGTCTCTAAGATTACAAGTGGGCAGTTATAGGAAGGAAACTCCATGATTGCACAGTGTGGGTGTAACATACATTTATAGCTTAAAGACTCTCTTCCCCATCTCAATAAGTTACAAGCAACATTGGGATGTTCAAAAGATTGTAGAGAACATTTAATCCAATCGTTTATGGATTTCATTTATGGATAAAGAAATTGAAGCCCAGAGAAAGTGATTTGCCTCAGATTCAGAATTGTAAGGGACCTTAGAAACTTTTTTTGATGTCAAGGACCCACTCTACTGGAAGTCTGGTAAAACCTACAAATATCTTCTTAGAATAAAGTTATTATTTTATTTATTTATTATTTTTTTCTAGTTACACATGTATATTCAACTTTTAATATACATTTCTTTATGAATCATGTTGGGAGAGAAATATCAGAACATAAGGGAAAAACCAGGAGAGAGAGAAAAAAAACAAACAGAAAAAAGAAGTGAACCATAGCATGTGTTTATTTACATTCAATCTCTATAGTTCTCTTTCTGGATACAGACAACATTTTCTATCCAAAGTTTAGTGGGATTGTCTTGGATCACTGAACTATTGAGAAGAGCCAAGTCTTTCATAGTTGATCATTGCACAATTTTGTTGTTACTGTGTATGATATATTCTGGTTCTCTCGTATCACTCAGCATAAGTTCATGTGAATCTTTCTAGGTCTTTCTAAAATCAGCTTGTTCATCATTTTTATAGAATAATAATAGAATAAACTTTTAAAATGTATTAAGTAAAATGCATAGGATTATAAAAAGAAAAACCCTAAATATACTGAAATACAATTATCAAAATACTAGAAAAAATTTGTGGACCCCTTGAAATCTATCCATGGATCTTGGTGGGGGGCAGTCTGTGGATTCCATGTTAAGAATTCCTGATCAAATCCAGCCCTCTCATTTTTACAGATTAGGGTAATCACATCACTTGACTAGGGTCATACACCTGAACTAAACATCAGAGGGGGATGTTGAATTCAAGTTCTGACTTCAGAGTTAGAGCTCTTTCCATTATACCATTTCTGCCTTTTAGTGGGTCACACAGTAGGCTAGTAAGGAGCAGAGCCAGCACCAGAATCTATAATCAGCTAAATTATTGATTCAGAGAGAATATGGGGACCTTTAAAACTTTTACTCAAATAGAAGAAAATACAAAATGGTCAAGACTTCACTGGCAGGAACATTGATGTTTGGGGAACAAGACTCTGGAAAGAAGGGTTTTGTGATTTTATTAGAAGGTAATCACACTATTAAAGAACTATTTATTTCTTACTTCTTGATCATGAGGCAGGAAAAGTATAAAGATGTCAAAGGGAACCCTGTTAGCATGAAGACTTTTGGCTGTTCAGGAATTCTGGGAAGGACAAACCAAGGCTGCACCTCTCATTAGTTCTGCCCAGAATGAGTAGATTATCTATGATTGTTGAGAAGAGGATACCCTAGAATGATAATCAGTGATTTGTAGGAACAGTACATCCAAGTCTCCTCACTGAGTATGGCTACACCTGTACTATTTAAGTTATTTTTTTCTTACCTGCATGTAAATTTGAATTTTTGTGAATTAAATTCACAATTGTAAATTAAATTGTGAATACAATTTGTAAATCAAATTAAATATTCCCCTTTACATAGCACAAAACCCTTTCTTATGACACCATTATGAGGGACTGTGACTGTTTTGGAGGTACTACTGTTAGTCAAGGGCAGCGAGGGGTACCATAGCACAAAGAATGCCAGGTTGATGTCAGGAAGACCCATCTCCATGATTTCAGATCTGACTTCAGAAACTAGCTGTGTGACTCTGGGCAAGTCACTTCATTTCAGTCTCCTCATCTGTAAAATGGGCTGGAGAAAAAAAAGGCAAGCCATTCCAAGAAAAATCCAAGAATATATCAAATGGGGTCACAAAGAGTCTGAAACAACTGACTAATAACAATAGTTAGTTAGTCAACAAGCATTCAATAGGTGCTTATTATAGGCTAAGTAGTTTTACCTTCACTTTTCAGATAAGGAAACTAAAGTTTAAAGAAAAAAATTGCTTGTCCTTCCCTATACTAAGCCAAATCCTATCCCTCCACCACAGAATTCAAGGTCATTTAGCCCTGGGAGAGGTTTAGGGACAACTTCATAATGATTTTCAAGAAGGCTTTTCTCTCTCTCCTGACTTATTCCTGCATAAATCCCCAGTCATTGATAACCCTGTGGGAATCAGTACCAATCAGATCTTAGCTCCTCCCCACCCCCTTCATTCCTTTCTCCTTTTATTACAATACCCACTTTATACTTGTTCCCTGTTCATTATAGTAGAATAGCCTATACTCTTAGCACCCATATTCCCCAAACCCATCTGTTCCATTGAACAGAATTTTGTAAGAGGCAGAATCGGGAAGGTTGATGATGCTTCACATCCAGAGTCTCCAAGGAGCTGTTTGTTAAATTTTCAGCATTTACATTTCAGAAATTGGCAAATGCCATAAATCAGAACTTGGTTAATTAATTTTTTTAATTGTTTAAACTTTAAAAAATAATGGAAAAATGTTAATAATGCAAATCATAGTTTAAAGTGTATCCTGGGTACAATTTTTTTTAGAGTTGGTTATTAAACATTTACCCACACATTTTCTACTTACAGCTCTAACATAACCTCTGGGGCATTTTTTTTTATGAGAGCCAGAGTGACTTATTTTTCCTTTGTTCCAGGGAATGGACTTTTGGAATTGGAAGCTACTTATGGATGTAAAATGTACTGGGTTTGAAAGGAGATCTATGGTTCTATGTGACCTTGGACAAGTGACTTACCTGATCTAGGTCTGTTTTCCAAGTTATATAATGGCTTGGGCTCCATTATTTCCTAATATCTCTTTCCAACCTCACAATTTATTGTTTAAACTATTATTTAAGAAAGGTGTCCCTTTTCCTTTCCTACAAGGAGATTTTATTTATATTATATACATTTTATGTTATATATAACCTGTAGATAAAGCCATGTGTTATGTATGTTATACATATGCTATATATACTATGTTATATATAGTTATATACATAGTACATATACATATATGTATATAGTTATATATTTAGTAGGTAGAGTATTGTGATAGAGTTCTGGGCCTGCTATCAGGAAGATTTATTTTCCTGAGTTCAAATCCGGCCTCAGACACATACTATGTGATTCTGGATGAATCACTTCCAGGCACTGTTTGCCTCAGTTTCCTTATCTGCAAAATGAGCCAGAGAAAGAAATAGTTAGCAATTCCGTATCTTTGCTAAGAAATCTCCAAATGAGATCACAACTAAAAACAACTGAACAATAATCACAAAAATATTATGCACAAGGGACTTTACTTATATTAAATCAGGGTTTGCTTCTTTCTAAAGCAGATTATTAATCAAGGTGCTATTGGGAAGTTGTCAATTATAACTTGAATAGGGAAGAATTTAAGGAGAAAAATGTTAATTAAGAGTTGAGTGAGGAATAAGGAAATGGAGTCATTAGACAGAGGCCAGGAGTAAGCAGGGACTATGTTTA
The DNA here is from genome assembly GCA_023553655.1 of Myrmecobius fasciatus. NCBI lineage: Eukaryota > Metazoa > Chordata > Mammalia > Dasyuromorphia > Myrmecobiidae > Myrmecobius > Myrmecobius fasciatus. The sequence continues at coordinate 131,012 of JAJPUD010004160.1, read as the reverse complement.
CTAATCATACACAGATTAGCTTATTTCTAAAAAAAAAAAAATTGATGTGGGGCAGTAATTGGGATTAAGTGACTTGCCCAGGGTCACACAGCTAACTGTCTGAGGCTGGATTTGAACTAGTTTCTTCTGATTCCAGGGTCAGTGCTCTATCCACTGTGCTACCTAGTTGACCCCCTAAGACAATTTTGATGCTTTTTGTCTTTATTCAACAGTTATTCCTATCCTAGAACCCCAAACTTTTCTGGCAAAAACAAGTAAGCAAAAACAATTAATTCAAAGACTTTGTTTGACAACATACATGATATTTACTCCTATTTGTCTCCTATTTTTCTTCAATGAAAGAGGGAAGGGCTGTTTCATAAAATTTTCTCTAATATTTTCACTGATTTTCCTACTACCCACAGTCCAACTTCCTTTTAGTGACCTTTTAATTTACAATGTTATAATTTATACTGTTTGTTTGGTTCCTATCTAATCAGTTCATATAAGTTTTCCCACAATTTTTTTGGAGGTAATTGGGGTTAAGTGACTTTCCCAGCATCACACAGCTAATAATTATCTGGGGCCAGATTTTCACTTAGGTCCTCCTGATTGCAGGATTAGTGTTCTATCCACTGCACCATCTAGCTTCTCCCACAATTTTTTACATCATTTCTTATAGCACAACAATCTTCCATTACATTCCTTTTCCAGTCATTCCTTAATTTATGGGAGCTCATTTTGTTTTGAATCCATACTCTTCAGGGCTTTCCTCTCTACAGGGTGAGTTTTAAAAAGCTATCTTTAAGGAAGCTGTCATGAAACATAAGAATAGGAAATTAAACGATATGATGTGATGCAGGTTGGGAAAGTGAGAGGGGGAGATTGTAGATGACTAGTGAGCAGTGTCTTTAAAATGTTTTATTTATGACTTTTGTGTATTTATATCACAGTTATTTCTAGAAAATAAAATCCAACACTATTCCTTTAGATTGAACCTTCCCATCTAACTAAGGAAATCAATTCAACAAAAATACCCAAAGCCATTATCACATCAAACATTGTATATAGCTTTCTGCCCCAGTAATCCCTTACTTTTTTCCTATGAGACAGAAGTTTCCAGGAGTGTCATTGCTGTTTTTTAATTACTCACTTTAGTCTCCTTTTAGAGATTGTTTTATTTACATTTTTTGTAGTCATTGTACATATTGCTCTTTTGGTTCTAATTATTTTACTCTGCATCAGTTTATATAAATTCCCCTAAGTTTCTCTAAATTCCCTGTATTTATCATTTCTTACTGCATAATATCTCACTAAATTTAGTTGCCAGATCTTTTTTTTAGCCTATTCCCAGGAGTTGGGCACCCACTTTGTTTTCAGTTCTTTGCTACCACAAAGTGTTTTGTTTAGGATGGACTTTTATTTCAGCCATTGTCTTCCATAGAAGTATCGCCTAATATTGGAATTGCTGGGTCAAAGGTTATAGACTATTGCATCACTTTTCTTGAAAGATTCCAAATTAATATACAGAACAATGCATCAATCCATAGTTTTACGAACTCTATATTAGCACTCTTGTATTCCCACAAATTATATTATCTCACAGTGCTGAGCATAGAAAAGGTGCTTCACAAATACTTATTTCATTCCATTCCCACAACTTCTTCATCATTAATTGTTCCTAATTGTGGTCATCTTTGTTAATTTTTAGGGTGTTGAGTGGAATTATAGAATTATTTTAATGTGCATTTCTTTTCCTAATGATGATTTGGGGAATGTTTTTTCCTGGCCATTTATAGTGTGTAATTCTTTTGAAATCCATTCACAGATTTTGACCACTTATCATTGTATCAGTTTCTTCTATCTGGTTGCTTACTGTGTTGGGAAAGAGAAGGAGAGTGAGAGAGAAAAAAATTTGGAACTCAAAAATCTTATGAAAGTCAATGTTGAAAAATATCTTTACATGTAATCGGGGAAAAAATAAAATACTATTAAGTGGGAAAATTTTCCTATATCTGGAAATCATATTTTATCAGTGATATTTGATACAAATATTTTCCCATGTGACAGGTTTTTTTTGTTAATATCATTAATGAGATTTGTGCAAAAATTCATTAAAATATGTATTTTGTCTTTTATGATAGCCTCTCTCCTTATGTGGTTAAGAATTCTCCCCTCAGCTACAGTGATGACAGCCACTTTCTCTCATTATTTTCTTAGGCTTTTTTTTAAAGGATACAAACTTTAATGTTTATGTTAAACATCCATTTTGAACTTAAAGTATATTATGTAATGATTTGCATGTAATGTATGCCATAACGTGTTTCTCCTTTGAAGAAGAAAAGGATTCTCATATGTTCTGGTTGTGTCTTAAATTCTATTTGGAGATAAGGGTCTGGTTGAAATGACCTCTGGAAGTTCCTCTCCTAATTTTGATGAAGAATCACCTGTAGAATAAATAGGTTGAGAACCTGAGCCAGAGCAGGAGGAAGTTTCACTAATGGAAGTCTCATCTAATAGTACAACTTAATATTGTCTCTGTGAACCCAGAGGACAACTAACTCACTTTACTCCCAGGAGGAAATACAACCATTGCAATTAACCTAACTGTAATAAAAGCTCTTTTAATTAATCAATAAGGGCAGTGGGGCTAGGCACAGCTAATGGAAGGTATAGCGGTGGGACAGAAAAGAGCAGAGAGACAATAGAGCTTTATTCCTCATTGTCCACTCTATTTCCCTATAGAGGAAGGGAAGTAACTACTGCTAGTGTTCTGGAGGACCTCTCTTCTCCACTTGTCCTGTGCTTGAAGCTTTCCTAGAAATAGCTGGAGATTAACTCTTTATGACTCAATTGCTACTTTTGTCCAGAAAATCACTAAATCCCCAATCAGATCCTCTCTTCCTTCCCTACCCCATCCATCCCAATTCCATCATATGATTCTTTTAACCCATTCCCCCAAGACCTGATTTCCTAGGATAAGATGCTCTTTAGTCCAGCATATATTGAAATACCACCTTGAGACACCAAAAATAGCTGAAGAGGCCACTTCAGGTATACCAAAGGAGATTCCCTCAGTTTTCCAGTTGATCATTCAATTGACCTGGGGTAAGCAGAGGACAGAACCAATATCATCTATTATGTGCTGCTTGGGATCAAAGAGACTGAAGTGGAAAAAACAAAGCAATACTTCGTATTTCTTTCCTCTTGAGCCTAGTCTAGTCCATTCCTTGGAGGTGGTGGGCTTGACCTATTTGAAGATTGTGGAGAATAAGGCGAAGGTTATGGGGAACTGGTGAGAAAAAGGGGATTGTAAAGATGAAAGGGAATAGGTAAAAGGAGAAGTGGAGAGGAGGAGAAGGAGAAAGCACTAAAGGGGAGAGTTTCTTTAGAGAGAAACCCAACAATGAATTACAACCTTCCTACTACTAAATTTTTCAGGGGGGAATGGCACAAATCTGAAAGGCCAGAGGGAAAAAATAAAATCCAAAGGGAGCATTCCCTCTTCTCTTCTAATAAAGCCCTCTGGGGCTCATATGTATCTTTATATTGATATACTCAATACAGATTGAATCCCTCTCCTTGACTTCCTATCCCTTTCCCTTTCTTCCCCCAATCAAGGCTGAACAACACAAAGACCTTCTGGGATCATACTCAGAGTATTTGTGGGCTTAAGAATATTAGAAAGAGTGCAGAAGACGTCAGATAGGGAAATGGACCTGTCTTTTCATTGGTATTCATTCCAGGTGAGGAAAATCCTTTCACCAATGCAGGATGGCACCTTTCTCAACAGCTTCTTGTCTTAGAGAGTTGTCTGGAATATAATATTGAGAGGGTGACTTTCTCAGGTTCATACAGCCAGTATACGTCAGAGGAAGAACTAGAATCTAGGTTTTCCTAGCTTCAAGGTTCACTATCCATTATATCATAACTCCCAGATTTGTGGTGGAGGTAGTGAAGGAAGGTAAGAAAATTAAAGTCTGGTCTTCAGCATTTGGAATGTACATTTCTTTAGGCTTTAGGTGTTTTTAATTGACAGGGGTAGCTCTTTTATGGCACTGAGAAGAGTTGAAGCATCTTCTGAATTTGTTTTTTAACCCAGGGTCTTGGATAAACAATCTATTTGCACCTTTATCTACACGATTTAGAATTAAGTATTGAATAACAATATCAGAAATGTAGAGTTAAAAGGGACTCCCAAAGCCCCTTCATTTCAGATGGCCCAAGAAGTGACTTGCCTAAAGTAACACAGATAGTAATCATCAGAGATGGGATCTGAACTATCCCACTCCTTTTTCTCCCCCTCCTCTCCTTCCTCTTCTTTCTTTTCTCACTCTTCTTCCTCCCACCTCTTCAGGCAACGAATCAGATTAACCCCAAAAAGCCAAGCTAACAGACCACCTTTGAGCTTTTCTTTTTTTTTTAAATCATGCTATCCTCCCCACCTGTAGTGTGCTTCTCGCTCCTTCACATTAATCCATATCTACATTATCCTTCATGTCAGACTTTTTCTCATTGTTCAAGCCTTCTTTTACTTGAGAGTCACTTCAACACTTACCAGTACAATGTGAAACTATATTGTATTATAATAAAAACAACAACAACAACAACATTATTAACAACAATAATAATAGATAGCATTTATATAGTGCTTTAAAGTTTGCAAAATGCTTTACAAATATTATCTTTTTTTTTTTAACTCTCACAACAATCCTGGGAGATAGGTGCTATTATTATCCCATTTTAAAGATGAGGAAACCAGGGCAAACAAAACTTAAGTGACTCAGGGTCACCCAGGTAGTATATGTCTGAGGCAGGATTTTAACTTGACTCCAGGTCCAGGATACTATCCAATTTGCCAACTTGCTGCCTTTAGGTGAACTTATAATCCCTTGCACTCCTATTGACAGAACCTTAAAAACTAGAAGGGTCCTCAAAGGTCATTTAGTCCTCCTGTAGAAATCCTGAAAGGCAGTCATGCCATTAGGCTTCAGAATAAATGAATGTATAGTGGATTTGGATTCTGACTATATCATGTTCTTGGGCAAACTTTTTCCTTTCTCTGGGTTTCCAGTCTCTTCATGGGTAAAAGATTTCTTCCAGCTCTAGCTCTCACCTACTACTTCTAGTGACAGTTGACCACTTCCCAGGGATCCAAATCCACTGCCTAATAGCCTTATCCTTTGTAAGCTGTCCCTTGTTCATGAAATTTTACCAATAATAATGACTAACATTGATAGAGGGTTTTAAGATTTACAAAGCAGTTTGCATTCATGACCTCATTTGAGCTAACAATCTTGTCTATCTAAATGTCTGTACCAAAAATGGCTGGGAGCTCTTAGAAGTCAGAGATCGTTTTTAGTCCATTTTATTTCATTCACCACCACCCACCCCCCTCTCCTTGTCCTCCCCACACTCCAGCACCTTGGACAAGGCTGGGTTTGATAAATGCTTCTAAAGGACACTCTTGTCAGTCTAATTGGCTGTGGAGGAGGATCCTATTCAGGAGTCAATATGCTGCTGCTTCCTTAGCCAGTCCGGCGAGCCTCTTCCTTTATTATCATTTCCTTTAAAACATGAGTTCCTCTAGAACAGGGACCTTAGTGTTTTAATCCTTTTCTCCAGCACTCAACACAGTATCAGCACACAGAAAGTACTTAATAAGTGCATATATCTCCCCCTCCTCCTTGCCATAAATTCCTTTTTGATTGATTCCCATAAGATGAGATTCCCAATCTGCTATTAGGACTCTGAGATAAATGTCCTGGACCTTGGGGCCCTGGAGGTAGGGGATCTCCCTGCTTTGGAAACCAAGCCTCCTTTCTCTGCTGAACAGGAAAAGCAAGTTTTCTAAGGTTTTTCTTCTATTCTCACATCTTCTTTCCACTCTTCTTCCCTCCTGTCTTCTGCTTTGCCTCCTTCCCTCCTTTTCTCCCTGTCTCTTTCCCCCTTATCTCAACAAAAACCTCATTTTCTAAATTTTCCAGCTCTTTCCTTTGGTGGAAGGTAAAGTTAAGAATCATTTTACTGCTGTGGCCATTTGAGACTCATTAGTCATTTCATGTTCCTCCTTTGTCAGCAGGGACTCATTATCTAGCTTCTCATTTTCTTCCATCATATTTCTGTGAAGCCCTCTGCCCCAGATTGAGTAAGAGGTTCTCTCATCACTTCTCTTCTTCCCACACACATGCCTCCTACGTATTCCTCCTTCTCTTCTGGCCTTTCTACATCTCTCCCCTGTAGTTACAGTGGTTAAATTTAATGGAGTGGGTGGGATAGGGTAAGGTTTCAATGTTCTTTCTTTGATGTGTCTCTCCTCCTTCAAATGCTCCCTGCTTGACTTCTCCTGATTCTGCTCCCTTCTCATATGGTTATATATTAAAAACCATTTATTTTGTTTCCACTTTCAAGAGGAATCCCAATTCTTAATTTCTTCTATCTGGAACTCCCCATCCCTGATACATGCATCCATATCTTCTCTGGCTCCAAGCACTTTTCCTAGGCTGACCCCCTCATTCCCTGACAGGGACCATTCAGGCAATTCCCTTTTTTCCCTAACCTGCCCAGGGTTGCAGATTCCAAAGTTCTATTTTGCACACACACACACACACACACACACACACACACACACACACATCCCATACCCACAGGCATACCTTCTTTGATAGAACCTGCATGTGATTTCGGAGGATTTAGTATTCTTTTTTCCTCTTTCCTTAGCCCCTATCCCTTCCCTTTCCTCCTGCCCTCAGTATAAAGATCTATGTTTGGAATCCAGTTCTATTACTAATAATCTTGGCACCTCAGCTATTTCTGCAGCTTTATAATACATGTCAATAAAGCAACTTTTTAAAAAAGAGAAGTCTGAGTAGCAATGAGTCCAAGACCATGTATCAGGAAGAGAGTCATTTTGTTACACTAGAGAAATTATCCCTATAGTAGCAGATTTCAGGGGTAGCAGAGCCCTCAGGCAGAAAATAGTCAGTCTTTCCTTCCCCATAGGGAAGGGCAATACCACTCACAAGGCTCCTGTTTTTCTTGTTATAGTGAGCCAGACAAAAGTGAGCCATGGGTGAGTAAATGATTTTCAAAGTCATTTTTGGGGGAGGGGGAGGAGATTGCTGAGGTTCCTGATGGAATTGTTATGATTTTCAGTGACATCACCTTTTCTTGCTGATGTCATCATGGGTTCTGATGATGTGGTTATGGTTCATTGAATTTTCCAATAATGCAGCTGTGACATCATGACAAATAAAGAAATAATTATTGTTAGGAATTCTGACAATATCAGTTTCCCCATGTGTCCTTAAGATGATGTCACAATGGTTTTCATGAAGAAATTCATAGAGATATTCTAAAACTGACTAGTGACCTCTCTAAGGCTGAGGATGGCAACCAACCAATCCTGTGGTTTCTGATTGGATGGCTACCTTTGTGCTCCAAGATGACGATATAGGTCACTAGCTTTCATTGTCCATGTGCTTTTAATCTTCCATCCTGTCCCTTGGTTAGTTCCATCCAAAGAGCAGATAAGGAGCACAGAAGAGCAAATTAGATCTGAGACTCAGCAGCCTTTAAAGTTCCAGGGTCTTCTGGAAGACCCTGATTTTCCATCCATATCTTATATGCTCATCACCAGTAGTTTCCCATCTCTGTCTGGGTCTCATGGGTCCAACATTTCCCATGTTCTTGGAGCTGCTCTGAGCAAGCAAGTCCTGAAGTATGTCAAAGTTAAGGAGGGAACTGTTTTCCTGCACAGATTGGGAAGAGTCAGGCATGAGAGACAGGAGAGAGAGCATACTGAATGCCATGTTCCTTCCATAATCAGATTCTAAATTCTGTCCCTTTCAGTATCCCCCACCCTCATTCCCTGTGCTCCCCATTTCTTTCAGACAGCTGTAGACTGCTTGATGCTATGGAAACTGACTCGGGTAGGAGAGGTAGGGATGGACATAGCCCGAGCCACTCGAGCACGGATTGAATGTTTGTCTTGCCACCGATGCCATCTCTTCCGGACAGCTGAGCGGACCTGTAAGCAAAGAATGGAGGGCATTAAGACTAGGGTAGGAAGACAGTTACTTCATAAATTCTAGAGATAACCTGGATTGTCTACTCTTCTTGGATCCCATAATTTCTCTGTTTTCCAGACTATGGAAACTAAGACATAGTTTTGCTGATGAAATGGCAAATCCATGGCTTTCAATCCTCTAAACAGTTCTCCAGGTTCTTGAGGGGAGTGCAAAGGAATGATTGAGCAGAATAATCATTGGGCAATCATTGATAAGGTGAAAAACAGGAACCCTCAAAATTCACATCCAAGACCTTCATCTTAGTGGAAGAACTAGGAAGCAGGCCCTTCAGCCATCTCACTCCTCCAAAACGAAGGGAAAACACAGAGAGGCTATTATATCTATATATCTTATCTTATCTTATCTATCTATCTATCTATCTATCTATCTATCTATCTATCTATCTATC
>JAJPUD010004160.1:69374-122545 GCA_023553655.1 Myrmecobius fasciatus | reverse complement strand
ATCTATCTATCTATCTATCTATCTATCTATCTATCTATCTATCTATCATCTGTGGCCCTAACATCCCATTCTGCCATTCAACAACCAGCTGAGTAGAAAAAAAGTTCAAGCCTCAAGGGTTTCCTTTATTTGGGAGGTACACTCCTTACCTCACTGTTGAGGAAACAGTAGAAGACAGATACGAAGAAACCCTGATGGGAGGAAGAATAAGGGCATATTATTCTAAGTAGGGAGCAGTTTGATGGCCTGTTCTCATTTAAAAAACTTTGCTCATTCTATCTCTCTAGTTTTGGTCACCTAACCTCTCTCTTTGCTCTTTGCACATCCTTCATCTCATTCCTAAACAAGCTCACTTCTGGAAGTCTTCCCTGAATTACCATAGACTCCATTGCCAGCTCCCTGTGTAATTGATGCTTGCCATAGTTTTCTGTACTAATTAATAATTTGTTATTGCTTGCCACCTCTAGACTGGCATCCAGAAATCATCCCCCTATTCTCTGGGTGAACTACTGCCCTGGGGCTCAGCTGCCTTGATTGATGAGTAAGTGTAAACTCACCTAGCCTACTTTAGCTGACCCTATAACAAACCAAGCTTCATATCCTACCTAGCCAATCACCAGGTCATCTTGTCAATTATTTTGCCATAGCATTAGTGTACTCCCTCCCCTTTCTAAGTAACTAACTTACTGTTCCATGTCAATTAACTGCCCCATGGACCCACTTTTCATCCCTGTGGCTCACAACACTGGTACATTCCTTCCCCTAGCCATCATTATCCTATATGTGTTATCTCTCCCTATTAGACTGCAAACTCAGGGCAACTAGGTGGTGCGGTGGATAGAACACCAGCCCTGAAGTCAGGAGGACCTGAGTTCAAATCTGGTCTCAGACACTTAACATCCCTAGCTGTGTGACCCTGGGCAAGTCACTTAACCCCAATTGCCTCAGCAAAAAAAGCAAAAAAAAAAGATTGCAAACCCTATATTCCTAAGGGTCAGCACAATCCCTGGCACATAATGTTGCTGTTGTTGAGTCATGTCTGATTCTTTGTTGACCCATTTGGGGTTTTCTTGACAAAAGATATTAAGAGTGGCTTGTTATTTACTTCTCCAGCTCATTTTACAGATGAAGCAAATTGAGTTCAGTGACTTGTCCAGGGCTACATACTAGTAAATGCCTGAAGCTGAATTTGAATTCGGGAATATGTGTCTTCTTGATTCCAAGCCCAGTGCTCTATCCATAGCATCACCCAGCTTCCTGAGGGGCACATATTAATAAATACTTAATAAATGTTTTTTCCCCATTCCTTCATTGATTTCATTTTGTGTATCCTTGATCACATATCAGAATTGACCTTAGAAATATAATGACCCAATTCCCTTATTTTCTCCATAAGGAAACTGAGGTGGAGAGAGCTTAAAGAATTTGTTCAGAATCACACAGTTAATGCCTGGGCTTAGACATCAACTTTGGTTTCCTGTTTGAGAAACAGCATATTTGGAATTAGAAGACCTATACCAGCTTTCTACCTGTGTGATATTGGCTAAGGCAGGATTTTTAGTCTTTTCATCCGTACAGTAAATGGGATTGGACTCACTGATTTATAAAAGACTCTTCCAGCTCTGACTATGATCCTTCGATTACTAGTCCTCTGTTCCTTACATTATTCCATGACTGTATCACAATTTATTGGAAGGCAGGGATGGTACTCCCTCCTTCTTTGGTGCCATCTGAATGGTGGCAACCACAGCAGTACTTAAACAATATTAAATTTTGTTGACAGATGGGCTGCCTACTATACAGAAAGAAGAGCAATCACTAACCCCCATGCTTTCTCCTCCCACCTCCATCAAATCGGGAAGGCTGGGAAGACAGAGGTACCTGGAAGGACTCCAGGAAGGAGTTGAAGTAGATGAAGACAATTCGAGAGATCTCATCCTCCCCAGGGTTCACAAAAAACAACATGTATGTGATACCCAGAAGAGGCAACAGCACAAGAGTGGCTTTCACAGCTTTCCTGGAGAGAGAGGGAGAGAATGGAAGATAGGAAATCAGAAGTTTCATTTGCATCCTAGCAGAATCCTCCTACAAGACCTGTTGGGAGTCTTTGGAGAAAATACCAGTGACTGGTTGGAGATGAAGGAATCTTTACTTAGGAGATCTCAGAGAGGAGGGGAAGGGATCTTGGGATCTATGGGGAAGGAGCACCTCTACAGATGGATGAATCATGGAAAGAAGCTTCATTTGTATCCTAGCAGAATCCTCCTACAAGACCTATTGGGGGTCTTTGGAGACAATACCAGTGATTGGTTGGAGATGAGGGAATCTACTTAGGAGATCTCAGAGCAGGTGGGAAGGGATCTTAGGATCTCTGGGGAAGGAGCATCTCTACCTAGGAATCATGGGAAGAGGAATTTCAGATTTGATAGAGTGAACCTGGAAGGGCTAGGAAAGCAATCACCTGTACTGAATGGTCTCTGATGTGGTTGAGGCACGGAGCTTGGTCATAAGGATACGGACAATATTGAAGAGGAAGATGAAGTTGATCTGAAATAGACCCAGAGTCAGTAGGACTAAAGGCTGACCATGGCTTCTCCCCAAGGGCTCCTTGCCCTCCCCTTAGGTTCCCCTTTCAGGAACCTAGTGCCCAGGGTTTGGTGCTTCAGTGAGATGACCAATCACCCCCAAAAGGAGACAGAAGCATAGTGATTATCTTTGTTATGAGAGGAGGGTATTGATGTCTTCATCACAGAAAGAGAATCAGCTTCCTGATCTTAGATAGGTGTTTTAGATTTGGGCACAAGGGCAGTGGAGTGCAGAAAGTAGACTGGATTTCAGACTACTATTGACTCCCCAAGCAGATATAAAGACCATGGTTTCTATTCTTCTCCTAGGCTTGCTTGATGCTTGTCTCAAGTATACCTGGCACCCAAATCACCAGAAGGGTTCCTCTAGGTTCTTCGAATGCTCAGTGCTCCATTCTGAGACAGATGAACTGCTTATCCAATACAAATTATACTCCTCTTAAGTTCTTACCAGTAGGACCAAAATCATGGGGCCCTGGTAGATGTAGTCAGTGTACACTCCAGCCCTCTTTCCAAACCAGCATCTAGGACAGCAGAAGTCATGGTTAGGAGGAGACAGAAGGTATTAAGCACCTCAGCTTTTGACTTGCATGAGACTATGAGTCTAGGGAGAAAGGAAATGGTAGGAGGCAATTTTCATAGCTGACCTTTTCCCAGCTCTGTCAAAGGGATGAGCTTCTCATCCTCAACTAAAAATCCCCAATTAAGGCTTAGTTATCTTATCTGTAAAATGACTATCAATCTTCTAACATTGCAGGGAAATTTTAATCATTTTTGTGTCATGGACCCTTATAATAACCTACATGGATTTCTCAGAATAACATTTTAAAATGATCAAAGAAAATACCAAATTTCAGTTCAAGGTTAGTGAAAATAGAGATATAATTTGTTCCTAGTCAAGTTCACAGATACCCTGAAATCTATTCATGAACCCTGAGTTAGGAACCCCTGTTCTACTGAGAAAATCAGAACTACCTCTGAAATCATTCATTTGTTCTAGCACGATCTAACAAACACATTCATCACCTGCTATGTACAAGGCACTGAGCAAGGTATGAAGGATAAAAAAAAGGAGAATCACCCTACCCTCATGGAGATTGCTTTTTGTTGCCTGGGTGTTGATAAATGCACAAGTGAGTATGATAAAAGGTAGGATGTAGTAGGGACAAAGGAGAAAACCCAGACAAAGTGTTATGAGAAATTTAAAGAGATAATGTCATTTTCATGGTGCGGTGGGGGGGGCAGATAGAGAGATAGAGAGTGATTGAAAGATAGTTTCAGAGATTATTTATTAAGAAAGACTGGGTGCTAAGAAAGACTGGGTACAGTGGGTCCAGGACATTTTCCTGACTGTCCGACTCATAAGTTCTGTATTACCTGGATGGTCCTTCTCTGGTAGATTATAAATTCAAAAGAATGTGAGCTTCTTGAGGGCAGGGGCTACATTTCATCTTAGTCTAATAATAATTATCATTTATATAATGCTTTTAAGGTTTGCAAAGTGTTTTATAAATGTTATTTCATTTGATCGTTATAACAAACTTGGGAAATAGGTACTATTATTATTCCCATTTAACAGATGGGGAAACAGACAGATGTCTGTTAAGTAATTTGCCCAGGCTCACTCCAACAGTAAATGTCAAAGGGGGGAATTGAATTCAGGGTTTCCTGATTCCAGGTCTAGTGGTCAGTCCATTGTGTCAACTGACTGTTTCTAAATCCCTAGTATTTTGTTTAAAGTAGGTGCTTAATACATATCAATAGAAGAAATATTTAATCTAAGCCTCTCTTGTCTCAGTAGTAGCCCTTTCTTCCCAGTTCTATGTCAGAAAATATTCTTGTTGAGTTTTATCTGATTCTTCATGACCACATCTGTATTTTCTTGGCAAAGATACTAGAGTAGTTTACCATTTCCTTCTCCAATCCATTTAACAGATGAGGAACTGAGGCAAACAAAGTGAAATGGCTTACCCAGAGTCACACAACTAGTAAATCTGAATTTAAGGATTTGAACTCAGGAGGACTCTCCTGACTCCAGACCCTGTACTCTATCCACTGTACTGCCTAATTGCTGCTCTCAACTACTCATACAGTCTATCTTCTGGCACCTGGGAATGAGATGATAAAGTTCAGTTGGGACACAGATCTGTGTTCCTTGAGTTTCATGCTAGCTGTACTCTGAACCTCAATCTCCCAGAGTAAAAAAAGTGAGAGCATTGATTCAGAGAAAGATCACCATATCAGAGCAAGCAATGGACCAAGAGGTAGTAGAAATGGGCTGGGAGGCAGGACACCTGGGTTCTACTTCCCATTCTGATATTCCCCATCTGTGTGACATTGAATATTTTTCTAGGTGGCGAAGGGTTCAAATCCTACTTTAGACATCTATAGATGATAAACTCCATTTTTGTACTTTGTAAAATGAGACTATGTGAGGATAAAATGAGATAATATGTATGAATTCCTTGGCAAACCTTAGAGTATTATATAGACATTATCATCATCATCATCACCACCATCATCACCACCACCATCATCATCATCACCATCATCATCATTTCTCCTCTCGGGGCTTCAATGTCATCACCTACAAAATGGGATTAGACTAGGTAACTTGGGAAAGGATCCCTTTCAGTTCCCATAGTCTGTGATTCTGTATAATTCTGACCACCTTTTCTTTGTCCCCTGCTTCCAAATTCAACAAGCATCCATCAAGCCCTTGATGAGTGTCAAGTACTGATTCTGGGCTTTGGAAGAAATATTCAGTTCATAGGAGACAAAACTTTCTGCTTTAGTGGAACTCATTGCTCTAAATTGTCTAGAGACAAACCTTCAGGGTAGATTTTGATGCTAATCCAATGAATTGGGGTTAGCATTAGCCCATAATCCTGAGGCTGGAGGAAGCCCAGGAAGTGGAGAATGTTGGGAGGGGAGGGAGGCAGTGTTACCAGGTAGGTATTCCCCAGCCACCCCAGCTTGTACTGTTCTGCCTTCTCCCACCTTTGACTCCCCCTGCCAAGCTAGGGATATAATGCCTTTCCAGCTGCGATAGAATGGAGCTTGCTCTCCCAGAAATGTGCAAGATGCAGAAATCAAGAGGCTGCCTCTGAGTCAGGAAGGAGTCACCCTGATAAATATGGAACATATTCAGATTTCTTGTCTTTCCCAATACAGCTGAGGTGTCTCCATTTCCTAGGCAGGCTGCCTCTTCAGGGGGAGTTAAGAAGGGAAGGAAGGAGGGGAGGGACTGACGGCTGAGATAACAGGAAGCCTGAACCATATTTGACAATTGAGAGCTGGGGGAAGCTTTCAGGCACACATATCCCCACAAACACCCACAGGGATGTGAGACATAGATACACACACTCACATTACATAGAGATATCACACAGATGTCATTCTTTTACTGTAACAATAAAACTATGGCCACTTAAAATAGATTTTGCTATTTAGTGTATTGTATACTGAAAGCATAAGAAAATAAAAGAGACTCATATAGTCTTGACCCATGCATGAACAAAAGAATATCTTGCCTACCTATGTGCACACAGAAATATGCACACAAACAACATGCATAAACATCAAATGATATATACATTTTACACATACTCCTAAAAATACGGGAAGGTAGGGGTCCTGGAACTGACGCTCTGTTGAAAGGAATAACTTTTGAATTTACAAAGCACTTTATCTGTATCATCTCATTCTTCACAACATCCCTGCCTGGTAGTTCAGACAAGCATTATTAGTCCCATTTCATAGGCGAGGAATCGAGGCTCAGACAGGTTCAGTGACTTAGCTAATCATCTAGCTAATAAATGTGAGAGGCAGAATCTGAACTCAGATCTTGCCCAGCTCTAAGGCTGCCTCTGTAGAGAATTATATTGAATTAACAATTAAAGTAAATGACTAGCTGGGGAATCAGTTGATATTTCTGGACTTCTATTTTAATTTATGATGTTAAATTGCTAACATGGGGTCAGTATGGAACAGTGGGAAAAAGACACAAAGTTAGGAGATTTCTTTCTTCTAACATGTGTGAATTCAGTGGCTTTGGAAGTCATCACCTCCTCAAGCAATAGAATCCTCAGATGGAGCTGGTAAGACCTTGAGGATCCCTTCACAGGGTTGTTGTGAAGAATGTGTCTTGTAAACTCTAAAGCACTTGATAAAAATGAACTATTTTTAAGCTGAAGCTTTCAAAGGACAGCTGGGACATACAGATTTATTCTCAGGATCAGTCAATCTTGTCCATGTCTTGGTCTCCATAGACAGTCTTATATCCCATTCAGACAGCTCAGAATCTTTTACACAGGACAAAGAGGTCCAAAGGTTCAGGTCCAAAGAGGACAAGGGTAATTTTCTAACTCATTCATTAAGATCTAAATCATTTAAACTGCTATCTTGACCCCAATTAATGTCTGTGCTCATTCCTTCTTTTCTCTAGAGTCTTTCTTCAAATGGAACCATGAAATGTCAGAGCTGGAAGGTACCTTAGAGTCTCTTTAGTCCAACCAGCTCATTTTATGGAGTGAAAACTGAATCCCAGATGGGGAAAATGAGTTGTTCATGGTCACACAACTGGTGGGTGGAAGGGAGGTGATTAGAATCCATAATTCTTTATACCTAGCTCAGTGGTTTTCTCATTCATCACAGTTGCTTTAGAAGTTAGAGATTTGCCCCAACCTGAAATGATCCCATTTTGAACTTAACAAGGTGGCTGAGCCCATTCTTCAGATGGAAATCTGAAGTTTGGAGTAGAGGAACTGAGAAGGAGGCTTACGACTTTGCGCAACTCTGCCCTTCTTGTATCCAGGTCACAAGCAAGCCAAGATATCACCCTTGTGAGATCATTGGTCGTCTTTTAGAATGAGAGAGCAAGGAAATAGTTTTTATATTAGGGTTTAGATGGATTTAAGGAGCTGGCAGATGATGTCATGTGTTGGGAGCACTGTGAAAGGGCACTTATGCATATTCATAGGAATACACCTTTCCCAGTCTCAAAGCAGAACCTTGAGATCCCAAATTCTGATTCTCAGGACCGAGAGTCAGCCTCATATTAATTAGCCAGCACATCATGTCTGTGTTCTTAGTCTGATAAAAAGTGAAATGATTTCTGACTCAGGTTAATAGGCAATAGATCTGTGGCTGGAAAACCATGCAGTCTAATTCCCTCATCAAAGCCATAGAGTCTAATTCCCTCATTTTATATACAGGGAAAACTAAGGCACAGAAAGATTAAAGCCATCCCCTCAAATTTACTTAGTTGTCAAATTCTATTAATTTTATCATCCTAATCTCTCTTACTTCTCATTCCTGCCCATTAAATTTTTCTAGTTCAGATTTATTTCACCTTACCTGGATTACTGTAATAGTCTCCTAAGTAGGTCTTCTTGCTCTTGTCTTTCCTTTCTCTAGTCACAGAATAATAGAAGGGACCTCAAAGACCATTTTATTTAATCTAACCTTCAATAGAAAAGGGGAACCCTGTTTATGAAAGACTGTTCCTTATAGTATTTTAATGAAGGGAAACACCACATCCCTGGAGCCCATTTACTTTGGGGCAGCTCTAAGTTCTGTCTTACATCTAGCTTAAACTTGCCCCTCTCTACTTTTCCTCCCATCACTTCAAGTGATCACTACTGGGACAAATATATCTACTGCTTCTTCCTTATAACAACCTTTTAAATGTTTGAGAACTTTTAAACTGTTGTTGGAATGAGTGTGAAGGAAGACAAAGGATTTTTGTTCGCTGTAGTTTGATGCCTTCCTAGACCATTGCTCTGCTCTAGACCATTAATGATAAAAGGAGAGAGAAGGGAGAAGAAAGCAAAAGATGGGGTATCTACTTACTTCTCATTGTCATAATACAGTTTCCCAATGGCCCAAGCCACGATGATGGGGAAAGGCACACCTATAGAGGAGAATCCAGCTTTAAAATTTCTCTTTTAGGACACTCAGCTAGGAATCACCCATTTGGATTCCTAGACTCTTGGAATCATTAGGTATGGATCTGGGGATTGGATGAAATCCATGCAATCCAGTCTTTTGTCCATAAACAGGACAAGGTGATCCAGGCAACTCAATTAGGTCCCAAATGCATTTGGGATTTCTGTGCCAGGCCACAGGACAGGGTGTTGAGGGACTGAGATGACTGCTTGCTCTCAGCTCCATCCACTAGGCTAAGGGTCCCCCTGTATCCCATCTTGACACAAGCTCCACATCCATTTCTAGATGAGGGGTTTATTCAGTTACTGTCCCCCTTTCCATCTGGACAGGAGGTCTTGGAACGAAGGGAGCCACATGCAGTGTCAGCCATTCCTCTCCCTTCTGTCCTCCACCTGCCTCATCCATGAGCATGAACATGTATATGTGTATGTGATGGTGGGAAGGGAGGATGGAAGCTGAGGACTCAGTCAGGCACAATTCTCAACCACCACACTCACACCAGCCAATACAGATGAACATCCACTTTCGGAGCTTGTCAGTAGAGTAGGTGAGCACAATGGCTGTGTGTAGGTAGCAGCCTTCTCCAAACATCCAGAAGAAGTTGGTAACATGAAAATAATTGTAGGCAGCTGTTACCAGCCGGCACCAGCCCTACATGGCAGAGAAGACATAGAGGTCCAAGGAGAGAGGGTTAGAAGCAGCTTTTATCATTGCCTATCCCCAGTCCCTAAGTCTACCGCTATGTCTACTGTTTTAGCTTCCCAAATAGGATTACTGATGGAGCAAAGTTGATGATAATAGGGTCATGAGAAATCGACAGCTAGCAGATCCCTTGGAAGGAAGGACAAACAATAGCCATGGCTCCCAGGAGGGCATTTAGAGGGAGAGGGGACGGGGTCTGTTCTCCATCATCAGGGATGAAGGAGTTAATAACATTATTTCCAATACATATTATAAATAATTTAACATATATTATAATATATAACATAATAACAAGTTATTCCATTGAATAAAACTTGCAGAGTACTCATAAACTTCCCAAAATCTCTCTTCTGGGTTCCCCAAAATGTCCTTAACTCCAGGATAGGAATAGGGGAAAGGAGAAGGAGGAGGGTCTGATACAATTTTGGACAGCCAAGGCCTGGACTCAGTTTGTAACCACTTGTCAAGACTGCTGTTGGAGGGATTCCTGTGCTAGGAGGGAGGTTGAGCCTAGTTGAGCTCTTCCAACTCTAAGTTTTTATGGCTGTCTGCAAGTGAAAAAACCTCTGTTTAGTGGATTGAGTATCAGCCCTACTCTATTTCCCCTGGAGGACATCTATCCTTGTCTCCTTCTTCTAGTCCTGAACCTTCCAATCCCTTTTCCTACAGTTCAGACCAGGTCCCAGGTCCCAGGTTCAGATGATGTCCTGGCCAGGATGTACATACCACATTACTCTGGTGTACTTCAGGGCTCATGGTGAGCTGTACCACAAACCAGGTAGCATTGCGTAGGATAAAGGCAGAGATGAGGTTCCAGTGAATGATGTTCCGAAGACACCGAATACTCCTTTGCATAGAGAGAAAGAAGGGGAGATAGGAAGGTGGAAGAAGGGAACAAAAAGTATACAGTCAGCCAGAGAAAGCAGTAAGTCCTTCTGTGACATGATCAACCCTAGTCGCTGCCCAGCCCAACCCTTCAACCCTAGGGATTGCCTTTTGGTGTCCCTAGCTTGGGGCCTTGTATACAGTAGGCACTAAATAAATACTAATTGGAGAATGGACAGAGCAGGAAGATGCTTGTTCCTTCCATTCTTTCCTTGTCACTTCACCACTTTCACCAAATCTGTCTCCTATTCTCCTACATTCTCTGTGCCCCAGTGGCTCTCCCTGGAGACGGGGTTTGGGTAGAATAAAGTTATGGGTGCCCCTTTTAGATGATCATCACCTAAGAAAGATGGCATAACTGGGATATCCCCTGGGTGAAAGGTGCCAAAGGGGCAAGCCCACTGAAGGGCAACACATATTGGCAGGTCTGAGTCCTTGGAAGTCAGTTCCTTTGCATAGCCCTCTAGAAGTACTTTGGAACAACTTATGGGTTCTATCAACAAATGATTCCACAAAGCAGAATCTAGTTCAGCTCTATTCAATCTCTTTTTGTTCTGATTTCTTATAGCATCCATTGCTAGTACTTCTCAGAACTGCAAAACGGTTAAATAGAATGGGATGATAGAGGTCAATTTCCTCATTTAACATAGAAGGAAACAGCACCAGAAAAACGAAATTACTTTTACCCAGTATCCTCTGGCAGAGCTAATGTCATGGAGGAGAGTTGAATCTGATTTTCTATCTGATTCTCAAGTCCAGCATATTTTCCACCCCTGCACATTCTGTACTGGTCTAAATTTTGTCTCCTTAGCTAGCTGGTAAGCATCTAAGGACAGAGATCATTTCTCATAATTCTTTTATTCTTTTAACATTACTCAAGCACAACACTGAGTACTCAACACATGCTCAAGAAATACTTGTTGAATTGATAAAAAATTAAGTATCTTGGAAACAGTTCACTGGGAAAAGCCAAATATCTGATAAAGGTTTAGTATTCAAGATAGATGGATGGTTAAAAGAAATTTTGTTGTTTTTCAGTTGTGTTCAACTTTCTGTGACTCCATCTGGATTTTTTTTAAAGCAAAGATACTGGAGTGATTTGCCATATTTCTTTTCTAACTCATTTTACAGATAAGGAAACAAATAAACAGGCTTAAGTGACTTGCCTACAGTCACACAGCTAGTAAGTGTTGGAGGCCAGATTTGAAGTCAAGATTCCTGACTTTAGAACTGGCACTTTATCCACTGGACCATCATATATTTCAGAGGTTCTGAAATTTTTTTTTGGTATCATGGACCCCTTTTACAGGCTAGTGAAGCCAATGGATTCCTTTTCCAAAGGATGTTTTTAAATGCATCAAATAAAATACATAGAATTACAAAGAAAACAAATTATATTGAAATAAAGTTGTAATACTTTTTCCTATCCAATTTCTTGGGCCCCCACTGAAGAACTCCTGATGCAGTCCAATACTTTTATTTTACAAATATGAAGACTGAGGCCCAGAAATAGCTAATTAACTTGCCTAAAGTCACATAGGTAGTAAGATAAGGAACTCTGTTCTCTCAGATACAGTGGAGTAGGATTAGAGAAAATCATTTCCACTTTCTTGATCTTTGTTCCCTTCTCTAAAACAGTTGTACCAATCCCAAGTGGAAACTCAGACCACAGATTCCTTTGGACTGGATATTGACTTAGTTATATGATATATACATTTTATTGAATTTTAAATTATTTTGTTAACTATTTCCCAATTATACTTAATCTCCTTTGGGCTGCACTCAGGAGGAGTGTTATGGGATGCACGTGATTCTAAGGTCATGAGTTTGACACTTCTGCTTTAGAACATGAAGTCGATTAGAGTCATAAATTCTTCCATTTCTGGGGTACCAGAATTTTGTGAACTGGAGAATAGCCAATATTCATTCTGTATCAGAGGAGGGGGAGGAGGAGCAGAAGAAGTATGAATTGGGACTGGGGAGGAAGCAATTCTATGGGGAAGGACCCAGTAGGGATATGAATGACAAGAAGGTGGAGAAGAACCTATTGGGATAGAATAAGGAGCCCTAATGGTGTCTCTTTGATCATTGTCCATCCCTAGACTCCAATCCAGCCCTTATAGCTATTGTCCTTAGCTTCTCAAATAAGATGTCAATGTAGGGAAGTTGGCAATGTCAGACACTTGGGAATCTTGTTTTCCTGCCCCCACCAATGACTTTTCTGCACCAGAGTTGGCTAGTTCCATGGGACTAAGGGCGAACAATACCCTCCACTACTGATTCTTCTGCACCAAAGTCAGCTAGTTCCTTGAGACTAAAGGTGAATAATAGCCCTTGGTTCCCAGATTCATTTGGAGCCAGGAGGCTCTGCTCCCCCTGGCTAGGAGAATCTGCCTTAGCTCTGAGTGACAATTCCCACATCCTTCTTCATCCCAATCCATAGCAATGTGATACTTGGCACAGAAATCTCTGGCATTCAGGCCTCCATCCCTGCCAACAGGCGCTGCTGCTGCCACACACACGTCTGAGGGGTGCTGTTGCCAGCTTGCTGGAGGTTCTGCCAGCAGGCATCTTCTAGCTATGGGGTTCTCACTCTGACCAACCTGGCCCTGGTTGTATAAATGCGGGGTGGAGCAGATGGAGGACTCTCTGGTGTGGGTGAGAGTGAAAAAAGCCATTTCATCCCTTGGGAGTAATAAATTAGAGCCTAGAGCTCCCATATTACTCTTCATCCCCTATGATAGCAGATGAACAGTTAAGAAGCAAAAAGTAGGGAAAGAGAAGAGCTTTAGCAGAGTGAGACGGTTAGGTGGCCATGTAGATCGAAGGCTAGATTTAAATGTAAAGAGGTCCTGAGTTCAAATCCCGCCTCAGATATTTACTAACTATGTGACTATGGGTAAAAACTCTTGGCTTTCATTTGCCAAATAGGGATAACAATCCCATCTACCTACGGGGGTTGAAAGGCTCAAATAATATATATGAAACACTTGGTAAACCTTAAATCCCCATATATATTAGTTATAATTATTATTTTATTAATAATATTAGCTGGCATTTACATCATGTCCATTATTATTATTATCAGTTATATAGCATCTATGATTATTATTACTATTATTGTTATTAGAAAAAATGTAAAATTCAAATACATGTAACTGATCCATCTCTGTCCACCCTCATTCACCTTGCTAAGATGAAGAAAGTTGATCATATTCCCCTCCCCCAACTTCATATAAATCACTTTGAGGGGATTTACTTCTCTTTTTAACATTTGATTCACTTTCTAATGTGATTGCATTTAAATAGACATATTGAGGGGAGCAGAGTGGGAGAAATAGAATCAGAGCATATTAGTTCTACCCTAATAGGAGAGGGCAGCACTAAATTTAAAGACCTGAGATTGAATTCTTTCTTTGATACATCCTATCCATGTGACTGGGCATGTCACTTAAGGTTTCTGTGCTGAAGTTTCCTGGCTGGTAAAAAGAAGGTGGGGCAGGTAAATGGTACAGTGGACAGAGGAGTGGTCCTGAAATAAGGAGGACCTGAATTCAAATCTAGTCTTAGACATTTAACATTTACTAGCTGTATGACCCTAATTGCCTTACTAAAAAAAAAAAAAAGAAAAAAAAGAAAGAAAAGGTCTTTGATGGTCTCCTAAATCCCTGATAATCCACTGATGATTCAAGGATCTTCTTACCTTAGGTGCATGAAGAGGACAAAGGCCATGAGGAGAGCTCCAAGGGAGATACAATGGCCCAGATAGTTGATGATGACAGCAATGTGATAGTGCAATTTACTTTTTTTCTATACAAAAGAAAAAGAGAAAAAAATAAGAAAAAAAAGTGGAAAAGAGGAAAAGAAGAAAAGTATCTCTAGGTACTTACCATTTAATCTACCTTGTGATGAAAAAATATTATCTGAAAAAGTATTGATGGATTCTGAATGCGGATTAAAACATACGATTTTCACTTTCTTTATTTTTCCATGTTTTTCCCCTTTTGGTCTGTTTTTCTCTAACAAGATGTCTAATATGGAAATAAGTTTTGGATTATTGCACATATATAACCTATATCAAATTGCATACTGTATTAAAGGGGAGGGAGAAGAAGGAGGGAAGGAGAAAATTTGGAATTCAAAATGTTTTTAAATGAATGTTAAAAATTATTTTTAGGGACAGCTAGGTGGCATAATGGAAAAAGCACCAGCTTTGAAGTCAGGAGGACTGGAGTTCAAATTCAGGCTCAGCCACTTACTAGCTGGGTAAGTCATTTAAACTTGTTTGAGTCAGTTTCCTTATCTACAAAATAAGCAAGAGAAGGAAATGGGAAATTACTCTGTATCTTTGCCAGGAAAACCTCAAGAAGAGTCAGATGTGACTAAAATAATGACTGAACAACAACAATGACCTTCTAGTTCCCCAACTTTGAGCAGTCACCTCACAGATATACATGGATCTAACTCTGACAAGTTAGCTTATGATATAGTCAACATGGAAACAGGGAGACAGACATAATTTCTACTACTAAGAAAAGAACTCAATTGACTCTTTGGTAGCAAGTGTTAACCTGTACGTGCTCAAAAAGCCCTGCTTGCTCTTTAGGCCTAGAATCTCAGGAAACATCATTAGGATGGTTCCTAAAGAGGATTGAAGAATAAATTCCAAGAACTTAAAAAATTAACATCACAGGCAGCTGACTGGCTTGGGACAGAGTAGGGTGTTTGAATGGTGGCAGGAGGAAGAATGGGGAGATATAATTGCTTAATGTAAATGGAAACCTTCTCAGCCCACAAAGCAATAGAGGCTGAGCCCAGGAGCATCCGGAAGATACATATCACAGTCTGTCTGGAACTGATTCTTAATTTTGTTTTATTAAATTTTCCAGAAGCCCACATCAAAAATGCACTTGATAATAGCATCTATGGTGCCCTAGCCCACACGTGGCCCATCTTTGTCCACCAAGGCTCTATCCTGGAAGATAAACAATGCTACACAAAACAATATTCACCTTTAAGACTCTCATCCCTCTACTACACTCTGTCATCTTACATACTTCAGTCCCTACAATTAATCCCAAAGTGCTGTGGGTCAGCCCTGGGGTAGAGAGTGACCGGGGTGGGGGGGGGTAGACTGGTGTCCAGATAAACAGCAGAAAAATCTCTGGTGGAAAGGGAATGGAGTGGAGAGAACAAAAGTGTTTGGCGCTAGAGGAACTGGGCTTACATTCTAATTCTGCTAGTTCTCAGTCCCTCAGTGAACAAACATTAAATAAATGTCTGCTATGTACTAAGCATGCTGCTGAGTGATAGTGATACTAAGATAAAAATGGAGTATTCCCTGTCTTAAGAACCTTATAAATTCTGGGGGAGACAAAATGTACACACATACATACATATAAGCAGAATAAACACAAAATTAGCATAATATTGTTAGATGTGGAAAGTACTAATGGTTGGAGGATATCAGGAAGGAAGAAAATAAGAACTTATTAACTGTCTAGTATATGCCAGATACTATGCTAAGCACTTTATAAAAATTATCTCATTTGAGCTTTACAACAGTCCTGAGAGATAGATGCTATTGTTATTATCCCCAGTTTATAGTTGAAGAAACTGAGGCAGACAATGGTTAAGTGGCTTGGCCATGATCACCCAGTTAGTAAGTGTCTAAGGCTGAATTTGAACTGTATTTGGTCTTCCTGTTTCCAAATCCAACACTATGTCCACAAATGGCTGCCTCTAGGAAAGGTTTCATGTAGAAGGTGGTACTTGGGTCTTGAAAGAAATAAGGGTTTCCAAGAGATAGCAATGAAGAGATATTGCATTTTAGGTATGGGGATGGTTAGCACAAAGAGAGGAGAAAGTGTGTGTAAGCAACAGCCAAAAGGTCCATTTGGTTGGACTATAAACTAAGCAAAGGGAAATAAAGTGTAATGAGAGTGAAGTGGTAGTTTGGGGCCAGGTTGTGAAGGAATATGTTTTATTCTGGAGGCAAAAGAAATGCCTTAAATTAAGGCTTGGGGATGCTAGGTGATTCCCTATTGCATTGGAATCAAGAAGACTTTTCCTCGAGTTCAAATCCCATCTCAGACACTTAGCTTTGTGACTCTAGGCAAGTCATTTAACTTTGCCTCGGTTTTTTCATCTATAAAATTACCTGGAGAAGAAAATAGCAAACTACTCCTTTATCTTTGCCAAGAAAGGGCTCATAGAAAATCAGACATAACTGAACTACAAGGTCAAATCCTTTCATTTTAAAGACAAGGAAACTGAAAACTAGAGAATATATAGCTTGCCTGGGGTCACTTAGGTTAACAACTTGAAAGGTCTCTACAGGGCTCTCATCTCTTGTCTATATTTTCTCAGTGGCTTCATCAGTTCCAATGTGTTTAAATATTTCTTTATGCGGATAATTCTCAAATCTATATAAATTCAACTCCTGTCTCTTTCAAGAGATCCAGTCACACATCATCAACCACATATTGGATAATTCAAACTGAGTGTTCCTTTTTTGGGTTGTTATTGGGTCATTTCAGTTATAGCTGATTCTTTGTAATTCTGTGGGGGTTTCCTTAGCCCAGATACTAGTGGTTTGCCATTCATTTCCTTCTCCAGCTCATTTTACAGATGGGAAAACTGAGGCAAGACAGGATTTAGGAACTTTCTTAAGGACACATATATAGTGAGTATTTGAGACTGAATTTGAACTTAGGAAAATGAGTCTTCTTGACTCCAGGCTCAGCACTCTACCCACTGCACCACCTAATTGCCCCAAAGATTGGGGTAGATAATCTATCTTTAAGGTGAATTCTACTTCTCAATCCTAAAGCTCTTTTTCCCTCAATCTTGGGGTGTCCCACCAGGGTGGGAAATCTTGTCTTCCCCCTCCCAAACATCTGAGTGGTTAATAATAGCTTTTTTCTCAATGAACTAGAAGGAGAGAATAAGGCTCAGCAATATTAGATAGGGGTTAAATGTAAAGAGAAAGAGACTTCTTCAGTATCAGCTCTGAGGTTTTGGAGCAGTGAGCTTGAACCAGTCTTCCTTTTTAACATGTTATATTAGGCTTGAAGTCTCTAAGCTCAGTCTGAGGAATGGAGGCAGCTGGTGAGACAGCCTGAGAGAGAGGAACTGAGACAGCTGGAAAGTCATAACCAGTTAAAGAAAGAATGAGGAGCCATCCCAAGACAACCAGAGACAGCCTGAGATACATAGAGAGAAACAAAGTTAGTTTGAGAGACAACCAAAGATACAACCTAGGAGATAATTGGATAAACTTATCTGAGAGATGGGGGAGTCAGTCCAAGACAGCTGGAGAGATAATAGCTGGAGAAATATAGGCAGAGAAACAAGTAGAGATAGTGTAAGCTACAACAGGAGAGACATTTTGAGATACAGCTAAAGAGATTATCTGAGACATGGCCAGGGAAGAGGAATGAGACAACTGGAGACAAGTAGAAATAGTCAGACAAATAATTAGAGAGATGAATGGAGACAGAGAAAGAATTGGAGCCAGAGGCAGGAGAATTTGCCTTTGTCTTGGGGATGTCCCAGACTGGCAAATTGCAGCTGCTGAAATGAGAGGTACTGTAACCCAGCTGTGGACCTCATCCTAGCAAAGTGGTATAGGGGGTCAGGGTCCCTTAACTGTGCCAACAACAAACAGAATTCAATAAGCAATTAGAACTTGTCCAATTCAGAGACAAACTGCCAGACTTGCCTTGTCTTCAATGGCCTGGGAAGCCACATGAGCAAGAGAATTAACAGTTCATCTACATCCTCTTTTTCTGATCAGTGTTAATAAGGCTATATTTTCCTATATAAGGCAGCACAGTCCTTTATACCTGTCTTCCTCCCCCGCCTCCCTCTATTCTTCCCCTCCCCTAAGTCCCATCCCCCAATATATTTATTGAATTTTTCATTGCCCTACCTGTCTTTTATACCCTCAAGTCTACCAGTGAATAGGTAAATACTGGGATATGAGCAAATATTCTCACCTTTGGGTGTCTTCCATGAGTGTGTGTGTGTGTGTGTGTATGTGTGACAGAGAGAAAGAGAGGGACAGGCAGACACATGGAGAGAGAGAGAGAGAGAGAGAGAGAGAGAGAGAGAGAGAGAGAGAGATGGAACAGGGCTGGGATTAAAGGAAACTGCTACAAGGAGGGAGACTGCTACTATAGATAGGGATGTGGTGGCGGAGATAGGGGTTGATGCAAGAGAAGAGGGGCAGGGAGCAGTGTTGTCCCTTGAGTGGAAGATAGTTGCTGTCCACGGAGGAGGGTACTGAATCAGCCAGGCTGGTGCCCTGGTGGTGAGCAGGGGCTGGGTGACTTCCAGCCTGAGGTCAATGTTTCCCGGTTTCCCTGTGTCTTCACAAGTCCTATTTCACAAGAACTTTTCTGTGAATCCATTATCTGAAATGCCCCAGGGGCACTGACACTTAATTAGGCTTACCCAAGGTGATCTAGAAGCTGGAGAAACGTATCAGCTCAATTAATTGGTTACTTTTCCTCTCAGCTCCTGGAGAGGGCTAGGGGTGAAGATCTCAACTGATGGGAATGAGGGGCTAAAATAGAGGGAATTAGTGTAAGAGGATGGTTCTACTAATTAAATTAATTGATTATATTGAATGCTAAGCAACTGTGCAGGATGGTGGCGGCTGGCAGAGCAGATGTGGATGGCAGTGCTTTCATTGTTTATGATGGTAGAACTGAGAGATGGGCTGATTGGTCAGCAGAGACTGATGCTCTTTTGGCCCCTGAATTTTAAGGAAAATATGGAGAAACTGTAGAGGATTCAATTAGAGGCTAGTTCTTTGGATAGGAGTCCCCAACAACCTGAGAATAACTGATTGGTCAGTCTTCCAGGTCAATCCACAGAATTACTGAGTTTTAGGACAGGAAGATAATCTCATTTAACCCATTCATTTGATGGAAGACAGTGAAGTTCAAAGAAAGAAAATCAGTCAACAAGCATTTATGAAGTGCTTATAATATGCCTACGTATTGCACTAAGTGCTGGGGATACAAAGAAAGGCAAAAAAATATTAAAAATTAGTTTCTGCCCTCAGCAAGTTAATTGGAGAAACAACATGCAATATATATATGCATATATATATATATACACACACATATATATATCTGTGTGTGTGTGTGTGTGTGTGTGTGTGTGTGTGTGTGTGTAAATGGAAGATAATCTGTCCATGATCACATGGTAAATGAGCAGCAGAGCCAGGAAAAAATGCTAGAGTTTTCTGCTACATGATATCATCTCTCTTCTGTATAAAGTACTGCCCTTGCTCCTCCTTTTGTTTGCCAGCCCCACCTTCTCCTCAAGTCCTGGTTTATGGGCATTTACAACACAGAGAAATGTAGCTAGAAGCTACCAATATATCACTGTCCTGTCAGGTAGCTGTGTCAATGAGCGTGGGGAGAAAAAAAAGAGGGCCAAAAATTATAGGTCTCTACTTTGATAGCTTTGGTGTTGTGGATTGTAAGCTCCTTGGGAATAAAGATTTTTTTTGTATCTGCATTGCCAGTGCCTAGTTCACACTATACATTTAATAAATGCTTATTGATTGATTGGTGGGAAGAACCTTGAGCTGGAAGTCAGAAAAAACATGTCCAGTTGTGCAAAAACTCACAATCATTTTACTTCTTTGAATCTTGAGGTTCCAGCTATAAAATTAGGGGGTTGCACTTAGAAACTAGTATCAAGATTCAGCAATACCACTGCTAGGTCTATATCCCAAAGACATTACAAATTTTAAAAGGGAAAAGAACCAATTTGTATGAAAATATTTATAGCAGTCCTTTTTGAGGTGGCTAAAAATTGGACACTGAAGGGATGCTCATCAATTGGGTAATAATATGTGATTGCAATGGAATATTATTGTGCTCTAAGAAATGACAAGAAGGAAAGACTTACATGAAGTGATGCATAGTGAAGTGAACAGAATAAGAGGACATTGTACCCAGTAACAATTATATTGTTCAATGAAGAATTATGAATAACTTAACTATTCACAACAGTTCAAATCCAAAATAATTCCAAAGGATTAATGATGAAGCATTCTATCCATCTCCAGAGAAAGAATTGACATTATTTGAATATAGACTGAAGAATTCTATTTTAGTCTTCTTGTACAAAATGACTAATATGGAAAAAATTCTTTTATATATTTGCACATACATAATCTATATTTTATTGCTTACCTTTTCAGAGAGAGAGGAGGAGAGGGAAGAGAGAGAGACCTCAAAACTTTAAGGAAAAATGTTAAAGAATTTTTAAAATTTAGTGTCAAATAGAGGTGTTAGACTCTCAGCTTACAGATCACATGTGGCCCCAATTCTCCTGAGTGCAGTCTGAATATTATTAAGATGTAATTGGGAACTATTTAATAAAACATAAAATAGATAACAGATATGCAGATTATAGTAATATGTAGTTTTCTAAGTCTTTATGACAGATCCTTCTATAAAGCTTAGTAGGTGCTGTTTCTATTTGAGTTTAATCATCCTGGGCTCTATAGATTTTTAGGTAGTCATGTCCAGGTCAGAATCACTGTTATTTAGTCATGTCTGACATCTTTGTGATGCCATTTGGGGTTTTCTTGGTAAAAATACTGGAGTAGTTTACCATTTCCTTTTCCAGCTCATTTTACAGATGAGGAAGCTGTATTAAGGATTAAGTGAATTATCCAGGGTCATAGAGCTAGTAAGTGGCTGAGGTCATATTTGAACTCAGGAAGATGAGTCTTCCTGATTCCCAACTCAGTGCTCTATCTATTGCAGTGCCATCTAGCTGCTCTCAGTTTAGACAAGTTATGTTTAGGATTAGGTAAAAATGATATTTTCTCATGGAAGAAGGAGCTATACTGAAAAGTTAAAAGACGAAGGATCTTTGAGCCCGGAGAAGACACAGTTTAGGGGGCATACATTTCTGTTTTCAAGTTGGTGATGAACAACTGGTTTCTGTCAGTGAAAAAAATCCCAAATGAATAGGATGAAAAGAATTTAAATTAGAACAGAAGGGATTTTGCTTGACTATCACTAAGAACTCTGGATAGCCAAGGGAACAAAAACAGTACAGAAGGGTGAAGGAGGGCATTCTATCATCAGAGATCTTTTTTAAAAATAGTATTTTGTTTTTTCAAATACATGCGAAGATAGTTTTCAACTTTCACCTTGGCAAAACCTTGTGTTCCAAATTTTTCTCCCTCCCTCCCTTCCCTCTTTCCAAAATGGCAAGGTTAAACATGTACAATTCTTCTAAACATATGTCCTTATTTGTTATGGTGCACAAGAAAAATCTATCAGAGATCTTTAAGAGAACTAAATACAGAGATGACTGTCCATCCTAAAAGTTGGGTCAGAACATTTGCCTCTCTATTACTCCCTTCAGTTCCTTTCCTGGATCCCTAGGATCATTAGGGGACAAGAACTGAGCCAAAATTCCTACTTTGTGATTTTGAATGCCCGATTCCACCCATGTCCAAGAGCCAGTATTTTAATGTCTCTATCTCCTCTCAGAAGATTCATAATTATTTTTCATATCATAACTTGTATATTTCTTCTATTTCTACTTTCTAAGAAAAAATTCCAACAACTGGTCTCATTCATCTCTCCTATTGATCCTTCCCTCTGTTCTAGTCCATCTTCTCTCTAGCTCCAGTCATCTTTCCCAGGAGGGGGTCTCTGTTTTCAAAATGCCATTCCTGTCCAACCCTTGAGTCAAACACAATCATAGAATGTCAGAGCTAAACTTAGAGACCATTTCATTCAATCTTCTCCTTTTATAAATGAAGAAATTTTGAATCTCAGAGAGGAGAAAGGACTTCTCTAAGGTTATACAATTAAGAAATGTTAGAAACAGGAATGAAACCTTAAAGTTCAATGCTTTTACTACCTAGGGGAGATTTCTCATTTGCATCTCCATCATAAGATGAAAATCACAAGATTTGTGTGCTGATATGTCAAAACCTGATGTACTTTTAACTATGAATTCTCATTCTCCTGTTGCCTCAATTCCAGAGAGGATAACTGTTACCCATTTATTATAATATTTTAAAAAAGGTTCCAGGGTACAGGAGATAGAATTCTAGATTTGGAATGCATGAGACTCGAATTCAGATTCTGACACAGACATTTACTAGTAGTGTGACCCTGGAACTAATTAATCACTTAGCATTGCTCAGCCTCCTAAGTATCCTTATCTATAAAAATGGAGAGAGGTAATAATATGCTTTCCTTAAAGTCATATTGTGAAAATCAATTAAGGC
Source organism: Myrmecobius fasciatus (assembly GCA_023553655.1). NCBI lineage: Eukaryota > Metazoa > Chordata > Mammalia > Dasyuromorphia > Myrmecobiidae > Myrmecobius > Myrmecobius fasciatus. The sequence continues at coordinate 100,141 of JAJPUD010004160.1, read as the reverse complement.
AATTTTGTTTTTGTTTTTTGCAAACTACGATAGCTATAATTTTATAATACAATACATTTAAATAGTTTATAATATATATTTTAATAAATTTATATTTTAAATAATTAAATATAATTTAAATAATTAAAATAAAATTATTTTATATGATATATTTTAATAAAAATATTTTAAATGAATACATAATATATAATCAAAATTTTAAAATAATTTTATAATGTGGAAGTTCCTAAAAAGTCTTACTGCAGATTCAGATTATTAAAGTTTAGAAAATGGCACTATGACTTTTGGGATATCCTGCACATGCTATTATTTTAATGTCATTTAATTTTTCTGCACCTCAGTTTCCCTATGTTTAAATTAAGACCATACAATCTATAGTATTTACCTCACATGGATATTGGAAGGATTAAGTACCCTATCTTGGGATCATAGAATTTGGTCTAGAAGGAACCTCTGAAACCAACCCTTTCATTTTACATGGGAGGAAAATGAGGTCCATAGAGACTAGGTAACTTGCTCAAGATCATACAGATAATAAATAAGACAGCCCAGATTCAAACCCCAAACCCAAGTCTTCAGACTAACTCCCATTGCTCCTTCTACTATTACTATCCCTTACTGTTTGTTCTTGTTGCTGTTGAGTCCCCACTTGGGGTTTTCTTGGGAAAGATACTGGATTGGTTTGCCATTTTCTTTTTTAGCTCATTTTATAGATGTGGAAACTGAGGCACACAGGGTTAAATGATTTGTCCAGGGTCACACAGTAAGAAGTGTCTGAGGCTGGTTTTGAACTCATGAAGAAAAGAGCACTCTGTACACTATGTTGTCACCTAGCTGGCTCCTTTTATGATTAACTTTGTTTTCTATACTCTCCTTTTCCAATCCCCTCTGAACCATTTTCCTTCCTACATTCCCCCAGTTTTCCCCCACCCAGCTCTAATCCATGGTGCATCCTCCAGGGAATAACTTTTTTTAAAATTTATTTAATTTTTTTTCCAGGGAATAACTTATTGAAACAAATTTTACCTCCTCATTAAGGATTTCTTGGCACTGGGAATAGTTGACTCGAACTGCCCAGCTCCCATTTGCAAGACACTCTCGATAGCCATTGTCTGGAAAAGAGAAAAAGAGATGATGGATGATTCACAGGGGATCTTTGGGAAGAAGTCCATCCCTTATGGCTAACCTGCAGAGAATGAACTGATCAGGAACCCATAAAGGTGAGGAATCATCTATCTCCACGGGAGACTCTTATACAACCTTGCTTTTCTGAGGTCAGTTCTGGATAGGGCATGGTAGGGGTAGAATAGTTGTTGCCATGAATCTTTCTGCTCAACTACCCACCAGACCAATCACACAGGGGGCATTTGTGTAGGTCAGAAAGATTAAAGCTTTACTTCTCTGCAAGGTGTGAGACACTGGGTTCAACTGGACCAGGTCCTCTCATGTGATTTCTTTAGAGCTTCTCACATGGTGGTAATATAGGACAGAAACAGAGCCTGTAATAGCATAGAAAAACTCCAAGGTAAGGAACTTCCCTCTAGATTAGGAGTGGGGAGCATTAGGCTCGTGGACCATATAAGACCCTTGAAATCATTTGCATTAATCATTCACAGGCGATGATGCTAGTGCAACAGCCTTCCACTGATTGAGTTTTATAGGTTGAAAATTTTGTATGACCCCCAAATGATATAAATATCCAAATGATCCTTGGCAGGAAAAAAGGCTGCCTATCCCTGCTCTAGATAATTGTTTCAGTCCTGTCTGACGCTTTGTGAGTCTATTTGGAGTTTTCTTGCCAAAAATACTGGAGTGGTTTGCCATTTCCTTCTACAATTCATTTTATAGATGAGGAAACTGAAGCAGACAGGGTTAAGTGACTTGTCCAGGGTCACACTGCTAGTGTCTAAGGCCAGATTTGAATTTAGGAAGATGAGTTTTGCTGATCCAAATCCAGTGCTATATCCATTATGACACTTAACTAACCATGAAAAACTCCCCAAAACCTGGAGGATAAGAAAAACAGAAATGAGTTCTCTTTTTAGTACTTTTGGTGCTGGGTTCTTCACCCTCACACCATCCCCCTTCCTTTTGAGGAGTTATTAGTTTGACTTCTCTTCTGATGAGCTCTCCCCACTCCCACTTGCCCCCTCACCCTCTCCCTAGATAGCACCAATCTATCCTCCTTTGCCTGAGATTCCCCAGGCCCTGTCCTGGAGCACATGAGCCAGAGAAACCCCAGTAGGAAAGGAGAGGGAGGCTAGAAGTCTCCTCCTCCTCCTCCTCCTCCTCTTACTTATCCTCCTTTCCTTTTCTTCCTCTCTACTCCCTTTTCTTCCTTCTCCTGTTCTCCTCCTCTTCCTCCTCCTTCTCTTCCTTCTTTTCCTAGTGTTGCTCCAATTCCTGCTGACATTTATTCTGGATGCATTAGCAGCATTAACAACTTAAGGAAGAAGGCTTCAGTGAGTTTCTCTTTAACAGATCTGACTCTGGGTGGAGAAGAGTCATCATCTTCCCTGCCTTGCTTATGAATTTCCAGTGTCCATCTCTGGCCTGTCAGATCACACCTCCACCCCAGGAAGTCAAGAGAAAGAGGATGGAGTGGGAGAGATTAGGAGACTAAATATTTCTGCAAACCCAGCATGGACTTTTGGCCTCGGGATCAGGAAACCTGGTTTCCAATCTGGACTCTGCTATGGGAATTTTAGCGTGTCTCTTGACCATTGATGGCTTATTTCCTTAACAGTAAAATTATCAGTGATTAATAATAACTTCACCCAGCTAACAAAATTGTTGTGTGGATCAAATCAAAAGGGAAATTCAAAGTTCTCTGAAGTTATCTCTGAGTCTGAGATCTTAGGTAAAGGGGCAAGAACACTATACTTGTAGCCTAAGACTCAATTTGGGACACTGGATCAGATTCTTGCTTGCTGATACCAGGCAAGTAATTTAGCCTTTGTCAATCTTAGTTTTCTCATCTGTAAAATGGGATATATGTAACTCTTGCTTTACAGAGTTGTACAAAGGTCAGATGGATGTGAAAATAGGCTGGATTCTCAAAGCAATATCTAGGATGTTTGAATAGTTTTAGTATAGTTTTAAACTTTAAGTGTTTTATAAAGTCTTCAGCTTTAAGAGCTTAAAACTGCACTAAGCCTTTTGAGCCAAATCTGCACATGGATGCCACTGTTATTACCTTAAAGGCACAGGATGCAATGGATGAGAGGCCATCTCTGGAATCAGAGGGACCTGAGTGCTTCTGACACCTGCCCTCTGTGATGGCTAGAAATATGAATGAAATGTCCATTTTTATGGGTGGAGAGAGTTTCCACCTAGTGAGTTCCCCACATTGATGATATTGAAAGTCTGGAGAAAAATATTAGGATTTGACTTTATGTGGATCTTATTTTTCTTCTCTAGTGAAGACTTAGAGAGTCCTTTCTAGCTTTAGAAAGGTTTTATTTTCCCTCAAATCAAAAAGCACCATAGCAGAAATAAGGAAGGTGTGCTCCAGAGATAGGTGGCTTGAGGCTGGGTCCTCCATGACAAGGCAACCCCTGAGGCATTCTGGAGGGCAGAGCACTCATTCTTTAGGAGATGGGATGGGGGTGAAATGGGATGATAAAGTTTCTGCATCTGGAGGAGGCCAAGTACCTGTCACCCGGAGGATAGGACCACTGGGTCCTACTCCCCAAGTACTAAAGAGCCACAGATGATGTATCAATAATCAGCTCTAAGTGGATATATCTTTCAGCTTCTCAGTCATATATCCTTCCCAGCCCCTTCATCCCTCTCTCTCCACAAGGTCTTCTGTAATACCCTCCATAAGGAAGTCAGGGGAAATGAATTTTAATGTTATTTCCTAGTTCCATCAGCAACAGGCCAGGCCCTTGGGCACCACAGAGACTGGCAGCCTTGGCTCCATTCACTCCCCAAGGAGATTTGCCTCTAATTGTTAAATTAAGGAGTAGTTACTCAGAGGAATAAGGGCAAAGGAATTGGGTTTTCTGACATGCCAGTGCAGTCAGGAGTCCAGCCTGGGAAATCTAAGCTTGTATTTGGGGAGGGCCATCTTCTCTACCCTTTCCCCCATCCAGGGAAGTGGAGACCAGTGAAAGTGAGTGAATTCTTCCCATTGACTCTGCAGATAGGACCTGTGGCTTTCAAAAAGACTTGCCAACCACCCTGAGCCCTGTGGGATGGAAGGTGAAAGAAAACAACACAAATAAGCCTTGAATTCAAACCCAAAAACAAAATGACCTCCTCCTTCTTAATCAATAGCTCCTACTGAGATCAAGCTGTCTTTCTCTAAGAATCATGGGAAATTGATATTTTTGAAAACCCTTCCCAAAACTTAGAAGAGCTGACTGATGCCAAGGGGAAGAATGAACACAGTAAAGATGCCCAGAGCTCTTCACTTCGTAATGAGTTAATTATTGTTTTGTTATGAGGGGCGACTCTGAATTCTTGCATATTGTTAATAGTGGTGCCATGATCCTAATCACTTTAGCAACTTTTTTTAGGGGGCTGGAAAATTAGAAGGTCATTTTTCAGCCTTCCTTTAAGGCTATATTAATCTATATAGTCTAGTATAAGACTATATTAATCTTCTGTACATCCCTGGAAGGACTTTCTGCTTCATTTCAGAATTATGATCATTTCTCAGGGCTCAGTTCAAAGTCTCTCTGTCTCTTTTCCTCCACTGCCATGGGCTCTTCAATATTCTTCCAGGTGTATGTTCTTTCTTATCATCATTAAGTCACATTTCTTCAATGATTTTAAATATTTACTTCAGGAAATCCAGCCTCATCCCAGGAATACTGTGAAGTAAGGAGAGCTAAGTCTTATTAGGCTCTCTGGAACATGAAACTTAAAATTAGAAGACCCATCTACATTCCAGACTAATATTTTCATTTTCTAGAATAGAAAGAAGACAATGCCATAGTGTTAGCAATGGAGTCAATATTAGAATTTAGTTCGTTATACTCAAAATTGAGTACTCTAATTCACCATGTTGCTTCTCCATCCCATCCCTCCCATTACCGTGCTTTATAAAGAACAGGTATTCAGTAAATTTTAATTGGCTGTCAGATAGTCCCCTCAAATGTCTTCAGGATCATAATTCTAGAGCCAGCCTCAGAGACCATCTATAACAATAATATCATTTTACAGATGAGAAAACCAAGACTCAATTAACTTATGTGACTTCCCTACAGTCACACAGGTACTCAGAATCAGTGGTTGGATTTGAACCCAAGTTCTGTGGGTCCAAAAGTCAGGGTTCTTTCCACTACACTACAACTCCTGTTTCCTGATAGTCTTTCTTCTTTCCTCTCTACTTTCTTTAGTGGGTTAATTGTTAGGCTTAAGAATGAAGAGGCACTCTGATTTTTTGTGCAGCATGATAAATGCAGAAATACATTTAGAAGAACTGCACATGTTTAATCTATGTTGAATTACTTGCTGTCTACGAGATGGGGTGGAGAAAGAAAGGGAGAAAAAATTTGGAACACAAGGTTTTACAAGGATGAATGTTGAAATGTATTTTGTAAAATACAAAAAAAAAACTATTATTATTTTAAAAAAGAAGAATCAAAAGCAGTTAGCTGTCACAATGGATAGAACACTAAAATTTAAAGTCCAGAAGACCTGAGTTCAAATCTGGCCTCAGATACTTACTAGTTATATGACCCTTGACAAGTCACTTAACCCTAATTGCCTCAAAAAAATTTAAGAAGCCAAGATGTGATATGTAATATGATTTCTTCAGCTCTGAAATGGTTTCTTCATCCCCCCCAAAGGGGAATAATATTATTTGCATTGCTTGTCTTACAGGGCTGTGAGGAGAATGCTTTGTGAGTCTGAAAGCACAATAGAAATGTGTGTTATTGTATCATCCCAGGGACACCTGCTAGGTTGTAGATGAGAAGTACAGAAATCTAATTAGAACAATCAAAAAACTTTTGGAAGAAACAGCTCCATCCCTTATCCCCCTGGCTTTAACTCCTTCAGGGGGTTTATTTAGAAACTCCAGGCAAATCCCATGACAATGTCATTGATTTCTTATGAAGCTTTTTCCCCTGTAGCTCTGTTTTCCTCCTATTCTTTAAATTTTTTTTTATAATTATAGCTTTTTTATTTTTCAAAATACATCCAAAGATAGTTTTCCTCCTATTGTTTTAAACTTATCTGATTATTAATACCAACAAAGCTTATATTTACACAGAATTTTATAGGTTATAACACATCTCCAAAGGCATTATTTTATTTGAATCTCCCAGTGACTTTTAGAGTACAAGTAGGGTTATCCCCAGGTTAAGTACAAAAAAAATAAGTCTCAGTAAGCCTCTCTGTGGTTCTTTGGAGTTTCCTTTCTTGGACAGTGTGATGTATTGCTAGCTGGTGTAGTGGATAGAGTGCTAGCTCTCAAGGCAGGAAAACTTAAGTTTGAATCCAGCCTCTGGCATTTACTAACAATGTAAGCTGGGCAAGCCAATTTACTCTATTGGACTCAGTTTTCCCATCTGTAGAATGGGGGTAATGACATCACCACCATCTAGGATTGTTGTGAGGATCAAATGAAATAATAATATAAAGCACTCAGGACAGTGCCTGGCACATAGTAAAAATGACATAAATGTTAACTATTAGCATTTTTGTTGTTCACTCATTCAGTTGTGTATAATTCTACCTGACATCATCCAAGAGGTTTTCTTGGCAAAGATAAACAAACAAATAAATAAACAATGAAGCATTATAACCTGACATTAAATCCAGCCCCTGACACTTACTAGCTGTATAATGACACTGAGCACATCATTTAAATGCTGCCTCAGTTTCCTCATTTGTATCTGTCAGAGTTGTTGTAGGATCAAATGAGAAAATAATTGTAAATCACTCAGCACAGGGCTTTGCACACAGTAGGTACAACATAAACATTAATTATGATAATGGTGTGACCACCAGTCTCAGTCCCACAGTTAAAATGGCCAAGTAAAGGTCACTAAAAAGTGATTTTTGAATCTTGTTTGAAACTCCAGATTGGTCAGCCTGCCCATTTTATACCTAACATATTGGAAAACTGGTGAGCAATTAGAGAAGAGTCACCAAGGGTAGATATAGGAGAATAATCCAAATGGTAAAGGGCTTTGGGGTCAAGACATATGAGGATTGATTCCAGGGGATATTCACTTTGGGAGAAAGGAGGCTTAACAGGAGCATGATAGCTGTCTTCAATTATTTGAAGAGCTGTCACGTGGAACAGGGATTAGATTCATTCTGTTAGGTTCCAAAGGCAAATTAGGAGAAATGGCAGGAAGTCAAATAGAGACCAACTGAAACCTGCCATAAGGAATAATTGCTGAATAATATTTTTATTGCTGTTGTTCGTTTTCAATTCTACCTCTTTGTGACTCCATTTGGCAAAGACTCTGCCATTTTCTTTCTAAGCCATTTGAGGGATGAAGAAGCAAAGGTAAACAGAGTCAAGACCCTTGCCCAGGTTCACACAGGTAGTAAGTGTCTGAAGGCAAATTTGAACTCAGGAAAGTGAATCTTCCTGACTCCAGGCCTGACCTTCTACCCAGACTTAATAGGAATGGTCTGCCTTTGGAGGAAATGGATTCTTTTCCACTGAAGTATTCAGGCAGAGGTTGGGTGAACATTTCCCAGGTATGTTGGACAAAGTTTGGTTACTTTAGTATAGATTGGGCTAAATCATCTTTGATCACTCTTCCAACTGTGGCATTTCAGGATTTCATGACTTGCCTAGGGTCACATGGCTAGTAAGTAGAACTGAGACATGAACTCAGAATTTTAATTCGATGTAAGACCCCAAAGTCTCTAATTTCTCCCTAGACTCAGGGTTAACTTGGGAGTACAAGATCTTGTGATATAAAAAAAATTCATAATTATATTGCAAAATAATTGGCTTCTTTTGAAATAGTAGGCATTTTATTTTATATCTTATTCTAAGAAGGGTCTATAGGATCTCCCCAGAAGCTACCAAAACTGTTCATATCATTAAAGAGGTCCATGCAATGAATCTAGATCCTACATACAATAGCTTATGGGAGAGCTGTGCACTTTACCATCACCTCAACTAAAAGAGGGGCTGGGGGAACACAGTCAGAAATCATGTGCTTGTATTAAGGTTCCCTTCCCATGGCAGAGAGGCAACCTGACCCACAGAACCCCAGTTCTATCCTTGATGTGGCCCCTATTCTGCTAACCTGGAAATACTGCTGTATAGATAGGCAAGGACTGTGCAATACTGAGAGATACAAGCAAATTAATTCTGAGAGAAACAGGTGGCAGAACAATACACCAACAAGTCCAGCAAGGAGCTGTAAAGCTCCTAGGCATGAGGCCAGAGAGGAGAAAGGCAGGGGCCTCCAGCATCAGGTGTCAGAAATGGCCCTGTGCCAACCCACCCCTTTTTCTTCACCAATCAATGGAAAATAATAACAGCTGACATTAATAAAGGACTTGGGGATTTACAAAGTGCTTTCCTCACAAGAACCCTCTAAGATAAGATACTGGCTGTTAGTATTATTATTTTCACTTTACAGCTAAGGAAACTAAATCCTAGAAATTAAATGAATTACCCATAATCAGAGAGTAATAGGTCCACTGGAGGAAATCTAGTCCAACACATTCATTTTTATAGATGAGGAAACTGAGGTCAAGATAAGTTAAGTGACTTATTTCAGGTCACAGGGGCATTAAGAACAAGGTGTTAAATTTAAACTCAGGTTCTCTGCCTCCCAAGCCAGTTCTCATTCTATTATACTATGAAGCCTTCTAACTATCTGGGATTACTTCTTTCTTGTTCCCCTCCTTCCTTTAATTTCCCTATGCACTTTAGTGTACAAACTGTTGGATTTCAGAGGTAGGAGATCACAAGGTCACATGGATTGTAAGGTATAAAAGATGAATTTGAATTCAGGTTTTCTGGCTAGTATTTATCAAACTCAGGTATTCTAACTATAAATCCACTTGACTTTCCATTAGCTTTTTGAAGGCATCTGGGTTTCTGGTGTGGCCCTAGGATTCTAGGGTAGATTTTTCAGATAATATATTATCTGTCCCTCTACTTTTTACTGCCCCACCCTTCCTTTTCACAATGTACAGGTTTCTCTATCTCCCTACTAGGTCATTTCCCAAAAGCAGGACCTTACTTGTTGTGTTATAACGGACTCCATAGAAGTAGGCAGGACATGGTCGTACCACGATCTGGCCAGCTGCACTCCGAGGCCAGCAGGTCCCAATGAGGTCAATGGATGAGTTGCACTGGAGTCCTGGAGGAACAGAGGGAGAGAGGAAGGGGGGGGGGGAGAGAGAGAGAGAGAGAGAGAGAGAGAGGGAAGGGGAGGGGGGGAGGGAAAGGAAAAGCAGGGTGAGAGGGGGAGGAGGAAGGGAGAGGAGAGAGGGGGAAAGAGGGAGAAGAGATGAGGTGCATCCTAGTTTCCCTTCATCCTACTCCAAAATAACAAATAGTACCTTTCACACTCTAACCTCATCCTGCCCTTCCTCCCCAATACTCTCCTCCTCACCAACCAGGAAAGATCCTAAAAGAAAACATTAAAGTGGGAAAGAGCAAATCTTATTAAGAGGATGAAAGAATTGTTATCTGCCTAGAGCAAGGAGGCTGAGTAGAATAGATTTGGAGGTTAAGAATGTATATGTGAGCAAAACCAAGAATACACTGTACACATTAAAAACAACATTGGAAAATGATAAACTATGAATGACTTAAATATTCTTGGCAATACAATGATCCAAGACAATTCCAAAGGATTCATAATGAAAAATGCTATCCACCTGCAAAGAAAACTAATGGAGTTTGAATGCAGATTAAAGCATACTATTTTTGCTTTATTTTTTTTTCATAGTTTTTCTTTTGGTCTTTTTCTTCTTTCATAACATGATTAGTATAGAAATATCTTTTATATGATTGTACATATATAACCTTTATCAAATTGCTTACCATCTTAGGGAGAAAGAAGGTGAAAGAGAGAGGAAAAATATTTGGAGCTCAAAATTTTTTTATAAGAAATATTAAGATTTGTCTTTATATGTAACTGGAAAAATATAAATTTTTTAAAAGAAAAAAATTGTGTGTGTGTTTGAGGAAGGCATTATGCACTCAAGGGAGAGACTTAAATGCCAAGTTACAGAATATAAATTTGACATGAGTGGCTATAGGGAGCTATTTGTGCACTTGAGCAGAGGAGAAACAAGGAAACTGGGGTGCTAAAAAAAAGAGAACCATTAAAGTTGTTAAGTTTTTTGCTGTCATTTTTGAGGAAGGTTGAATGTTTACCCAGGCAGCAAGCTCCATACCCTGAGGCCAAATTCCTTATTTCCCCCCATCTTCAAGCTGGTGACTTGGGTCCAGTAATATATTGGTGAAATTTGTGCTCCTTATAGCCTTATGCTTCTGGCCCAAATTTACATAAGTACATCATGGAGATAACAGCTCTATCTCTGCCAATGCATAACCACATAAAAATTAGTCAATTTTCAATTAGGCAACAATAGCATTTATCTAATAACTGGGTTATCTTCATGGAGCATTGTACTAAATAACACAGGGAAACATGCCACCTAGAAAGTAATAATAGCTCACATTTCTTCAACACTCAAAGGCCTCAAAAAGGAACAGTAGAATACTATTTTGCCTGTTTTATAGATGAGAATAGAAGTTGAGCACCAACTAAAGGGTGATGGAGAGGCACATGATGGTCAGGAAGAGTCCACAAACATCCCAAACAATAAATAATAAATGAAAAAGGATGTTATTTGAGAAACATATGATCAGAAAAAGGTGGGAGTGTCTGGTATGTGTTGAGAGTAAGCAATGGTTGGTGAGAAGCCAATATACCCCATTGATATCCTGAAGACATCAAGAAGACTTGAGGAAAGCCTCCAGGATATTGGGTAGACATTGTATGGTCTTTGTTATTGATGTTTAGTAATTTTCAATCCAAGATACTAGAGTGGTTTGCCATTTCCTTTTCCAGTTCACTTTTACAGATGAGGAAACCAAGGCAAAGAGTGACTTGCTCAGGGTCATACAGCTAGTGCCTAAAGTCAGATATAAATTCAGTTTTTCCTAATTTCAAACCCAGTACTTTATCCACTGTATCAACTGGCTGCTCTTATGGGAAGTCAAAAATCAGTCATAAAGAATGCATTATATTATTATTATGTATATATTATTATTCTATAAGAAATGATGAACAGATTGATTTCAGAAAATCCTGGACTTACAAGAACTTATGCTAAGTGAAATGAGCAGAATCAGAAGACATTGCACACAGTAACAGCAAAATATGTGATGATCAAATATGATGGACTTGACTTTTCAACAATGAGGTGATTCAAGACAATTCCAATGCACTTGTGATAGAAAGTGTCATCTACATCCAAAGAGAGAACTAGGGAGACTATGGAAACTGAATGTGGATCAAAACATACTATTTTCACCTTTTGTTATTGTTGTTGTTTGTTTGCTTGTGTTTTTTAAAATTTCTTGTGTTTTCCCCCTTTTGGTCTGATTTTTTTTTGCATAGCATGACAAATATGGAAATATGTTTAGAAGAATTGTACATGTTTAACTTATATTGGATTGCTCGCTATCTTGGGGAAGGGATGGGGGGGGTAAGGAGAAAAATTTGAAACACAAGATTTTGCAAAGGTGATTGTTGAAAACTAAAAAGGTGAAAAATACATCTTTGCATGTATTTGGAAAAATAAAATACTATTAATAAAATATAATCTTTTTTTAAAGAATGCATTATTGTTTGGAATAGTCACATCAATGAGATCATAGATGCATAAGAGGACAAATAATGGGAAGTAATCTGACTTTGATAAGGTCATTAAGTTAGTAACTGGTGTAGTTGGGACCTTAATGTTGGTTTTTTAAAAGAGGGATAGTCCTTTGACTTCACTCTAGGTAGGGGAGTTGGGAATGGAATCCAGTGAGAGGCTGGAGAGAAGCCAACAGCTTGATTCCCCATTATGGGGTTGACCCAGACGCAGCTACATTATTTGAACCTGTCTAGTTATGACCCCACCTGCCTAAAATGCAAACACCATACCAGTTAAGCACCAGAGTTTATTTAGTAAAGGTCAATTGCTAACACCCAGGAACTGGCACAGAGACAGATTAACACATATGGAGGAGTCAGGAGTAAAATGGGAAAGCAGTTACTTCAATATTAAATGACCAGTCCTTGTTCTTGGGCTTCTATTCAAGGTTGTATCTCCATAATTTCCCCTAAATTAGCCATTTCCAACCGGGATCACTTGGGAAACAGCATGGGTTTATATTGGCTTCCTTTCTGGGCTGGGCTCAGGATAACTCTGAGCAACACTTGTACCACATTCATTTTTATTCTCTAATCAAAGCTATTCATAGGACACAAAAAGGTAAGGGCTGCAGGGGGCCAGTCCTCTGAGCCAAGTGGTTTCATTGGCAGAGCATTATATCATTTGTTGGCTTATTGAGATCATCAGTACATTAGGCCCTTGCAAAAGTGAGATTCCCATCCTTTCCAAGGACTGGGCTAGGCGAGGTCATCCTCCTCAGCTCTCTCCTGCCCCTTAGAGACAGTATCTGCTTTTGGGTAGGGTAGGCTACAGTCGTCTTGCCAATAGTAGCACCAAATCAATGGTATTAATGATTATGTATATTGGAAAGATCCCTGGAAGTGAACTGAAAAATGCTTCAGCTCAAATCTTAGTTCTGATCTTTACTGACTATGGAATTAGAGCAAATCGTTTTATTTCTCTGAGACTCTGTTACTTTCATTATGAAGTGAAGATAATAACATGAATTGCCTACATCACAGAGTTGTTGTGAGGACCAAAGGAGATAATGCAGAAGATTGATCGTGACAGAGTAGAGATTGATAATGACAGATATAGTTCCCTTGGATGTATTATAGGTAGGTAGGTAGGTAGGTAGATAGACAGACACAGATAGAAAAACAGGAGCCAAACATAGAAAAGATTAGATAGGTATAAAATATTAGCTTTAACAGCCTTTCAAACAGGGACTATGGATATAATTACTGTGTCTTTATAGGGGAATATACCCCAAAGAGATCAAAGAAAGAGGAAAAGGATCCATATGTATAATAATATTTATAGTAGTTCTTTTTATTATTGTAAAGAATTGGAAATTGAGGAGATACCAATTAATTAGGGAATAGTTATAGTATATGAATGTAATAGAATACTATTGTGCTATAAGAAATTATGAAGAGGATATTTCATAAAAACTTAGTAAGATTTTTTTGAACTGATGCAAAATGAAATGAGCAGAACCAGAACAATTTATACAGTAACAGCAATGCTATCAAGATAATTAACATTAAAAGACATCTTTCTGATCAAACCAATGACCAATGAAAATTTCATCTTGATGAAACATCTTAGATAGAGATCTGATGGTCTCAGAATGCAGACAAGCATATTTTTTTCTTTCTTCCTCCTTTCCTTCCTTTTTCTCTTCCTTTTCCTCTCTTTTCCTCCTTTTTTCTTTCCTTCCTTTCCTCCAAACTTCCTCTTTCTTTCTTTCTCTTCCTTCCTTTCTTTTGGCCTTATTTTGCATGACCATACCTATCTATTTGTATTGAGTTTTGAAGAGTTTTCTTTTTCATTGAGTGTGGGAGAGACAGAATTTGGGACTAAAATAAGATAAAATTGAATTTTTAACATAGTGCCCACTCTTCCACCCACAAGAGTACAGACTCTGTAAGTATTTGTGGGAGAGTACACCTCCAGTTTTGAGGAAAATACTTTGTAATTATTGTTATTGATTATTCCATTTGAGTAAATGCCTTTGCTAAAGACAAAAAAGGTTTTAATTTTGTGAGGTTGAATTTGATTGTTGTCATAGAGAGACTGTTAACTGTGATAGTTGGAGAGAAACTGAGTGGAATAGAAAGAAGTAGGAGAACCTCTTTCTTGAGAGAACTGTTTTAACTCTTATGAGGAAATACAATGGAGAGAATTCTTGAGAAGAGATTTCATTGGCATTTTGAGAGAACTAAATTGTAGGTCTGTGTTTCCAGGATTGAAAAGTCAGTGGTGATAATGGTTAAAGATGATTCTGGCTGTGACCTTTCTTAGAGCTGATACATTGTAAATAATTATTTATACAATCATTTTACTGTTTGTTGCACTGTTAATAAATTGTATCACTGGTTATCTTAATGATTACTGAACACTAGGTAATTAGTGGGGATGATATATAGGGATGAATAAAAGTTTATTGGAAAGAGGTCTCTCTAGTTTATTTAATAAATATTTAATAGACTGGATAGGGATCCAGATCTAGTTGATTAATGAAAAATAATTTTCAGTTTTAGGAATTTATAAGGAAATATAAGGCTATACCACTTGATATTTTTTTTAACTCAAGGTGAAAATGAATAAGGAAAATGTGTCAGCAGATAGGCTGGAAGAGAACAGTTGGAACTGATTATTTGGTGTACTGGGATTTTGGAAATAGCTAAACTTGTGATACTGCCTGAAGCTAACTTTGATGGTAGAAACTTTAGGACAGGTAGGAGTGGAAGGGAACACCGTGGAACATCAGCAAGGAGGGCAGAGGAAGTCTATTAGTACTCCTAAATCTCATATGTGCACTGCCTTACCCTCTCATATATGCTGTAGGTCAAGCTTACATAGAATAGAAAAAGTATAACCTCAGAGCTAAAAATATGAGATCATGAGAAGCGATCAGCTAAAGTCATAGCAGATAAGTATCTAATCTCTCCCTACAGGTTTCTTTACAGAAGTTCCAAAACTTCTCTTAGTTGCCTGAGCATTCTGAACTATAAAATATTTTTCTTTATGTCTGACTGCATTTATTCTGCTTTAACCTTAGGTCAATGTCTTTTTATATATTCACCGTGGGCATGGAGAGCAGCTTCTCACAACTTTCTCATAAAAACCAAATGCTGATTTGAAGACATTAAATAAGTCATTCTGGAGACTCTTGTCTCTGCATTAGCCAGTCTTCTGTCCCAGTCTGACCTCTGGATATCATCAGCCTATAGATATCATCAAACCCCCATCTGAAGAAGCCAAAAAGCAAATCAGGAAAATCATCAATAGCAATCAAAGCCAAGGCTGTATAACAAGCAGGGCTGGATAGATTGATTAATTTGCCTCACTGGTTCTTTGCTTCTTTGGAGAAAGGACACCAGAAAACATCTGGATATCTTGCACTAGACCAAGAGCCAACTATATGTTGGACACGTACACAACTGGTCCAGGGTACAGGGACACAATGTGTGAGTGTGGTGAGTGTGTGTGTGTGTGTGTGTAATAATCAATATTTGTCTGGCTTGAGGAAAGAAATGAATAATAGACAGATACCTGGCTGATTGGTCTCCGACCCCAATCACAGATCATTGGATCACAGACAGGTGAAGATAAAAGGGCCTTTAGAGAGCATCTAAGTCATCCAATTTTATAGAAATTCAATAACCCTTACTTTTGTACCTAATATCTAGTCTCCTTTTCTTGTTTTGATCTTTTTTTCCTGGCTCTTCCCTGGTTTCTCCACAAAGGTCATTCACTTTTGTTCCCTTCCTGCCCACTGCAGACTTGCAAGAAATATGGAGGTGACAGGGGGAAATGAGATGCCAACATTGTTTTTTTTTTTGACCTTTACATTCAGATCTAAGAAAATCCTTTAGGGAATGTCTGAATGAAAGATTGGAGGGTTAGAGGGAAGGAGAGATGAATGCTAAGTAGAGTCAATGAATAGAAAATCCATCCTCCCCACCCCCATCTGATATTGTCCACAGACAATGCAGCAGGTCACAGGAATGGTCAATCAGACTCTTTTATCTGTAAGGGGATTGGGCAGTGGAGGTTGTGTTCCTTAGCACAAGTCCATGTTGGATGGAAGGTAATGACGTATGACCTTGGCCATGTCACTTCTTGTTAGGTCTCAACTTCCTTTTCTGTAAAATTAAGAGGTTGGTGTAGGTCACCCCAAAGGTCCTTTTTAGCTTTTAAATGTGCATGTATGGAACATATAAAGAGAGATACTTATTGAGGAAAGGCGGATAAAGCCAGAAAGGGAACGAATGTGATGGATGTGATCAGAGAAAAGGGAATGAAACTCTGGAGTGGCAACTTGGATTAGCTATGGGAATTCCTTTTTATTCTATTTTTAAAACAATAATAGCTTTTTATTTTTCAAAACACATGTAAAGTTAGTTTTCAGCATTTATCCTTGCAAACCTTGTGTTCCAATTTTTTCTAGAGAATTCCTTTTGAATGTAAAGAAATATAGGAGTAGTGGTTTAATAAGAAAAGAGAAAAATGGAGGAGGAAAGACAGAAAACTAGTGGAAGGAGGGAAAATGGAGGTACCAGGGCACAGGGATAAAATGTATTGGTAAGCAGCACTTTGGATGACATTGCCATGAAGTATGGTAAGTTGAAAACTACCTCTGTTTTGCAGGATGTCTGATCATCTTCCCATTGCTGCCCCTCCTCTTATCTGTTCACACACTACCTTTCAAACATCCTGAGATACAGCTCCTGGCTAACTCAGCACCTTCCATTAGGAAGGATTCTCTTTAATGAGCCCTCTGGGCAGACCACTGCAGCGGCTTGCAGCTTATACACAGCTCATACACAAGGATTTCAAAATATTGAGCATAAACATTAGCCATCTCCTGACTTCCTCCCTTCTGGGCAGCCTAAACCTTAATCTTTTGACAGAATGGGAGGAGTTAGGAGAGATGAAGAGACCTTCAGAAGGGAGGGTACCTTCTGATTAGGCAGTGGACAGAGCCAGGAGCCAGCTCAGCCGTACCATCTGAACACAGCAAAACACAGCGCTGTCAGAAAGAAAGGAGTTCATAGAAGGGAGGGGACTGAGACTACAGAGGAGTGTGGTGGAAGAAATGAAGGAAAAAAGAAAAAGAGGGAGGGGGAAAGGAGGGAAGTCATGTAAGAAGGAATAAAAAGAAGGAAGCAAGGAAGGAGAGGGGAAGAAAGGAGGAAGGAGTGAAGAAAAGAAGAAGGGGGAAATGAAGGGAGGCAGAAAGAAAGGAGAATTGGAGGAAGGGAGGCATGAAGAAAGGAGAAATGAAAGGAGTCAGGAGAAGGAAGAAAGGAAGAAAGAAAGGGAAAAAGGGAAGGAAACAAGGAAACAAGGAAACAAGGAAAGAAGGAAGAAAGAAGGAAGGAATGAAGGAAAGAAGGAAGGAAGGAAGGAAGGAAGAAGGAAGGAAGGAAGAAGGAAAAGAAGAATGAAGGGAAGAAGGAAGCAAGGGAGGAAGAAGAGGAAATGAAAGGAGAAAGAAGGGAAGGAATGAAGGAAAGAAAAAAGGAATGAAACAAAGGAGGAAGATAAAAAGGAGAGGAAAGAGAAAGGGACGAAAGAAGAAAAGAACAAATGAATGAACAAATAAAAAAGGAAGAAAAAAGAAGGAAGAAAGGAAAATTAAAAGGAGAAAAGGAAGCAGAGAAAAGGACAAGGCATATAAAAAAGAGAGGAGGAAAAGGAGAAAGAAACTGAGGGAGATGGAAAGGATGAGTGAGATAAAAAGAACTATAGGGAGACAAAGAGATACCCAGGAAATCTAAGACTAACTGCAGAGAAGAGCCAAAATGGCTCTGTTTTCTAGATGTAGATAATGTGGAATGGAGGAGGGGCAAGGCAAGCAGGGGATGGATCCGTTAAAGCTAACTCCTCTTCTCACCCAGAAACTGCAGGATTTCACTGTTTATCTGGAAGTACCTTGGAAAACAGGGCAAAGTCTTATTGTGACAAATAGAAATTCCGCCCCCCCCATTCCTAAGCCACAGGGGCTGTGAAGGGGACTTTAGATTGTTTTTTCCCCATATTGATCTGGCTTTAGAAGAAAGGTTTCAGGAATGAAGCTCAGCCAATTAAATAAGCCTCTTGTACTTAGCAGTCCACAAAACTCAGTAGGTAGGAGCTTCCTTCACCAGCCCCACCTCCAACCCTCATCCCCAGCAAAGGGCAGGGCAGATATATAGGGTCCAGTTAAGCCCTTCTGGAGGCCTGCTGCTGTTTCAAAGAAAGTCTGTTCACACTCAGCTAGTGCCAGCAATGTAGACCTGTAATGATCATGTAATAAATAGAGATGACTTTCCTGGTTTTCCTTCCTTATGGTACTTTTTGATCCAGCCTCTTACAGACTAATATTCTCTATTCCTCACACATAACACTCCATGTCCTCCCATTGGTCATCTCTCAGGCCTAGAATGCTCTCTCTCCTTATATCTGTCTCTCGAATCAATTTCTTCTTTCAAGATGAACTTCAGGCACCATCTTCTACATGAAGCCTTTTCTGACCCCACCAACTGACAGTGCTCTCCCTCTCAAACTACCCTGGATTTAACTTTATATATTTTTATTAATTTTATATCTAGGCTGAAAGCATTTTAATGGTGACTTTTCCAATAAGCTCATTGCGACTAGGGATTATTTCATTCTTGGAATTTGTATTCCCATTATCTAGGAAATGCCTGACACATTTTGTTGTGATTCATTCATTTTAGTCATATCTAACTCTCTGTGAAACCATCTGGGGTTTTCTGGTCAAAGTGAGTGGTAAGAAACTGAGGCAGAGTTAAGTGACTTGGCCAGGGTCACACAGATAGTGAATGAAGCCAGATTTGAAGTTATAAAGATGAATCTTCCTGACGCCAGACATGGCACTCTATTCATTGTACCACCTAGTTGCCCTGTGGTTAATTAACACTTGTTGATTTATTCTTTGATTTGCTCCTCCTCCCAAATACTCATATCAGCTGGAAACAGGGAATCCTAGACACTGAATGCCAAAGTGAGTTATGGTCAAACTACCCTAATTCATGGGGCAGGTAGGTCTTACAATAATTAGAGCTTCAGACTCAAAAGTCAGGAAGACTCATCTTCTTGAGTTCAAATATAGCCTCATAGATGTACTAGTTGTATTATCCCATGAAAATAATAACATTTTTGCCTGTTTGCTCTTCTGTTAAGAGCTAGAGAAAGAAATGGCAAACTCTTCCAGTATCTTTGCCATGAAAACCCCAAATGGGGTCATGAAGACCTGGACATAACTGAAAGGACTAAACAACAATAACAACCTGATCTATAACAACTGAGGGAAGATCAGACAGAATTATTGAAAACTTTTAATTTGCTAATAATATTTTAAAAATTAATTCAATTTTATCACTTTTTGGAGTCCAGGGCAGCTTGAAGTAACACCTGCCAAAGGATATCATTGGGATAGAGAAGAATCACCTTTACTACTTGCTATGAAAGTTTATAAGAAAGCATGTATATATTATATGGTCCCTGTTCAATTTTGTTAACAATTTTTTTTGGTGCTATCCCCTTTTCTTCAGAGAGAATAAAAAAGTAATCTTGAGTCTGCCCCATATTGTCACAGATTCCAAACCAATAAAAACAGAATGAAAGAATAATTTCCTCCTTATATCTGGTCTACTTTCTGTCCCAACTTCTGAGATGGGAGATATATTTGGTTTAAACACATAATTTTAAAAAATCAATAAAACTGAAAGGTTCCAAAATTTCAAAAAAAAGACCAGCTCTTGGTCTTCAAACTCAAGGTTGGTCGTAACCCAGCTAGATATATGTCTTACTATGACTAATGGCAAATGGACAAGGCAAAAATATACTTGTACCCATCACTTGGATGGGAATGTTGTTTTTGTTATTTATCCTTCTATCTTGAAGAGGATCATGACATAAAGGAGGTGACTCTATGACATGCAAGTGAATTGGATTTAAGTGAGGGAGGGCTGTGCAAGGTCATCTGCCTTACTTTTCCCTCCAGAGCCATCTGGGTCCAGTAGTCAAATACAGATTAGGATGACTAGAGCTGGTCCTGGATGCAATGAGAACCTTTTTAAACTAAGATCTACAATAGGTCTTAGTTTGACTGAGGTCAAACTTATTCAGGGATTAAAGCTAAATAGCAATTGGGGCACAGAATGGCCTCTTTAACCTAAGTAACATAGAGACCAAGAAAGGTTCTAATCCTTCTGACCCTCTGCTTGATTTTTTCTAACACCTGAGGGTCTAGCCTCTCATCAGGGTCCCAAAGAGTCTTCTGTGGGATTTTAAAAAAAATTAATGTAGATCCATAAATCAAGCAGGAAAGGTCCACTGTTCACAGCTAAGCCCCAGCACACTCTCAATGAGAGTTCCTTTATTCTCTAATAAGCTTCCACCTCCAAGAAAATGAGCCAGAATCAATCCTACTTGGTGTTCAATTTCCCCACAATTGAATATTTGGGGAATGTTGCTGACTGAACTATTAGTGTGACTGTTTTGAATTAGTCTTAAGACTTTAGGAAATCATCTCCCTATGATACAGTTCTCTGAATCTTGGAATTTAAACAACACCCAGAAATTCTGAGTTAGACTTTTGTCTGTACTCCGCGGACAGGGACTATATGCCATCCCTATTCTATTCCATAGGTGAGTGTTCAGTTAGAGTTGGCCAAGAATACTTGTCACTACTTGACCACAGCAAAGTGGGAAGGCAACGATTCTGAGAGAGAAATGGGGGATAGTTTGATGATTTATATTCAAGCTGTCATTCATTCTCTGTCTCCCAATAAAGAGTCTGTTTCAGGTCTTATAGATCAGACCAAAGATCACAGAGTGGTTGCTCATTCTATTCCAACATTTTTGCCCTTAGTTGTCAATCATCTTGTCAGTAGGAAAGGTTCTGTTCCCTTTCCTAGTAGTAGGAAAAGCTGGAAGGTACAGGAAAGGGAGTGAGAGGGCTAGGTGAGTGACCTTTAACCATTACAATATATAAAATAGATGAGGGGAAAACTAATGCTATCTCCAGGTTTTATAAGTACAGGGAGTCTTTTCTTCACTATTCTACTTTCTGGGGTTCTTTGGTGATCAGATTGAACCATTAGTCACCCTAGAAATACCTCAACCACTACTATTCTCAGGGAGAGTGAATTGATAAGAACATCTAGAAGTTACCTCCCTTGGTTGACAAGCTCATCATTCCATGATGGACTGGGCCCTCTGCATATATATATATATGTACATATATATATATATATGTATATATATGTGTGTATATATATATATATATGTATTAATTCAGACAATTCACTTATCTGAAGACAGAGAGCTTTACCCAATGACTCCCCAAAATCCTTTTCCAACTCTGCAGAGGAAAAGAAATAGTGGGTGGATCACTGTGATTTTGAGTTGGTAGGGAATCTGAGTTCAAATCCTACCTCTCATATTCAGCTGGACACTATATTTTCCTCTACTTTGACATAAATAAGTTCATCTTAGACTGTCTTCCTTTCAGTGTTAAACAGAAAGCTATGTATAACCCTATATTTTTGCTTTCCTTTACTCAAGTTTGTATCCAAGGATGAACAAGACACAGCACATCCTGTCTTGGACTCCTGAGGCCAATAACAGACTAGCAAATTAGACTGCTGCTCTCAACTCTCCCTAAGACCAGTGGCTGACCAATTGTGAATGCAGCATGATTATATGCCTTTTTGAATTACATAACTACCTGTAGAAAATGATTCAAATTTAGAATTCAAATTTGACCTGAGTCAAACTAAGACCTGTTGTAGATCTTAGTTTAAAAAGGTTTTCATTAATGCAAATCAAGACAACCCTGAGATACCACTTCACACCTGTCAGATTGGCTAAAATGACAGGAAAAGTTAATGATGAATGTTGGAGGGGTTGTGGGAGGGCTGGGACACTGATGCATTGTTGGTGGAGCTGTGAACGGATACAGCCATTCTGGAGAACAATTTGGAGCTATGCTCAAAAAGTTATCAAACTGTGCATACCCTTTGACCCAGCAGCATTTCTATTGGGCTTATATCCCAAAGAAATCATAAAGGAAGGAAAAGGCCCCACATGTGCAAGAATGTTTGTGGCAGCCCTTTTTGTAGTGGCTAGAAACTGGAAATTGAATAGATGCCCTTCAATTGGAGAATGGCTGAATAAATTATGGTATATGAATATTATGGAATATTATTGTTCTGTAAGAAATGACCAGCAAGATGATTTCAGAGAGGCCTGGAGAGACTTACATGAACTGATGCTGAGTGAAATGAGCAGAACCAGGAGATCATTATACACGGCAACAACAGTACTATATGACGATCAATTCTGATGGACATGGCTCTCTTCAACAATGAAATGTTTCAAACCACCTCCAATTGTTCACTGAAGTAAGCCATATACACCCAGAGAGAGGGATGCGAAATGTGGACCACAACATAACATTCTCATACTCCTTGATTGATGTTTGCTTACATTGTGTTTCCTTTATCTGATATATCGTTTGTGTAGATAAGATTTTTCTTGCACACCAATGATAAGTTTGGAAATATGTATACATATATTCGATTTGCCAATATTTTAACATAATTAACATGTAGTGGATATCCTGCCATCTAGGGGAGGGGTGGGGAGTTGGGGGAAAATTTGTAACGGAAAGCTATGTAAGGGTTATTGTTGAAGAATTACCCACACATATGTTATGCAAATAAAATAAAAATTTAAAAAAAAAATAAAAAGGTTTTCATTGCATCCAGGGCCAGCTCTAGTCATCCTAATCTGTATTTGACTACTGGACCCAAATGGCTCTGGAGGGAAAAGTAAGGCAGGTGACCTTGCACAGCCCTCCCTCACTTAAATCCAATTCACTTGCATGTCATAGAGTCACCTCATAGAAACACACTTTTCCATACACCAATTACTGGTTTGTATTGAATACAAAGTTTTGGAATAAAGTCTTTTTATTTATTGTATTTGAAATTGTAAATAATGGGTTTGCTTTTCCACGGCAATATTTCATACCTGTGTGACTCTGGACAAATCAATTAACCTTTCTCAGTCTCAATTTCCTTCTCTGTAAAATGGGAATATTAATATCACCTACCTCAGAGAAGTTGTGAAGGTCAAATGAGAAAAGGTATATAAAATGCATTGTAAACCTTGTATCCCTATGTAAATGTGAACTTATATGACACACCATGGCTTTGATGCTTTTATAATACAATTATATGATTTTTATAATTTTTTGTTTTATCTGGATAGTGCCATATGGACAGATGAGCTCAAACTCTAGTCTATTTCCCAGTGGTGCTCTCCTTGGTCCTGGAATATACCATTTGAAAAGAGATGAGAACTCCTCACAGAAAACCAGCGTCTTGGTATCACTAGGCAGCCAGACTGACCATCCATCTGTCAGTGTCCCTTTCTGTTCCCCACACTTTCCATCTGTCTCTCCCAGTGCCCCACTGGTCTGAGCAGGTTCAGGAAGGGAGGAGGAAGAAAAATGATACTTGATCAGAGGCTTCTGCAGAGGTGATCGATCAGCACACCATAAAGCTACTTTTGGATTGAGAGAGGGAGGGGGTGAGGAGAGGAGAGGGAGGAGGGAATATAAATCACAGAGGAATGAATACCATTTATCAGCACCTCCAAGGACAGTGACACCTCCAGCTTTAAGTTATGGAATAGACCTCTTTAGGGAGCAGGACAAATGAATTAATGGAGCCCAACCAGCTATTCCTTCTGTCATGGGTCACCAGGACCATTCCTATTAAGGGACCTTCATTTCATAGAGGGACTCATTGTTTACAGTTCCTCTTCATACATGCCTGCCACACTAATCTTACAATGCCATTCTCATCATGCTCCTTCTTGACTCAAGAACCTAGGCAACTCCCAGTGGCCTGATATATCCAATCCAAATCCCTCACATATCAGCTGAGCTCCTGATGATTCTCCAGGTTTATCTCTTCCTTTCGTCTATACTGAAGCCATTCATCCAACTGTAAGTCTCTGCATGTTCATTCTCTATACATGACTTGGTAGGTCCTGTCTCCAAGTTTTTAACTGTGTCATTTCCCTTGTCTAATGAAATGAATTTCCATTAACTTAGTTTTTCTGAACCCAGTTTTTTTATCTATAGAAAAAAAAATGGAACTTGATCTCAGGAAGTTGCTAGAAGGATTGAATGTAAAGTATGAGGCAATCTTTCTATTTCATTTCCATTCCTTGTCTAAGAAATACCTTATTCTACCTCCATATATCACTCATTTCTTTGATCAGCAGGAAAGGATGTTGTACTTATATATTACTTGGAAATAATCAATGTGCAAATAAAAAACCCATTACAGAGATTACCTTCATGTTGTTTATCTTCATTATATCTAAACTATTTCAGGTACATTCCTTCTGCTTTTCCCTCTCCTTTCTCATATCAGACTATGTTAAAATTCTGTGTCTTCTTTCTTCTGTCTCTCTCCCGTACAATTAGTACAGTGCCCTACCCATTGTAGGTACTTAATAAAAATGTATTAAATAATTTGCTAAAGCTAAAGAGGCCAATCTTCTATTACCAATCTTTCTCTCCTACATTGCTCCCACTCTCCTTCTCCCTCTAGATGCCACATCTCCCTATTTCTCACATCTAATACATAAATCTGATGCCCACTGATGGACATCCTTATTTGGGATTGGACAATCAGAATTAAGCTCTCCTTGTATAATTCATGTAATTTTCATGGAGTGGAAAAGAGAAGCATTTGTTTAACACTTTGTGTGAAGTAGGATTAGAAATGCAGGGTATACAAATAGAAACATATTCTAATTAGGGGAGACAATACATAAAAAGGGTTTAGTTTCATGTCAGATAGAAGGTCCAAGTGGAACTAAGGGTCCAGAAGGAAAAACATAGAAAATATTAAGACTCCATGGATCCGTCATTAGTTATGGCAGGGCAGATGGTTCCTGACCAGTGACTATTGGAAAGGGAGTAATAGACCCAACAATCAAAGTGTAATGGGGCTTTGGGTTAACTTTGACAGAAACAGTGGTGAAAGAGGTCAGAATACAGGCTGGAGTTGGGGTGAGGAAGAGAAAAGATTCTCAAAGGCCTAGTTGGTAGGATGGAGTAATGCCTCAGGATGGTCAAAAAGAAGAAATGGACTTAGATAATTATCAGGGCTTTAGTAGATGACTTATAAGTTTGAATGAGATACATCAGACAATGAGGAATATTACTGAGGTTCTTGAGTTAGGGAGGGATATGATGAAATGGCATCACAAGAAGATGTTTTTGGCAGATATGTATGGAAAGGAACTGGAAGCAGGGAACCTCCCTAAGAAATGGAATCATAATAGGGATGACTTTTGAGTTATTATTTATCCAATTCTGATGCACACTATTTAGAGAGCAGTTGAGAAAAAGGGAAGAAGAAGATGCCTTGTGTTACTCACCAGTGGTGTTGTTAACTAAGGATAGGCTTTCACAGTACTGATCCTGGAGTGAGGCTGAAACTGGTACAAGCCATAGAAGAAAGACCTATAGAAGTCATGAGAAGAGAAAAACATAGTTAAGATACTCCAATTATTCCTAGAGATCGCCCTCTAGACAAGGCAGTAAAAACTAGAAGCTCATTGAATTTAGAGTTAGAAATAATCTCAGAGTTTATCCAGTGCAAAGCCTTTGTTTTGTAGATGAGGAAACATATTTAGGAGAAGTGACTTACCCAGGGTCACACAGACATTAAGTAATAGAACTAGAATTGGAACCTAAATCCTCTTGATTCTGAACTCAGTGTTCACCCCACTAAATCACATTGCCTCCAAACATTTAAATTCTATGTACTCAAGTCAAAATAGCATACTTTATCAAGTGCAAAATAGTCAACTATTCTCCCTCCATTGGAAAAGATCTCCCCCAAAATTTAGCAACTACTTGGGCATGAAATTCCTAACTATGATAAGAACTCCTCTCTATGATAAGAAGAAAAGCAGTTCTAGATTTCCATTCCTTACAGATCCTATAGCACCCTAATAAATACATTTAGTCCTTCAAAAAGCTTCCAAGTAAATGACAATTTAAGACTTGGCTTGGAATAGAACTTTTATTCTAGTTCAGTCATGTCTGACTCTTTGTGACCTCATTTGGGATTTTCTTGGCAAAGATACTGAAATGGTTTAAAATTTCCTTTTCCAATTCATTTAACCAGTGAGGAAATTGAAGCAAATAGATTAAGTGACTTGCCCAGGGTCACATATCTGAGGAGATTTAAACTCAGGAAGATGAGCCTTCTGACTCCAAGTCCCAACAGACTACTTCCTGTGTAAGACCTGGTTGCCCTGGGATAGAGCAGAGAAAGTCAAACTGCTGTGAAAGGAATCTGAGAGCTTTTGTGGAATGTTTGGTGAAAAGAATAATCTATTTCTAGTTAGTTGAACTGGGTTTAAATTCTGAATCTAATAATAATAATAGCAATAGCTAGCATTTAAATGGGACTTTCAGATTTGCAAAGCATTTTGCAAATATTTACAGTTGAGGAAACTGAGGCAGAGAGTGGTTAAGTGATTTGCTTGAAGCTGCATAGCTAGTAAATATCTGAGGCTGAATTTGTACTCAGACCTTCCTTATTCTCAGCCCAGCTAAAATAGTTGTTAAATTCCGCTTTCCAGAAAAATTATATTTATTGAATTGAATTTCAGACAGGGTTCCATCTGAGGGTCAAAAGACCAACCTAAATTCTCCTTCTGGCTCTTCTATTAGAGGTGTGGAAATGGGCAAAGTATATCACCTCTTTGGGCTTGTTTCCTTATGCTAAAATGAAACTATATAGCCTTGGAGTCCTTTCCACTTCCAACTTTCCATGGCCTCTCCTCATTTGTATCTAGGTCCAGTTGGGTTGGTACATTTGCTCTTGGTTTCCATGAAGGAGTCCTTTTCAACCTGGATCCACAAATATGCAGACTCTGTTCACACCTATAGATAGGCAGGATCTCAAAGGCCACTTTGTCCAACTGCTTTATTTTACAAATAAGTAAAGTTCAATGATCCAAGATCATATAGGTATTAAGTAGCAAAGGGTGGGTTTGAACTCATTGTCTTACATCAGAGCCAGTGATGATCCTTCTCCAGTACCATGATGTTTTCATCTCTCTGGATATAATTATGTCTCCTCTCATTATATTCACATTCCTTTCTCCCCACTCATTTTCAGTGGGAGGGATTTTGACAGTTTTACCCTTTGTTTTCATGTCTGCCATTCTGTCACTTTATAGCAGTGGTTTTCCACTCCCCCACTATACCACCTCTCAGAGCAGATCCATTGGGGAAAGGAAGACTCTTTCTAAAGAGTCAATCCCCCTGGGATTCCCTCCTTGCAGAGCCGAGCAATCCCACCCAACCAAGCAGGCAGAACTGAGTTCCTTCTGCTAATATTAGAGCCTCATTATAGCTCAGCCCTGCCCCTTCTCAGCTGCAGTGCTGTGCTCAAAGTCTTCCTTTAATTAGGCACTTCCCAGTGTGCTCACACATGCCCACCCTGTTCATTGGTAATAAATATATGTTGGGGATCTGAGCTCATGCTGCCTGCCTGCCTGTCCTTGGATTCCAGGGAATAGTTGTGACCTCTTGTTTCTAGAGATACTCTGTCTGCTGCTGAGCCCCCTCCCCCAAATTAATAAAGGTCATGAAGAAGCCCCTGCTTGTTGCCCCATGGTAGGAAGACATGTGAGCAATAACCATCCTGAGATAGGTATATGGGTGGATTCTAGGCACAATTCCAGAATGGAATACCCAGCCATCGTCAATTTAATTCAATAAGCATATATTAAGTGCCAAATGCATGCTAGGTGGTAAGGATACAGACAAAATGAAATTGTTCTTGTCTTCAAAGAATTTGGACTTTAACTAAAAGATACTATATATATGTATATATGTATGCATGTATATTTGTGTATATATGCATATCCAGATAGGAGGATAAAACAGCAACCACTCTCCCTTATGTAGAGATCACCCCCACTGAGTGGTGAGCATGTGCATTAGAGAAATAGGTGTAATAGACCTGGTAGGCTGAAGAAAAATTATGAAAAACTTCGAATACCAGAGGAATTTTTATTTCATTCTGGAGCCAAGAGGGATCCACTAAAGCTTTTGTGCAAGGGAACTATAAAATCTGACCTGTACTCTGGTAATATCACTTTGGCAGCTGGGTGGACAGTGAAGCAGAGAGATGCTGCTAAAATGTGAGAGGGCATGAGACTATGCACTTAGGGTGGTGACCCTGCCAGTGGGGAGATGAGAATGGATGTGAAAGATGCTGTGAAAGAGATAACCAAAGACCTGGGAGTTGATTAGATATGAAGGTTGAAGGAGAATGAAAATTAGCATTGACTCTGTGTTTGGAAGTATAGTAGTGTTCTTAACAAAAATAGGAAAGTTAGAAAAACAATTATTGGAAGAGAGATAATAAGTTCTGCTTTAAACATGTAAAGTTTGAAATACCTCTGGGACATCTATTTTGAAATGTCCAAAAAGTAGTTGGTGATATGGGATTAGAGTTCAAGAGAGAGAGGCCAGGTAGATCTGTAACTTATGCACACAGATGATAAGTGAACAATGAGTGACTTGCCCAGGATCACACAGCTAATGAGATCATCAGAGGGTATGTAAAAAGAGAAAAGAAAATGGCCTAAGCAAAGTCCTGGAATGCCCAATCAATTGGAAGCATGGTAAAGATGAATTATAATGGAGTCTGAGAAAAAAGTCTCTATTAGACTTTTAGACTATTAGACTCTAATAGACACCTATTAGGTGCAATGAATCTTTTTTTTTTAATAAAGCTTTTTATTTGCAAAACATATGAGTGACCTTTCAACATTGACCTTTGCAAAAAAACTTTTTTTTCCCAAGCTTTTCCTTTCCTTCCCCCCACCCCTAGATGACAGGTAATCTAATACATGCTAGATAGGATAAATTATATGACAAATACAATACATGTATACATATCTATACAGTTATCTTACTGCACAAGAAACATCAGATCTAGAAAGAGAAGAAGAAAAAAAACAACCTAAGAAGGAAAACAGAATGCATGGAAATATTCACAGAAAGCGTTAAAATGCTGTGTTGTGGTTCACTCTCAGTTCCCACAGGCCTCTCTCTGGATGTATATGACTATCTTCATCGCAGCACAACTGGTTTGAATCACATCATTGTTGAAGAGAACCATGTCCATCAAAATTGATCATCGTATAGTCTTGTTGCTGTGTATAATGTTCTCCTGGTTCTGCTGATTTCACTCAGCATCAGTTCATGCAAGTCTCTCCAATCCTCTCTGAAATCCTCCTGTTGGTCATTTCTTACAGAACAATAATATTCCATAACATTCATATACCATAATTTATTCAGCCATTCTCCAATTGATGGGCATCTTTTCAATTTCCAGTTTCTTGCCACTACAAAAAGGGCTGCCACAAACATTTTTGCACATGTGGGTCCCTTTCCCTCCTTAAAAATCTCTTTGGGATATAGGCCCAGTAGAAACACTGCTGGGTCAAAGGGTATGCACTGTTTGATAACTCTTTGAGCATAGCTCCAAATTGCTCTCCAGAATGGTTGGATCCGTTCACAGTTCCACCAACAATGTATCAGTGTCCCAGTTTTCCCACATCCCCTCCAACAGCCATCATTATCATTTCCTGTCATTTTAGCCAATCTGACAGGTGTGTAGTGGTATCTCAGAGTTGTCTTAATTTGCATTTCTCTGATCAATAGTGACTTGGAGCACCTTTTCATGTGACCGGAAATAGTTTCAATTTCTTCGTCTGAAAATTGTCTGTTCATATCTTTTGACCATTCATCAATTGGAGAATGGCTTGAATTCTTATATATTTGAGTCAATTCTCTATATATTTTAGAAATGAGGCCTTTATCAGAACCTTTGGATGTAAAAATATTTTCCCAGTTTACTGCTACCCTTCTAATCTTGTCTGCATTCATTTTGTTTGTACAAAAACTTTTCAACTTGATATAGTCAAACTCATCTATTTTGTGATTAATGATGACCTCTAGTTCTTCTTTGGTCACAAATTCCTTCCCCCTCCACAGGTCTGAGAGGTAAACCATCCCACATTGTTCTAATTTGTTTATAATATCATTCTTTATGCCTAGATCATGAATCCATTTTGACCTTATCTTGGTATATGGTGTTAGGTCTGGGTCAATGCCTAATTTCTTCCAGACTAGTTTCCAATTATCCCAGCAGTTTTTGTCAAATAGTGAGTTTTTATCCCAAAAACTGGGGTCTTTGGGTTTATCGAACACTGGATTATAATTGTCATTGAGTATTTTGTTCTGTGAACCTAACCTATTCCACTGATCCACTACTCTATTTCTTATCCAATACCAAATGGTTTTGGTGACCACTGCTTTATAATATAGTTTTAGATCTGGTGCAGCTAGGCCACCCTCATTTGCATTTTTTTCATTAATTCCCTTGAAATTCTTGACCTTTTGTTTTTCCAGATGATTTTTGTTGTTATTTTTTCTAGTTCAGTTAAATAATCTCTTGGGAGTTTGATTGGTATAGCACTAAATAGATTAGTTTAGGTAGTATTGCCATCTTTATTATATTCGCTCGACCTATCCAAGAGCCCTTGATGTTTTTCCAATTGTTTAGATCTGACTTTAATTGTGTGGAGAGTGTTTTGTAGTTTTGCTCATATAGATCCTGACTTTCCCTTGGCAGATATATTCCCAAATATTTTATACTATCGATAGTTATTTTGAATGGAATTTCTCTTTGTATCTCTTGCTGTTGCATTTTGTTGGTGATGTATAAAAATGCTGATGATTTATGTGGATTTATTTTGTATCCTGCAACTTTGCTAAAGTTGTG
>JAJPUD010004160.1:41049-64374 GCA_023553655.1 Myrmecobius fasciatus | reverse complement strand
CCATGCTATACCACTTGGTGCATATATGTTTAGTATTGATATTGCTTCATCATCTATGGTACCCTTTAGGAAGATATAATTTCCTTCTTTGTCTCTTTTAATTAAGTCTATCTTTGCTTTTACTTGGTCTGAGATCAGGATTGCTACCCCTGCTTTTTTTTGTTCACCTGAAGCATAATAGATTCTGCTCCAGCCTTTTACCTTCACCCTGTATGTATCTCTATGTTTTAGATGTGTTTCTTGTATACAACATATTGTTGGATTCTGGTTTTTAATCCACTCTGCTATCTGCTTCTGCTTTAAGGGAGAGTTCATTCCATTCACATTCACAGTTAAAATAACTAATTCTATATTTCCTGTCATCTTATTTACCCTAGCTTATGCTTTTCTCTTTCTTATCCCCTTTCCCTCCTCCCTACTATTTTGCTTTTGAAAACCACTTCCCTCAAACAATCCTTCCCCTTTAGAGCCCCACCCAGCCCCCTTTTCCCCCCTTTCCCTCCAGTTTCCTTATAAGTACATCTATTATTCCCTCTGAGCCAAATCTGATGAGATGGAGATTAACCCAATTCTCATTCCCCTCCCTTTTCTCCCCTCAATCATTATAGGTTTTCTTTGCCTCTACATGTGATGTAATTTCCCTTATTTTACCTCCTTTTCCTCTTCTTCCAGTGTTATCCCTTTTCTACCTCTAATTTCTTTTTCAGTTTATCATATCATAAGATTCATAAAATCACAATAAACATATCATAATAATCATAAAATCACAGTAATCATATGATAATAATCATAAAATCACAGTAATCATATCATAATCATAATGTAATAATCAATTCATAAAATCAACCCTCATTCTATAAGTATCTATAACATAAATATAGTTCTCAAGAGTTATTTTTTCTTGTTACCTTTTTATGTTTCTCTTGTGTTCTGTGTTTGTAGATCAAATTTTTTGTTCAGTTCTGGTCTTTTCAGTAGAAATAGGTGAAATTCTCCTATATCATTGAAAGACCATCTTCTTCCCTGGAAGATAATGCTCATTCTAGCTGGGTAACTTATTCTTGGCTGTAATCCAAGTTCCTTTGCCCTTCGGAATATCTGATTCCAGGCCCTTCGAACCTTCAAAGTAGAAGCTGCTAGGTCCTGTGTGATCCTAATTGTAGCTCCCCAATATTTAAATTGTTTCTTTCTGGCTTCTTGTAATATCTTTTCCTTGGTATGATAGTTCTGGAATTTAGCCACGATATTTCTGGGGGACTTAATTTTTGGGTTTCTTTCAGGAGGTGATCGGTGGATTGTTTCAAGGAGTATTTTGCCTTCTGGGTGTAAAATATCAGGGCAGTTTTCTTTTATGATTTCCTGGAATATAGTGTCCAGGTTCTTTTTTTCATCATGGCTTTCAGGAAGCCCTATAATCCTTAGATTGTCTCTCCTAGATCTATTTTCCAGGTCAGTTGTTTTTCCTAGGAGATATTTCATGTTTTTCTCTATCTTTTCATTTTTTTGTTTTTGTTCAACTGATTCTTGAAGTCTTGATGAGTCATTAATTTCCAATTGTTCGATTCTAATTTTTAATGTCTTATTTTCTTCAGTTACTGTTTTTAGTTCCTTTTGCAATTGACCAATTACATTTTTTTGTTCACTGCATTCTTTTTCCATTTTTTCTATTTTATTTTGCAGTGATCTCATTTCGTTTCCCCATGTTTCTTCTAACTCTCTTTTAAGATTTTTTATGCAATCTTCAAAGAAAGCCTTGTGACATGGAGACCAATTTATGTCTCTCTTTGGGGCTTTTTCTGGAGTTGCTTTACCTTTAGGGGCCTCAGGATTTGAGGTCTGTTCTTCCCTCTCTCCATAAAAGTTGTCTATGGTGAGAGCTCTTTTTGGTTTTTTATTCATTTTTTTTAAAGGTGTGAGGTCTGTTTAGGGCAAAGGTGGGACAGCTGCTTTAATTTGCCCTGGGGCAGTTCTGCTGATTGAGTTATTTCAGGAACTGGGCAGTTCTGCTGATTGAATTATGTCAGGGCTGGGCAGCTCCGCTGATTGAATTATTTCTGGTGCTTATCAGACCTGTTGTTTGATTGATTGCATTAAGGTGCTGTGTAATGGCAGCTAGTTACGATGCTCATCAGGGGTCCAGTGGTTCACAATCTATCCCCCTCAAAAGGCAGACCCTCCAAACCACCTGCCCACAATCAGGACAAATTGTTCCAAGAGGCTCGCAGAAGACTCCCAGGTGTGTGAAAAGCATAACGCTCCCACTCCTGTTCTGACTCCTGTTCCAGCTCCCTGCTCCAGCTCCCTGCCCCGGTCTCCCTGTGCTGCAGTCTGGGTTCAGTAGGCCACCCACTGCCCCATTAAAACAGACCTGTTTTGAGGTTCTTCCAGAGTATCTTCTTCTAGAATCGTGTTGTTCTCCGGATATTGTGGATTTTTTTGCTTCAGAATCAGTCTAGAGGCTTCATATTTTGTTGGTTTGAGGGGAGGTTAGAGGAGGTTACAGAGAATCCTGTCTGATCTCCGCCACCATGGCTCCACCCCCGGAAGCAGGTGCAATGAATCTTGAGAAACATATAATACATGTAGTATTCTTTTCCTCCTTAAATTCCCACTTTTTAAATTTTCATTCTTTACTCAAAATACAAAAAAAGGAATGAAAACAGTCAAATGGTTTCTTGTTGGTTTAATTGGCTGATCAAAAATGTTCTGACTGAACTTCACAGTTTCAAATTCTAATACTGAAATGGGTTTTGAAGAAATCTCTTTTGAGGCAATCTGTACATACTATACTGAGGCAACTTCAGCCATGGAACCAGAAATCTATGAAATGCACATTTAAATCAAGGACCAAGGGAAGAAGGTCAAGAATGGGTTCTTTTCAAAGAGGAAAATAGAATTAGAAAAGAAAATGAAGAAGCAATGAAAAAGCATTTATGAAGTGCTTACTGGATGCCAAGCATTGTGCTAAGCACAGAAGATACAAACTGAAATGGAAATATATAATTATTATATTGGTTATATAATAATACTGGGAGGATATTTCATAGGAAACTGAAGCAAACAGGGTAAAGTGACTTGTCCAGGATCACACACTAGTAAGTGTCTGAGGCAGGATTTGAACTCAGGAAGATGAGTCTTCCTGACTTTCCAAGTCAGATGGAAAATTGTCCCATGATGCTAAGAAGGCAACAGCAAAGCAGATGGAAATTCACTTTATTTAATGGTAATTCACTTATCTAATGTTATTTCCACTGATAAAGCCATATTCCTTTATGAGACTGAACTATTTGGCACTAATACTTTGTTTTCAGGGGCTTCAATAGCTGTGCCTGCTGAGGAGTTGGGGGCTTCAGCACCTGAAGAGATGTTAATCAGAAGGATTCTTTCCAGTTCTAACTTTCTATGAGTTCTCATAGATCCCACATTCTGAGAGGGAAGGGATTTATTTTAAGATTTATTTTTACAAAAGGGGAACTTGAGGCCTAGGGAAGTTAAATGACTTGCCAAAAGTAGAAACAAAGAAAAGATTACAATTCCAGTCCACTGACATCAGAGCCAATGCTCTTTCTTCAGTATAACTGTTTTCTTCTCTCTGGTTATACCATGCTCCCTCTCATTATCCTCATATGCTCTGTTCACTCATTTTCAGTGACAGGAAAATTGGATCATTTTAACTTTTGTTTTCATGTTCTAACATAAGAAGAAACTTCAGGGCTTCTTCTGGTTCTGGAGCAGCTAGGTAGCACAATAGAGAGAGTTTGACCAGAATTAAGACCTGCTGTAAGACCCTGGCCAAGCCACTTAACTTTTGTCAGCTCCAGTTTCCAAATCTGTAAAAGGAGTTCATGTTTGTATCTATTTATCAGAGTTTTTGTAAGGACCAAAGTACATAAATATTATAGCATAATCATGAGTTAATAATTGTAGGACTTAGGACAGTGCTTCTTGCATTGTTGTTTAAGCACGTTTCAGTAGTGTCCAATTCTTCATGACCCTATTTAGGGTTTTCTTGGCAGAGATACTGGAGTGGTTGCCATTTCTTTCTCTAGCCCATTCCACAGAAGTGGAAAGTGAGGCAAACAAGATAAAGTGACTTGCTTAGAGTTCCATAGCTAGTAAGTGTCTGAGGTAGGATTTGAACTCAGGCAAATGAAGCTTTCTGATTTCAGGCTCAACAGTCTATCCATTTAGATTCCCTTACCTGTCACATAATAGGTGCTATATCAATGTTAGCTATTAGTATTATTATTAGTAATAATAATTATAACTTGACTATCTATAAAGCATGTGATCCATTCATCTATTGTTTCATTTGTATACAATGACCATCTTTTTGAATCATCCATATTATATATATATATATACACAATACACACTATTTATACATGCACTATTTATATAATATACTATATAAACTAAATATATATGCTATATACCTATATAACATATATACATATTATATACAAAGGCATGCCCATGTGATTATCCTTTCCTAAGGAACTTCTAACAGTTTATTAATCAAAAATTAAAAATCATAGCCTTGCTGACTTTCTTCCCTAGGAAATAACTCTAGTGTTTATCCTTATTTCATAAGTGAAAAATTGAGGCAAAGAAGGATGGAAGCTATCTATTTCCTTCCTTTGGTTTCTCAACAGAAAAAAAAAGATCTTTCTCAGAGTCTGCTGCCTTAATAGAGAGAACTTATTCTTAACCTTCCACCACCCATCACACTTTAGAAAATGTTAGATGCCTTCAGGGAAATTTCCTGCCTAGCTAGAGGCATAATGAAGACTTCCTGGACTTAGTACAAATTCTTACCCTTTTTTTCCCCCAGAGCTAAGACCAGAGGTAGGTAAGATGGGGGGGCCAATGGTGTGACACAAGGAGGGTACAATCATTTTTAATATTCACTTTTTATAAAAGCACATTTTTATGGCCAAAGAAGTGACACATGGGAAAAGTGAAGGGCCATATAGACAGTCTCTTAAAAGGGAGGGAGAAATTTCCATTTTGAAACCATGTTTCCTGCACACAATTTTTTTTGGCAGGGGGCCCTCCCTCTGGCCCTATTTACATACCTCTTAGGACAGAATCAAACCATGAGAAAACCAGTCTTGGGTCCAGGGATAGCAACATTTGTAGGTTGTGGTGTAGATGGTATGATTTTAGAAGTTCTTAGGCTGATACATTACCCCAGTGATCAATGTGACTACCTGCTATCCCATCATTGCACCTTAAAGCCTTTTCCATCTTCAAGGAAAGGACAGCTAGGGAGTGTAGTGGTAAAGCACCAGGCCTGGAGTTAGGAAGACTCTTCTTCCTAAATTCAAATCTACCCTTAGACACTTACTATCTGTGTGACCCTGCATAAGTCACTTCACCCTGTTTGCCTCAGTTTCCTCATATGTAAAATGAGCTGGAGAAGGAATGGTGAACCATTCCATTACCTCTGCCAAGAAAACCCTAAATGGGGTCATGAAGAGTCAGATGTAACAGTCTTCAAGATTTCCTATTTTAAATGCAAAACTATCTGGAATAATTACATGATTACAAATCTTAGAGGTGGAAAGAACTCAGGTAGCCAAATAGTCCAATTCTGTGAGTCAATAAGAATCCCTCTACAAACTATTAGTATTTGCTGAGCATCCAAAGAATTATAGGTACCTTGGTAAAGACCAGAAGAGAAGAAATTTGGTTCAATGAACATTTATTAAAGACCTACTACAAGAAAGAGATGCTTGTTTCAACATTATTAACATGTAGTGGACTTCCTGCCATCTAGGGGAGGGGAGGGGACTGGGGGTAAAATTTGTAATGGAAAGCTTTGTAAAGATCAATGTTGGGGAACTACCCATATATATGTTATACAAATAAAAAGCTTTAATAAAAAAAAGAAAGAGATACTTGAAATACAAGGATAAAGATGATATAATCCTTGTCCCCAAGTAGCTGACTTTGTGCTGGTTGGGGGACTAAGGTTTACTGAGGGTAGGGGCAGAAAAAATGTGTATTGAACTAAGAATAACTAATAATTCAGCAAAGAAATAGAGGGAAATTTTAGGAAAAATAGACTTCTAACAATGGGGTAAGGGAGGAATCAAGAAAAGCTCTCTAGAGAGCCTTCTGGGTCATTGGGAAAGGCTGAGGGGAGGAAGGATTTAAGGGCACCAAAAGAGTACACAGGTTTTCAGTCCACAGTGTGTGCACCCACTCCCAAAGACCAGAGAATGAGCAAGCAATGGATTTAATAATAGTAAGAGTTGATAATTACATAGCATTCATCAACTTACAAAGTATTTATAGGTAACTAACTGGCACATTGAGTCAGCAAGACTTCAAATTGAAGCTTGGCTTAGATACTTAGTTGTATGATCCTGGGCAAGTCACAATCTTTCTCAGATTCAGTTTCTGAATCTGTAAAATGGGGATAAATACTGGTGCCTACCCAGCAGAGGAATTGTAAGAATCCAATGATTTAACATGAAGTACTCTGCAAATCTTAAAAGGCTATATAAATAAATGCTCTCTGTAAACAGGTAGTTTAAAACAAAATCCATTATTTTGCCCGATCCTCATAACAGTCTTAGGCTATAAGTAGTTAAAATATTATACCCATTTTATAGATGAGGAAACTAAAGACCACATAGGAAGCTTATTTCCCTAAAATTAAACAGGTCAGTGGCAGGGCCGAGTCTTATTTCTCCAAATCCATTCCTTCTATGATACAAAAGTGTCTCAGGATTTAACAATTCATAGAGCATCTACTATGTGCAAAGTAGAAGGAAATGAAATCGGGTCCTTTTGCTTTTCAAGGGGAAGAGATATAAGACTACACTAAAGCAAATGCCAGCATCCATTAATTAGAGGAACACTGGATGGAGACCCAGAAGACCAAGATTCAAATCCCAGTTCTGCTGTGTTTAACCTATGTGACCTTGAGCCAATTGCTTGACCTCTCAGCTCAGTTTGCTCAGCTGTGAAAAGAAGGGGGTTTATTTAGACTAGATGATATCTGTTTTATCTCTGAAATTCTATGATCCTAAGAAAGATTTAGTTTAATGGGGCTTGTGACAGGGTGCTCAACTGAGAATGGGGGAAGAAGGGGATGAGCCTCGGGGTTGGGACGTCTGAACTGAAGGCACTGATATTCCAGGGTTATATAGCCTACAGCTGTTCAAGCTCTGCACCTGCCGCATCCTGCCTCAGGCTGTCCCTTAAGCACAGCAAACAAGCATGGAGCTCAAGATTCCCAACGTGACTTTGGCATAAAGGTTAATCACTCTGAAAAATGCTTATTAGACACCATAAATAACCGCATTGCCAAAGCGTGATTTGGTCTTTAAGGCACAGAGACGAAATTTCGTTGGATGTGCTGATTTGGTAATTAACCTTTCGGGGCTAGTCTGAAAGGGCAGAGTGAGGGGGAGGGCAGCAGATAGTACACCCGGGGTTCCCACCCCCACAAAGGTTAATTAGAAATAAGAGGAGAGGAGGGACTGGGGCTGGGGGCCAGGCTGGCTAAATTGCATTTCTAGCTTCTTCTTCTTCTTCTTCTTCTTTTTTTTTTTTTTTTTTTGGTTACCCTCCCTTTCTAGGGACTAGCTTTGCTTCTGGGTTTGGGAAAGATTCCAGATCACCAGCCTGGGCAATCAATCCACCTTGATCATTAAAAATAGAGGGCAGTATTGTCACTCCTTCATTATTCATTGTCATTCAACTTGCAGTTACTCGGTTTTTGCTTCTGTAAAATGGAGATGATAATAATAGCATCTACCTCCCAGGGTTGTTGTGAGGATAAAATGAGAGAACATTTCTACAGTGCTCAGCACAGTACCTGGCACATAGTGTGTTCTAGATAAAGGTTAGCAATGATGATGGCAGAAACTAGTCAGCCAAATTTTCCCTCTCTGAGCTTTAATTTTCTTCTCTTATATGGTAAATGTTTATATGATAAACATTTATATGGCCACTATGTGCAAAGTACTATGCTAGACAATGGAGTTACAAAGACAAAATAAAATATGAACTAGTTTCTACCCTCAAAGAGTTTATATTCTATTGAGGGATGTGTGTGTGTGTGTGTGTGTGTGTGTGTGTGTATCTGTGTGACACACACACAGAGTGATCCAGTACACAGTATATATACTATATAGCTAGTATAGTATGGCATGAGAGAGGATCAAACACATGGCATGGGAGATGATCAGAACACCTTATTCAATTGGTCTTCCCCCTTCCCAGTTGATGAATTAAGGAAAGCAGGGGGCAAGTAAGAGAGACAATGAGATGTTTTAAAGGAAGTATAAAAAATAGTGTTCCTTTTAGTTGATCTAGATGGAAATACAGAGCATCTAGATATAGCTTGAAAAGCAAGATTCATTTCCTTTTTTCTTTATTTTTTATTAAAGATTTTTATTTTCAAGACATATTAGGGGGCAGCTAGGTGGTGCACTGGATAGAGCACCAACCCTGAAGTCAGGAGGACCTGAGTTCAAATCTGATATACTTATAACACTTCCTAGCTGTGTGACTCTGGGCAAGTCACAACCCAAATTCCTCAGCAAAAAAAAAAAAGACATATGCAAAATTTTCAATATTGACCCTTATAAAACCTTGTGTCCCAAATTTTTCCCTCCTTCCCTCCATCCCTTCCCCTAGATAGCAAGTAATTAAGTATGTTAAACATGTTAAAATATATGTTAAATCCAATATATGTATACATATTTATACAATAAAGATTCAATTTCTAGGGAGCAATTGAAGCAGGCAACTCTGGAGGTAAGACTACTGGCAGGAAAGAAGAGAACCAGCCATGGAAGAAGAACCTATTGATGAGGTTGATGTAGCAATTCCTAGTTCAAAATAAACATGTGACAGATTCACAGGGGCCATTCCCTTTGGCAAAAGGTAGATTTATTTAGGGGAATAGGTTACAGACAAAATGAAGGGATGCAATAGATATCAGAACAGGCAAATATGAAATAGAATTGGAGAGCATAGACTTAACAAGGAAAAAGACAAATTCTCCATGGGAACTCACAATTAATCGGGAGAAAGGAAATATTCCAAGAGGTTAGAATAAACCATTGACTGTCAGATTAAATTAAACAGTTAGCTAGAATAAGGAGAAAGGCACCATTAAAGAGAAAGCACTATGAAGGACAGAAAAGAGTATCTTTTTCTTAGTCATAAAAAGAATTTAGCAAAGATCTTCATCAGAGATCTTTTATAGGGGAAATATAGCTTTGAGGACTTCTCAGGAATAAAGTCAGGAATTCAAGAGGGAGGGGGATGAAGGAGGAGAGGAAGTGCCAGGGAAATCAAAAGTTGGGGAATCAAGGAGTCAGATGGAATGCACTTTGCAGACCAGGTCCCAGACCTGTCTAAGATATGCTAATCAATACTTCAAAGGTTATTTAAAGATGCACAGACAAAAGACTTCCATCCTCACAGTCACTCTATACAACAGAATAGTCTGGAAATTTGTTATATCTGATAATAGCCATTTGGGCTTCTTCCCTAGCATAAGAGGTACAGAAGTAAGGGGAACTTAAAGAAATGGAATTGAAGATAGAAGAGCAGAAGTGAATGGATGGTGTACCCTAGCAAAGTCCATGGGTGAAGAGGAAGAAAATAATTCCTATAAAATAAGATTAGAAGAATTGCACATGTTTAACCTGTATCAAATTGCTTGCTATCTTGGGGAGGGGGGAATGGGGGAGAGAGGGAGAAAAATTGGAACACAGGGTTTTGCAAAGGTGATTGTTGCAAACTATCTTGGCATGTACTTGGAAAAAAATATTATTTAAAAAAAGAAAATAATTACTATAGTCTCCTAACAGGAAGAGAGGCTACTGGAGATGGGAAAAGAACCAGAAAGGAAGGAGTGAATTGAATTTGGGAAAAATGAAACAGAAGAATCCTAGCCCAATAAAGAAGGATGTCCTGCACAAGAGCACTCTTATGGGGGAAGAGAGTATGCTTATGGTCAAAGAAGACAACATTCTTTTTTGGGTGAATCTGATCGTCTGAATGATCCTCTTAATTTCAGTAGCTTCCTCCTGTTGTTTATTTTCACTTTACCCAGTACATATGCTTGTTTGTACATAGTTGTTTCGAGGTTATCTCCTCCATTTTACTGTTAGCAACTTGAGAACACAGGTACTATCTTTTACCTTTCTTTGAGTCTCCAGTGCTTAGCACAATGCCTGGCACATAGTAGGCACCTCATAAATATTTACCGATTGACCACTTTCTCTTTCTTGCTATAAAGCAACTAAAGGGAAAATGAAGATGTTGGTCAAAATGAATTTATAGGAAAATTCTATCAAACTTTTAAAGAATAAATAATACCTATCTTATACAAA
The DNA here is from genome assembly GCA_023553655.1 of Myrmecobius fasciatus. Taxonomy (NCBI): domain Eukaryota; kingdom Metazoa; phylum Chordata; class Mammalia; order Dasyuromorphia; family Myrmecobiidae; genus Myrmecobius; species Myrmecobius fasciatus. The sequence goes on along the minus strand of JAJPUD010004160.1, from coordinate 54,007 downwards.
TTATTCCCCCCAAATTGTGTTATTATATATATATATGTATTTATATCATTTATTACATATATTGTAGCACAAATTATATATTCTACCAAACTCATTTTATGAAATAAATATGGGCCTAATATCTAAACCAGAGATACAAAAAAGATTACAAGCTTCTCTCTAGAGTGTGTGCAGTGGATGAAATGCTGAACCTGGGGACAGGAAGACCTGAGTTCCTGAGGTCAAATTCTGCCTCATATACTTAGTAACTGTGGGACTCTGGACAAATTACTTAACCTAAATTTCAACTGAAAAATAGGAATAATAATTGCATCTATCTCCCAGAGTTGTCATGAGGACCTAATAAGATGATTGTAAAGGGTTTATAACAATCCCTGGCATAAAATAAGAGCTTAATAAATGCTTGTTTTCTTTCTTCCTCTCTTCTTGTAAAGAATAGCTAGCAGAAGATGACAGGAAAGATAATGAAAAACATTGGAAGGAATGTGGGAAAATTGGAACAATTAGTGGAAATTAGTGGAAAATACTAAAGCATTATTGGTGGAGTTGTGAACTGGTCCAATCATTCTGGAGAACAATTTGGAACTATGTCCAAAGGGCTATATAGCTGCATATCCTTTGATCCAGAAGTACCACTTCTGGATTTGTATTGCAAAAAGAAATCATAAAAGAGGGAAAAGGACCCACATGCACAAAAATATTTGTTGCATCTCTTTTTTGTGGTGGCAAAGAACTGGAAAATTAGTAGATGCCTACCAACTGGGAAATAGCTGAATAAATTATGGTATATGAAAGTAATGGAATATTGTTGCTCTGTAAAAAATTATGAACAGACTGATTTTAGAAAGGCCTGGAAAGATTTACATGAATCAATGCTGAGTGAAAATAAGCAGAAGCAAGAAAACATAGTACACAGTAATAGTGCAATGATCAACTGTGACAGACTTGGTTCATCTCAGCAGTTCAGTGATCCAAGGCAATCCCAATAAACTTTGGATGGAAAACCCCAGAGTTATCCAGAGAAAAACCTATGAAGACTGAATGTAAACCAACACACATGTTCCCTTTTTTTTCCTGTTTTTTTTTCTCATGGTTTTTCCCTATTTTTGTAATGTAAATCAACACATGTGATGTTCACTTTTTATTTCATTCTGCCTTTTTTTCCTCATGGTTTCCCCTTTTGTTCTGATTTTTCTCTTGCAACATGATTCATATAGAAATATGTAAAAAAAATAAATGTACATATATGACCAAAAATGTTGTTTTACATGTAACTGGGGAAAATAAAAACAGAATTAAAAAAAAGAATAGCTAGCAGACCAGTTTGTCTAGAATAGAGAAGGTATAAAAGAGGGTTCATAAGAAGTAAGTTTGAAAAGGTTGGTGGGAGCTTTATGAAAGCAGTGGCAATAGCAGCAGGAGTTGGGGGAAGGGGAAAGAAGAGGAAGGATTATAGGAAATAAGTCTGGAAAGGTTGGAGAGTTTAAAATGCCAGTCTGGAGATTTTGTAGCTCACATCAAATGAGACTGTATGTGGAAGCACTTGGAATCATCAAGTGAGTGACATTATCAGCAGCAGCCTCTGTGGTATCTGTTAGCACATTCAGCTGTTAACTGAAAGGCTGATGATTTCAGTTCGCTCAGGGCCACTTTTGCTTAGAAAGACCTGAGATTGTAAAGCCATATGAGGTGAATACAGCCAAGCATGGAAGGCCTCTCATAATTGAAAAGGAATGGAGAGGGTGGGAGGAATTGCCTTTATGCTTTTTTGCTGCCACAAGCTTCTTCCAAAAAGACAGACTTTTTGATTTGTTAAAAAGGTTCTTCTAGAGACACCATATGGCTACAAATCATGAGAAGGGAAGGGAACTAAGCATTTATTAAACACCTGTTTTGTGCTAGGCACTTTGCTAAGAATTTTACAAATATCATCTCATTTGATTTTTACAATTGTCTGAAGATTTGAACTTAGACCTTCCTTACTTCAGGTCCAGAGATCTATCTACTACATCACCTAGTTGATCCCATATGATAAAATTAATCAATCAACAAGTATAATTAAGAAAGATATCACAGTGAAACACAGGGCCTAGAATCAGGAATATTTATTTTTAAAATTTAGAATTAGACACTTACTAGTTGTGTGAACCTGGGCAAGTCACTTAACCTTATATGCCTCAGTTCATTCATCTGTAAAATGATGTGGAGAAGGAAATGGCAAACCATTTTAATATCTTTGCCAAGAAAATCCCCAAATTTTATCATGAAAGGTTGGACACAACTGAAAATGACTAAAAAAATCCATTACATGTAGACACTGTATTAAATAAATACTGAGGATACAAAGAAAAAGCAAAATCTCAGTCCCTTTTCTTAATGATATACTCATTGGCCACATGTTGTATCCCCATAGAATCTAAGCTCTTTGAGAGTAAGGATTTTTTTCCAATGTTGTCTCAGTATGAGAGGCGATATAGACAAAGAACTAGACTTGGAGCCATAAAAACCCAATTTCAAGTCTTATCTTTGACACATCTTAGCTGTAGAACCCTGAGTAATATATATAATGTTATATTATATATATATATATAATACACTATATATGTATAGTGTATTTTTTTTTGACTGAGGCAATTGGGAATAAATGACTTGCCCAGGGCCACACAGCTAGGAAGTGTTAAGTGTCTGAGGCTAGATTTGAACTCAAATCTTCCTGACTTCAGGGCTGGTGCTCTATCCATTGTACCACCTAGCTGCCCACATCTATATCTATATCTATATCTATTGAAAATAAAAAGCTTTGATTTAAAAAAAAAGAAAAAGGGTTGTAAGCAGGAAAAGTCTAAGAAGTTCTGTGGTAGGCAATTCTCTATTTTTATAAAACTGAGCTGCAGAGAAGGTGCTGACCTGTATAAGTGGATAAAGTTACTTTATCTGGGAGTTCCCTATATGGAGGAAATCACTGATAAATTCCCTGTAATTTTCAAAGGAGGTGCTAGCTTTCATAAGTGAGAGTTTCCTCCTCTTGGAATATTAAGGAAATCACAAGTCCAGTTCCTATCTCCTTACTATGCAAATACCTAGAACACAGCAGGAGCTTAATCAATACTTGTACTGAATTTATGTTGGACAAAGATAGTCCCTAGCAAATCACATAACTAACTCCAGATGAATAGAAGGGGTGGATTGTTTTTTGTTTTTTAAATCAGATTATCTTTAGGATTGACAGAAGGTGAGAGGATCCTTACCTCCTCATTTTCCCTAGTTTTACACTGAATATTTACAAAGCCAATCTATGGAAATCCTGATTTCCACCCCACACACACACACACAGACACAAAGCCACAGAGACAGAGACACACAGAGAGAGACAGAAAGACAGGGGAAGGGGGAGAGAGAAGGAGGAGGGAGGGAGGGAGATAATAAATTGGGAACGGGAGGGGAGGGTGCTTATTTACTGAAGAAAATATTCCCTACATGGTTCCTTTAAGAAGTGAGCTCCTCCCCCACAGCCACCCCATCTTAAATAAGATTCAAATTAGAAAAATTAAACCCATGCAAGGAGCTGTTCAAGAATATGCTTAATACCTAAAGGAAGCTACACCTGTGCTTGACTGCGTGTCTGCCTGCTCTCCTAGTATCCCTGGAGAAAACACTTCTTCATCCTGGTTGAAGAGACAGAACACAGGATGCTCACGATCATGTTATTCTTTGGGATAAAGCGCGTGAGGCAAGAGAAGCCCATGGCCATTCGGCACCCGGCCCATAGCTGAGCCAGAAAAACTGCCCTCTCCACACAATATCCCCTTTGCTCTGTATTTTTCACAACTCCTTTCCTTGAGAGCAGCATCCTTCCCCCCTCCACCTCCACGGGGCTGTTCTTCCTTAAGTCAATGAGCGATGAGAGCTCGTTCTGAGGCAGACGAGGAATATTTTATTGTTACATTTAATTAATTTAAATAACTGTGGTACAGACAGAAAAAAAAATGGAAAAAGAAAATCTAGTGCCTACAATTACAGAGTATACTCATAGCTTCTCAGGTTTTTCCATACCCCACCCCCCCCACTCCCGAAGCTGTCCTCTTACCTGGTAGTTCCCAGCAGGGCATCGTGGCGGAGGGAGAGACATTCACCCAGCTGGATCCTGCTGCCTCTTATAACCCTGCCTCACGCGTCTGCTACATCCCAATGCTTTGCCCTCTCTGCCAAGCACCATCACTACCACTATTGCCCTGACTTCTGTATCCATAGGCATTTCTAGGGTTCTTCCCTCCCGGTCTTTCACTGGCTTTCATAAATTCAGAATGAAGGCTCCTTAGGGATCATCGATTCTGACCCCTTCTTTTAGCCGATGAAGACACAGGGGCCCAAGAGATTGACTTGATTAAGGTCACACAATTTATAAATGACAGAGAAAGTCTTTGATTTCAGGGTCCTTTGACTCCAAATTCAAAGCTCTTTCCTCTGTATCATGTTGCCTTTGAAGTTAAGAATAGACATAGACTCCTTGCCACTTCCGAACACAGATCCCTGCCAAAACCTCTCCTCCCCGCCATCACTAAGAAATGGAGAGACAGGATTCTTGCATTCTATTTTTTCCTCTTCTTCCTATCTTTCATTTACTTTTTCTCTCAGTCCTCTTTTCCCTGTTCCCTTTCCTTATTTTCCTTCACACAGGTTCCCTCTTGGTACTCCTCTCATGTTCTCTACATATTCTCCTTGTCTAGAATAATGCTAATAACATTTCCACATCCCATCCCTAAAATATTATCAATATTAGATAACCTTTATAAAAGCTTAAGATCTCTAAAATACTTTTTTATATATTATTTCAATTTATTCTCACAATGACTTTGTGAAGTAGGTGCTATTATTATCTTCCACTTCCAAGATGAGGTAACTGAAGGTAAAAGTGATTAAATAACTTGCCCTGGAACACATAGCTAGTAGTGTCTGAAGCTGGATTTGAACTCAGGTCTTCCAGGTTCCAAGTCCAGTATTCTATGCACTGTATCATATTGTTATTGATTATTTTCCAATCTGATATTTAGCATGCCAATATTGTAGATGAGGCTTTCTTGGCAAGGATATTGATGGAATTTTTATTTCCTTCTCCAGTGGATTATAGCAAACAGAGTTAAGTGACTTGCCCAGAGTCACACAGTAAGTGTCTGATTTATTATATCAGAGAAAATTTTAACACATTGGTCATTACATGACTACATTTCTGAGAGATATGGCCAAAACAAACCTAATGGGTGAAAAAAATAGGTTTTACAATCTTAATGTTTTCCAATTATGAATTTTAATGGAACAGCATGTACTGATGGGGAATAAGAAAGGAGGAAGTCAATCTACCAATTAAAAATGTTCAACATCGAATGTAGCCCAATAAGATTCTAAATTGAATAATAATGAGTTGACTCATCAAAGAATGCATGTATAGTTATGGATCTCCAAAAATATGCAAATGAGGATTGATGGCAAGCTGATGATATAACCAGAGATCTGACTTATATCTCCTGTACTTGTAGATGGTGGTAGACACAGTGAGGAATGATAGTGTCATTGTATCTAGCCAACATCTAGCTACAATATTTTAGAGACAGATCAATGGCCATGAGGATCAAAAGGTGTCTCTAATTAGGATTGTAATCACTTGGGACAAGAGAGAAAAACATCTAGGTAATAAAAAGAATGATAAAATCATGATTAATTATTGGTTGTAAAAAAAAAAAAAAAACGAATTGTCAAGTTTTCTTCTCTGTGGCTTGGTTTTAAAAATTGACAAAAAACTCTACTCCCTGATTAAAAAACCCCAACCTCCTTTCCCCCAAAACAAACCTCCAACAATAATAAATCCTTAGGTTTTCCTGATTCCAGATCCAGTGCTCTATCCATTGGGCACCTAGCTGCCTCCCTGTATTACTTGATTTGCTAAATTACTTTCCCTTCTTTCGGAATTCACACTTTTAAGACTTTACTCAAATATCACTTTTTACAAGTCTTTCCCAGTCTTTCCAGTAGCTAAAACCATCTTTCCAAGGTTTTCTTCCAACTTTTTTTGTACCTTTTAGGTACTTTTCTATTTACTTGTTGTCTTTATCTTTAGAAGTAAGCTCCCTGAGAGCAAGGAATGTTTTTGTCTTTATTTGAATCCCCTACACTAAATAGTACCTGGTGCCTACTAAGAGCTTATTAATAAGTGCTTGTTGATGAATTGATTATTTAATTTTCTTTCAGAGGCAGCTTTCCTGGACTAATCTCATCTCATGATATTTACTTGATTGTCCTAATTTTGGTTCCTTAGCACCATTTCATAGTCCAGCATTCTTAAATAGATTGTCTTCTCACCATTCTTTTCAACTTGTTTCATTTGGTGTAGATGTAGTGTCTGCTTGTTCCATCATACAATTGTCTGTGGGTTGGGTGTTTGGACAGATTAGTAGCCTTGCCACTGATAATGTGAGGTTCAAGGGCAGTAATAGATGCTTTGTAGGTGTTTTCAGGGATGACTAAGGATGACCACTGTGGGAACAGGCAGGTATTAGAAATGTTTTTGGTTATCACATGATTGCTGTATGGACAAACACTACTGCAAAGCATTCACCATTTTGAATTATTCACAGTAGATAAGCTCATTGAAACATGATCAATAAAAGACTTACAAAAGGTTGTCTGTTAGGATAGAAACATCTGTGGAGCAGACAATGTGAGCACGTAATGATATTTATCCAAGAGGGTTTTGTCTTGCTCTAGGATTTAAGATGCTGTGGCTGTGACCTGGATTATTTTTAGCATAATATCATTATACTCCCTCCCTTTTATTTCCCTCTTCCTGATTCTCTATCTTCATTCTCTCTTTTTTTCTGTTTGTTGTCTCACCATAAAATTCTGGTTTTTCCTTTTCCCCCACTTCCTCTATTCCCCTGCAGTCTCACTCTCTCTGTGTCTCTGTGTGTGTCTCTCTCTTGCTCTTCTCTTCTTTTTTATTTCTCTCTTCTCTCTCGTTTTCTCTCTCTCCTTCCTTTCTCTCTTCCTACTTCTCTTTTTCTTTCCTCTTTTCCTGTCTCCCTTTCCCTCCCCCTCCCTCTCCTTTCCCCCCTCCCTTTTCTCTTTTCCTTATTTCTCTCTCTTTCTTTCTTCCTCTCTCCTTCTCTCCCTCTCCCTTTTCTCTTTCTCCCTCTATCCCTCTGGATTCTCTTTATTTTAATTCCATATTCCAAGCATTTGTTACCTGTCTATCATGTGCCTGGCATGGGGATTAAAAAAAAGAACCATCAAAAGCAAAAAAAAAAAATCAAAAAAAAAAAAAAAAAAACATGGGAGGCAGCAAAGTCAAATGAAGTGTGTACTGGCCCTGAGGTTCATATCCTAACTCTGATGCTCACTGTCTTTGTGACTTCAGCTAAAATGCATAATTTCTCTCAGTCCCAGGCTCTTCATTTGTAAAATGAAGGGACTGCATTAGATGGATCTTCTTACTTTATATCTAGATGCTAAGTACATAGATAATTTTTTAAAGTATGCAAAATAATTTCAGAATTAGGATACTAGCAAAAGGGTCAGGGTTTTTTTTGGGCAGGGTAAGGTTAAATTTTCCTTCCTATAGGAGGTAGTAATTCAAATGAGATTTAAAGGAGACTGAGCATGGAGAACATCAGATGCAACATTTGCATGCATAACAGCAGGTAGGGCATTGGCTAAATTATAGAGTATCTGAAGAAGATTAACATGCAATAATCCCAGATGGGTGGATTGGAGTCATACAGGAAAGGGTTTTAAGAGCCAAGCAGAACTTTTGAGCTGTAACCTGAAGGAAAGAGAGCAGGGGATTGAAATAGTCAGAAATTTAGGAACAGCTATGTGGAGGGAAGGCAAGGAGACTTAATAAGGAGGTTAATGTTGCCATAGTGCACAGAGTGTCGGGCCTGGAGTTAGGAAGACTCATCTTCCTGAGTTCAAATCCAGCCTCAGATATTTAAGTAGTTGTGTGCTGGGCAAATAATTGCACTCTGCCTCAGTTTCCTCAACTGTCAAATGAGCTGGAAAGGAAATGGCAAATTATTCTGGTATCTTTGTCAAGAAAATCCCAAATGGAGTCACAAAGAGTTGGACATGATTGAAAGACAAAATTATAATGGTCAAGGTGAGATTGATGAAGGCCTGAACTAGAGTGGAAACAAGACAGATGCAAGATATGTTAAAAAGGCAGAATCAAACTGATGATTGATTGTAAGTGAGAGAGAGGAAAGAGCCCAGGATAACTGGGAAACTGTAGACCTGTGTGACTGGAAAAATGGTGGTGCCTTCAACAGAAAGAGTGAAGTGAGAAAAATGGAATAGTTCCGAAAAGAAAAATAATGGTTTGTTTGGACATGTTGCTTTTAGATGCCTGTGGGACATCCAGTATGAAATGCTCAATAGGCAGTTGGTAAAGCAGGACTGGAGCTCAGGAGAGTGACCCAGATATATAAATCTGAATATTCAAATAAGGATATATGAATCTGAAAGTCTTTTATATTGGGGATAATTATCAAACTCATTAAAACAGACATGATAACTACCTCTCAGTTGTCCTCTAGTTCTTCTCTTTCTCCCCTGAGCTTTATCTCCTAGTCTCAGTCTCATTTCCTTCCTCTTTGTACCCCAAAATGACCTCATTGGAGTGGACCTCACCTCCAACTTTAAATCCTTCTTCAATAATATCCTCAGGTAGAAGATAGGGGAGAATGGGGTGGGGAGACAGTTGAAGACTGGTCTTTTCTCCTTTCCTCTCAATTCATTGTTTATACCTCAACCTGGTCCACAAAGTAATTAATAAGTCAATCAAGAAACATTTATTAAACATTTATAATGTACCAAGTGCTGGGAATACAAAAAATTTTGAGATGGAATAGGTGGGACTTAAATCAGTCCTCATGTGTCTTATTGGGTTCTCAGAACCAGTCAGTTAGCCTGTCAACCATGCATTGATTAGAGCAATCACTAAGTGGCAAGTGCTGGGCTAAGCACTAGGGAACAACAACAACAACAAAAAAAAAAACAAACCAAACCAAACAAAAGACAAAATCATGGTCCCTTCCCTCAAGGAACTTAAATTCTAACAAGGGAGACTACATACAAACAACTCTATAATGTAGACTATTTTATTTGTTTGGTTTTCCATTCATGCCCTATTCTTTGTGACCCCATTTGTTTTTTTCTTGGCAAAGATACTAGAGAGGTTTGTCATTTCCTTTCCTGGCTTATTTTACAGATGAGGAAACTGAGGCAAGCAGGATGAAGTGACTTGCCCAGATCACATATCTAGGAAGTGTCAGAGGCTGGATTTGAACTCAGGAAGATGAGTCTTCCTGACTCCAATTCTGGCATTCTATCCACTGGGCCACCTAGATTTATACACAGTATAAATGAAAGATAATCTCATTTTACTGGAAATTTGTAGGGAGGAGGGTGAAGAAAGGGAACAAAGAAAAACTTTCTCTTGAAAGTGGGATTTGATCTGAGTCCTGAATTCTAGGAGCTGAAGGTGAAAAGGGAGAGAGAGCATTTTAAGAATGAGGGTAGCTGGAAAAAAGACAAAGAGTAGAGAGATGGAAAGTCATGTGTGAAAAAAGGTCAGTATTAGTGAAAATTGACATTCCTTTTCTCCCATAGTTCATAAATGAGTCTTGGAAATTTTCTTACAGTCCCCAAGGAAGTTTTGCTATATGGAAAAAGGTTGTTAGAGAAGACAAGGAGTTGAGACCATATCATTAATGGACAGTCCAAAATATTCCTGCTATCCAACTGGCACTATCAGGGACTTCACTTGCATCTCCCTACTCTAGATTGGAATTTCAGGGACAGGAAGAACAAAGAAGCAACAATTAGTAAAGGATGTATCCAAAGGAAGATCAAATATTCAAGAATGTGAAGTCTAAATTTTAGGATGGGTGAAAAGAATGGGAGATGTTTAACCTGTAGAAGGGAATGTATAGTGTCTGTATTAAGAAAATAAATAATTTCCATAAGTTGAGTATATTGTAATTGGTCTCTACCACTCCAATACCATCAGGAAAAAAATAGATTTGTCTTGGTAGTAAAGATGGCAGCCAGAATCACCGTACTTTTAAGAATTGAAAGGGATCTGTTCTACCTCTCTTTGTCAGGATGACTGTTTTGAGGTCGATCCTTTGCTGAATCCCTGGCCAGGATCACTATTACTTGAAAAGGCTCCAGCCATGCAACCAATGCACTCTTAGTTCAACTCACTGTCCAGACTGCTGCATCTCCCTATGCCTTGCCCCTTTAAGGATACATTTTTTTTTCTTCCTCCAGCTCATTTTCCAGATTTCCTTTATGTTTTGGCTACTATTACTAGAACATAAGCTTTCTAAAAGTAAAAACAATCTTGTTTTTATATCCTGAGTGTTTAGTATAGTGTCTGTCCCCATTTAACAGATAAAGAAAGTAAACACATTGTAAGTGCTTAATAAATGCTCTAGCTCCCTAGCTATCCTATAATCATCTCATCAGTACTCTTTCCCCCATTCTCCCTGGACCCAATTAATAGATAAGGAAAATAAGACATAAATAGAGAGCATATATAACTTTTCTAAGGTCATAAGGATCGTGCCACTTAAGATAGTTGCAGGGACTCTGTTGGTCCAGAGACCTTCAGAGAAAGAACAGGCAGCCATCTGTTCTGAGTGGGTGAAATAGCCATCTGTCTAAAAGCAGGGAGCTGGATTGTTTTATCTTATATATTCTCAATTCCAGAGCTTTGTGATGCCAACTTTATAAATCAACCTAGCTCCCTTTTCCTGACCCCAGTCTTACCCAGAACAGTTGACTTTATATAGCACTTGAGAATTGGCCAAGTATTTTACAGACATAGTTTCATTTGATCTTTATAATAGTCCAGTGAGGAAGGTACTTTGGGTATTTTTAATCATCCCAAGTTATAGATAAAGAAATGGAGGCCCAAAGAAATTAAGGAATTCTTCCACAGACACACAGCTTAAAAGTATAGGAGGTCAGATTTAAATTCAGATCTTCTTGCCTCCAGGCTCCTCATTCTATCCATTAGACCATGATTTGACACCTGCTGATTGTTCATGTGGGCTCAGAAAATACAAATTTTTTCTTAATTTTAGCTAAAACCATTATATGGGATGTCCCAAAAGTCTTAGTACAAGTTTGAACTATAGGTGTACCTCGTTTTATTGCATTTCACTTTATTGTGCTTCACAGATACAAGATGACAAAATTAATTGATAAATTTTGAGCATGTTCTGACTGTTCAACCAACTAGCAGTTCCCCACTTCTGTCCCTCTTCATGAGTCTCCCTATTCCCTGAGATACAGCAATGTGGAGATTAGGTCAATTAATAACTCTATAATGGCCTCTAAGTGTTCAAGTAAAAGGAAGAGTCATTCAATGTGGCAAACTTCCATATTGTCTTATTTTAAGAAATTACCACAGTCACTCCATCTTGTAGCAACCACCAGCCTGATAAATCAGCAACCATCAACATTGAGGCAAGACCCTCATCCAGCAAAAAGATTGCATTTCACTGAAGGCTCAGATGATGGTGAGCATTTTTTAGCAATGAAATATTTTTTTCTCAATAGTATTTTACTTTTCCAAATACATATCCAATAAAGATGTTTTTTTCAACATTAATTTTTGTAAAATTTTGCATTCCAAATTTTTCTTCCTCCATCCCTTCCCTCCTTTTTCCCTAAGACAACAAGCAATCTCATATAGGTTATACATGTATAACACTTTTAAACATATTTCCATATTTGCCATGTTGTACAATAAAAATAAGACCAAAAGGGGAAAAACCATGAGAAAGAAAAAGCAAGCAAGCAAACAAAAAGGTGAAAGTACTATGCTTTGATACACATTCAGTCTTTGTAGTTCTCTCTCCCTTGCTTATGGCACTTTCCATCCTAAGTCTATTGGAATGTCTTGAATAACCCATAAGCAATGAAATATTTTAATTAAGGCATATGCATTTTAAAAGACATAATACTATTACACATTTAATAGATTAAAATAAAGTATAACATAACTTTTATATGCACTGGGAAACAAAAAAATTCATGTGACTCACTTTATTGTAGTGGTCTGGAACTGAACCTGCAATATCTCCAGAGTGCCTGTTTTAGAGTTTCAAGCTCTAATTATCTTAAACCTGCACTAAGACTTTTTGAGATACCCTGTATAATTTTGTTTGGGGTTTTATTCTTTGTTTTTATTAACATATTTCTTACATTCCTAATAAAAATATTTGAAGACAAAATAACATTGAGCAACATTGAAGTTTCAGGGATAGTTAAGCAGGCTTATGTTGATGAAGATGTTACTATCATCAATTTATTCTCCCTTCTTTGGTTTTTTGTTCACCTTATTCCTCCTGAATCATCATCCTCTCCCTAGCCCCAATTCCATTATATCTTCAGTTTCCTTTTTTTAAAAATCATAATCTCAGTGCAAAATGCTCTCACTTCTCCCTCAATAATAATTTCTTAAACTTGGCTCTTTTCAACAATGAAGTGATTCTAGGCAATTCCAATAGACTTGGAATGGAAAGTGCCATTTGTATCCAGATAGAGAACTACGGAGACTGAATATGGAGAATTTTTTTCACCTTTGTGTTGTTGTTCTTTGTTTTCTTGTTGTGTTTTTTCCCTTTTGTTCTGATTTTTCTTGTGTAGCATAACAAATATAGAAATATGTTTGGAAGAAGAAAAAATCATTCTTTGAAGCCTTTTTATTGTATATGTTTGAAATCCTCAAATTTCAAAAATAAACTTCTCTGAATTAAATACTAAAACAAACTATGCATAGATGATGATAATAACAATAACAACAGTAACACATATTCCTAGTGCTTTCAAGTTTACCAATTGCTTTCTTTCATATTTTCTTCTAATTTTTCATTTTTTTGTTTTTGTTTGACTG
>JAJPUD010004160.1:0-41039 GCA_023553655.1 Myrmecobius fasciatus | reverse complement strand
TTTCATATTTTCTTCTAATTTTTCATTTTTTTGTTTTTGTTTGACTGATTCTTCAAGTCTCAGTGAGTCATTCACTTGCATTTGTTCAATTCTTATTTTTAAAGTGTTGTTTTCTTCAGTTACCTTTTTAAGCTCCTTTTGTAACTGGCCAATTTGTTCCTTGCATTCTTTTTCCACTTCACTAATTTTATTTTTTAATAAATTGGTGTCTTTTTCATATCTCTTTCGCAGGGCATCACATCCTTCTTGCACTGATTTCAGTTTATTTTCCCATTTATCCTCCAGCTCTCTTTTGAGGTTCTTTATGCAGTCTTCCAGAAAGGCCTTTTGAAAAGGGGACCAGTGATGGTCCTGGCTGATGTTCTCTGGATTTTTGTCTAAAGGAACCTCTGGCTCTGCGGTCGTTTCTTTGCCTTGATAAAAGCTGTCTATGGTGAGAGCTCTCTTTTGCTTCTTCATCATATTTTTTTTTTTTTTTTAGACAGTGTGGATATCTCTTTAAGGTAGGGGAAAAAAAAGCGGCGGCTGCAAAAAGCTTTGCCCTGGGGCACTTCGGCGAGTTGACTTAAGGTGCTGGGCCGGTGGGGGCTAGGACTAAGTCCGAATTACTCCTTAAACAAGGCAAGTCTGCCAGAACACCTGCCCCCAATCAGGGCAGAGTGTCCCGAGTGCCTCAGATAAGCTCCAGGTGTTTGGAATTTGGAGTTTGGAGTTTGGAATTTCTTCCAAGATGAGCCGAGCTGAGTCCCACCCTCACTTCCGGCCTGCACAGTTGTCGTCTATTTATCTCTCTGTCCGAGTCCGACTAACCTGATATGAAGTTATGCAGAGAGCTGTGCCCAAATATTTCTGAGTTCGTTGACTTGAAGATCAGTTCGGAGGCTTATTTTATTGTTGATTTGAGAGAAGATCGGAGGAGAGGCAGAAAGTCACCTTTTCACTCCGCCATCTTGGCTCCGCCCCCCCCCAATTGCTTTCTTTCCAACAACCCTGAGAGAAAGGGGGGCAATATTGTCCCATTTTACAGATGATGTAATTGAGATCTAGAGAATTTAAATGTCTGCCTGTGGTCACACAACAGGAACACAGTAGAGCCAGAATTCAAAGCCAGTTTTCTTATTTTCAAGTAGAACACTCTTTTCACTACCTCGATGAAGCAGGTAATTGAGGAAAAACAAAAACTAAAATTGAGGACTGTTTTTCAATAGAAAAGATCTATTTGTTATTTTGTGTTTTAGTACTATCTATTCTGTAGTTCCCTTCCATAAAGGCCAATCTTTCACTAATGAATCTCTCTCTTCCTTTGATTCTCCTGATTTCTCAGGCAATAGATGTACATTTCATCAGTGAGCATGGATCTATAGCTTGTTAAACTTGATTGGAACTAGCAATACTTGGCAAGTGGATACAGTGCCAGGTCTAGAATTAAGAGTTCAGATCTAGCCTCAGATACTTGGTAATTGTAATCCTGGGGAAGTCACTTACCCCTGTTTGCCTCAGTTTCCTCATCTGGAAAAGGACATGGCTAAGAAAATCCACAATGAACTTACAGTTAAAAACAACTAAACAATAAAAGCATTCTGTGTTTTTTTAGTGTAGCTTTCAAGATTACTGGGTCTGCCTCATGACATGATGAGGCAGGGAGGAGGACTTTATAGCCTTGAAGAGTAGACTGCATTGCATGATAAATATATAAATATGTATAGAAAAAAATTGCACATGCTTAACATATATTGGATTACTTACTGTCTAAAGGAGAGGGTGAGGAGAAGGGAGGGAGAAAAATTTGGAACACAAGGTTTATCAAGGGTTATTGTTGAAAATTGTTTTGCATATATTTTGAAAATAAAAAGCTATTATTAAAAACAACAAAATGACATAAATATAAAAAAGAAAATAAGAAGAGTAGACTGCATTAATAGAATGTGACTTTTGAAGACCGGGGCTATCATTTTCATATTGGGAGCCCTAGATCATATTGCAATATTTGTTACAGAGAGTTTAAATGCCCTTTTGTTGATTGAAAGACTTTGGTCTCAGAAAAGACAAAAGTGGTGTTTGAGTATGATTAATCTGATGATAGTGTTGTCGACCATGTAGTTTTGCCCCCCATTTGGGGGAATTTGGAGGGGATTAGCCCAGTATCAGAAGAAATGACTAGTCACCCGATTTATCTTGGTAAATAGAGATTACAAAGGGTTCATACAATCAACATCAGATGTCTTCCTAAGAGCTATTTTAAACTTCCACTCTTAGATGGCTTCATAGGTCCCCTTAAAAGCTGATTCTGTTTTCTCTTGCCTATGTATCCGCCCTCCAGCTGGGTAGGGAATTGTGGCTCCCTGGGTGGAGAAGAGACTTAACTGGTCATGAAGCAGTCGAAAGGACATACTTGAGTTTATTTAATCTTCGTCCTTTGCTCCCAGCTGGATGAGGTACTGATGGTCAGGGAAATGGTACCCAGCAGGAAGGGAAAGGAGAATGATATGAAAGAGAGATGTTGCAAACTGGAATCAGCTTGGGGAGGATGGATTTTTCCCCAGACTGTGCTCTTATCTCTCCAAAAAGATCATTCTCTGATCAAATGAACACTCCCTCAACCAATATGTTTATCACATTATTAGAAACTATAGTGATTACAAAGAGAATCATCATATTATAATGATGGATAGAGGCAGGTAGGTTGTGAAGCAGATTGAGTACTGAGTTTGGAATCAGGAAGCCCTGAGTTCAAATACAGCCTCAGACACGTACTAATTGTGTGACCCTGGGCTAATCACTTAACCCTGCTTGCTTCAGTTTCCCTATTTGTAAAATGAGAAATGGAAGGAAATGGCAAAACATTCCAATATCTTTACCAAGAAAACCCCAAATAGGGAAGAGTCACATATGATTGAAACAACTAACCAACAAAAATGGGCAGGCCAATAGATTTGAAAGCAGAAGACTTGGATTCCAATCCAAAAAACTTAGTGGTTTGGGGCAAATCACTTCCATATTTTTGCTTCCATACGATGACGTAGAACTTGATGATCTCTAAGATACCCTCCAACTCTAGATTCTAAATTTAATCTTTTGTGACATGGTTCTTTGCCCCCAAGAAGCTTATAAGCTAGTGTGGAGACAAAATACACACACATATGAAAAGGTAGTACCCAGAGACTGGAGAATGGCTAAATAAATTATGTAATATGAATACTATTGTTGTTGTGTACAACTCTCCATGACCCCTCTTGGGAATTTTCTTGGCAAAAATATTGGAATGGTTTGCCACTTCTTTCTCCAGCTCATTTTACAGATAAGGAAACTGAGGTAAACAAGGTGAAGTGATGCCTAGGATCAAACAACTAGTATTCAAGGCTGGCTTTAAACTCAGGTTCTTCTAACTCCAGGCCTAACACTCTGTACACTGTATTGTATCCATGAAATTGCCTAATTATATAATTAAAGTAGAATGCTATTATGTCTTAAGGAATGAAGAAAAATGTGAAGACTTTTATGAAGTGAACAGAACCTAGAAAACAATATATACGACTACAAGAATGGAAAAAAGCTGTTAAAATAATACTACAACTAATAATTAATAATAAACTAAAAATAGAGTTGAACACCTCACAATGATAAGAAGTAGAGGACTATGGGGGCAGAATATTGACTATGCCATCAGATGCAGTTGTGGTTAGTTGTCTTTGCTTAATGATTTTTTTGTTTGTTACAAAGGTAAACTCCCTGGGTGGCAATATATTTTTAAATGACTGTTATAAAGAAAAACTTTAATTAATGAGGTTAACCAAGTGCATAAAGTTGTATATGATAAGGGTCTAATGAGAATTACAAAGAATAAGTACTATGAAAGTTCAGAGGAAAAAGTAAAAGACCTTTAAAAAAAACCAGGACAACTCAGCTGGTAGATCAGAGGAATGCTGAATTATCACCTTACCTAGATTTTAGCAAAGCATTTAATAAAGTATCCCATAGCATTTTCATAGGAAAGATGGAAAGATATTAATTAGAAGATAATGTGATTTACATGGACTGAAACTGATAGAATAGGTAGACACAAGGATTAATCATTAACAATTCAATAGTAGCTTGGCAGGAAGTCTCTAGTGGAGTGCCCCAGAGATCTGTGGTTGGCTTTGGCTATTTAACATTTTTATTAATGAGTTGGATAAAGTCATAGCACACTCATCGAACTTATAGATGATACAAAGCTTTAATCAAAAGCACAGATAATACAGTGGATGCTTGAACCAGGATCCAAAAAAGTCAAAACAAGCTATCAGTTTGATTCACTTATGTGACAAAGCCATTCATTATATGTCAAACTTTGCTATTTCTACTTCCACAACATCTTTTGCCTTTGTCCCTTTCTCTCTACTCACAAAGTCATGACCACTTTTAAGATCTCATTTTCTTTCTCTTGCTTAGACTATTTGATCATTTCCTAATTAGCCTTTCTACCTCAAGTCTCTCCCCACTCCAAGCCATTCTTTGTATGGCTGCCAAAGAGATTTTTCTAGGGTTCAAGTCTGATTGTGTCATTCCCCACAAAGTGTTGACTGCCAATTGCCTTTAGAATAAAATATAAACTCTTCTTTATAGCCTTTAAAGCCCTTACAGCCTAACTCATCTTTTCAACCTAATTGCATATTATTCTCCTCCAGATACAAAGTAGAATCATCTGCTATCTTTTAGCCAAAGTAACCTTTTTACTTATCCTCAAACATTTCACTCTGTTGCCTACTTTCATGCCTTTGCAGTGACTATCCCCCCCACCTCCATGGTTGAAATACATCTTCCTCACCTTCATCTCTCAAAGTATTTAGTTTCCTTTGAGACTTAATTTAAGAGCTGCCTTCTACATGAAGCCAGTTCTGATCTTCCTAGCTGCTACTTCTTTCCTCTCAAAATCACTTTGTACCTATTTTATATACTGATATAGCCTAAATGTAGTATATTTTAGGTTGCTGGGTTAGCTCTCATGTTGACAGGCTTGGGGTTCCCAGAGGGGGGATAAATTACATTTCTAGCATTAAGGCTTTCTTTTGGGGTCCTCGTGGTAATCCCAGTGTGGAGAGAATCCTAATTCTTCTTACCTGTAGCTCTTGAAACCCCACTAGTATGCTTCCCAATTACATTGTCTCCATGACTCTATTAATTCTTATGCATAAATAACTTTTACTAAATGATAAGGCAAAATGATAATAATGATAGCATTTATTCAATAGAAGAAAATAGGAATATTCAAAATATAATAGTCTATAAATATTTTCCACCAATACACAGTGTCTGTGAAAGAAAGTAGGCATACAGTTACAGAAAACTAGCAAAGTAACATATGATGCTTAAGGAACCCATGTATGTAGGACAATTCATGATTGTGGATAGTAGGTCTTAATGTCCTGGATTTCTTTAATACAATCAGTAACTCAAGTCACTTAAGGGGTATAACTGCTCCTTTGCCATCTGCTCCTCTTCTGATCCTCTTGGCTTTCTTGATGAACAAAAACACTTTTCTGCTATTCTCTAGTTACTGAAAGAAACAGTGACAAGCTTTCTTTTAGCACACAGCCACCCTTAGCAGGGTGCTGAGAAAGTGTTACTCTCAATGACAAGTAGTATCCTTAAACCAGAGAATTGACAAGATCCTCAGATCTGCTTTGGGGTTCTAAAAAGCTTGTTCTTCTCAAGTAATATGCAATCTTTCCCCAGGAAGCTCTTTAGATAGCAGATGATTCTACTTTGTCTAGTCAGTTCTGAACTTTCCCCCACCTCCACTACCAAGCCAAAATGATACAAAACCTGTCTTCCTCCTTGTATTCCTCTCTCTCAAATGAAAGAGGGCAATAGATGCCAATACAGGTACACCTAAGGGGTATATCATCTTTCAGACTTTTGATGGCACTGGGGAACATAATGTACCAATGTACCAATGAGTTCTCAGTAAAAACAATGCCTAGTTTCTAATCAGAACAGCTTCCAAGAAAACAGCTATTAAATTTTACTAAGAGCTCAGCTGCTACTAGTTTCTGTATTTTGCTTTTTGTAAGCAGTTTTTTTCATAGCTCCCTATGAAAATCTTCATCCTCTGACCCAGCTGGATGAGGTGCTGATGGTCAGGGGAATGGTACCTAGCAGACTCTCCCTTCCCACACTTCTTTCTCCACTCTTCTTATGATGACTTCTTCCTATAGCTTTTTTTCTCAAGCTTGGATGATAGATTCTGAACTGGTTGATAGAAAAACCTTCAGAAGCCATTTAGCTCAACCCTCCTCACTTCCCCAAGGCCACAATGGTGATTTTCAGCACTTTCTTGAAAGTGGTGACCCTCTCTAATTTATGATATAAAACAATAGTTCCTCCTTTCTGTTTATTATGACCCCTACAATTCTTACAGTCTTCCTATAGTCTCCAAACAGTTATTTTACTTACAATTTCTGTTATAAACTTAAAAATTCTAAAAAAAAGAATAGTGACATGCAAATAAGCTGATAGATCCCATTGCTTTGCACTCATTTCCTCCTCCATCATTGCTCTACCTTCAAATAGCTCCTCTCAGTACACTCATCTGAGGTTTTATTTTCTATCGGATCTCCAGAACAGTTTGTGTTTCTCCTCATCATTTTATCTGAGGGACTAGATTTCTTTCAAGTTGATTTTTTATCAATTTTCCTTATACAATTTCCCCCTCTTCTTTTTAGCAAACAAATCCCATATGAAAGGGGAAAGTACTTGTATACATACATATGTCACCTCTCCAAGTGAGGTTATATATCACTTGTTATTGTTCAGTCATTTTTCAATTATGTCCAACTCTTCACACCACTTGGGATTTTCTTAACAAAGATAGTGGAGTGATTTGCTGTTTCCTTCTCCAGCTCATTTTATAAATGTAGAAACTGAGACAAAGTGACTTCCCCTGGATCACACAGCTAGTTAAATGTCTGAGGCCATATCTGAACTCAGGAAGATAAGATTTTCTGACTCCAGGTCTGGCACTCTATCCACTATGCCACCTAACTCCTTGTATATCTCTTGAGGGAGGGACTATTTTAGTGTGTCTTTGGATATAGTAGATACTTAACAAGGCCTTCTTAACTGGTTGAATGTCTTTGTCTAATCAATGGAGAAGCTTTGAAGATTTTTAGCAGGATAGTGTTGTGACAAAAGTGATATTTGGGAAATTAATCTAGTGACAAAATGTGACCATGAAGTGATAGGAGGTTCAGTAGTATTTAGTGAATGAATACTAAACACATGGCAAACGCTTAAAAGGTGGTCAGAAAAAGTGATACAAGGACACTCTCAAAGTCTCTCTGAAGAACTTTAGAAATGATTGTAGGACATGGGAGACACTGCCACAGGACCACCCAGCATGGTGTGCCCTCATCAGAGAAGGTGCTCTGTGGGCAAAGCAGAATTGAATTAGCTCAGAAGAAATGTGAGATACGCAGCTACACAATCAATCCCAAATGTTCAAAGGGAGAATTTGGGTCCAACCTGTGGCAGAGCATTCCAAGTTTGTATTGGTATAATCAGCCACAGTTAGACACAATATAACTCAATTATAATATGGTGATGTCATTTTGGTCCTTTTCAAGAACAACCACCAACCACTGAATCAAATTTATCTTCCTTATCCCAGAATTAAAACCTTTCATCAAACAACTTCCCTCTCTAATGCCCACAAATATTACCTGACATTATTGCCCACCTTGGTCATTCTACTTTAACCTGGCTGCTCCCCTTCCCACCCTTCTCAAACAACAACACCTTGCCTTCAGATCATGCTGAGTCTTACATTGCCTTCTCTGATTCTTTCCACCTTTCTCCATCATTCTCACTAGCACCCAACTCACCACACCATCTCTAAGACAAAGCCCATCCCCAGCTGGTCATTTTCTTGTTTTTCCCTTAAGTGTAAGAGGGATATGATCAATTCTTCTTGCTTCAGAGACTGGAACTCAGAACAATGACAAGTTGATGTTCAGTGGAAGGACAGATTGCAAGTTCTCCTCATAGAGGGAAACTCAAGAGTTAACTGAATTGATTTCATCACAAAAGAAGTCTGGCATATTGGGAGGAAATGTACTGGACCTGGAGTAAAAGGTCCTGGGTTCAAATTCTGTCATTACTAATTATCACTGGCCCCCATCTTTAGTCAACTATGTAATGTTTTTGATCTTCCCATGCAAATATCAGAGGATCTTAATTTTGTGTGTGTGTGTGTGTGTGTGTGTGTGTGTGTGTGTTCTTCAAATCCCCAAAGACTTTGATGAAAGCAGACATTTTTGGAATATCTTTTCACCTGACTCTATCTGAAAAGAAGAACTATCGGCATGGAGTTTGCCGGTTAAATAGCATTATTTAAACCTATAGATGAAGGGCTAGGTACCAAGAAGACCTTGAATTTCCCTATTCTGTGGCAGGAATTCTAAACCTTTTTTTCATCATAGACCTCTCTAACAGTCTTAGGAAGCTTATGGACCCCTTCTGAGAATATATTTTTAAAAAATTAATAATTGATGAAAATGCTAAATATTAGAGGTTAGTTGAAATAAAGATATATTTTTTTAATCCTAGTTCATAGATTCCTTGAAATCTATGTGGTCCATGGTCCTTCTAACTCACTAATTAGGTCTGTACCTTTTTATGTGCATTCATTTCATGGCCCCAGTTTCTATAAGTTCCCACAAGTACGGAATGGGTCTTTTTCTTATGTGTCTCTTTACAGGGCCATGGAGAAGGAAATGGCAGACTGCTCATTATCTTTACCAAGAAAAACCCACACAGGTCACAAAGAATAGGATATGACTAAAATGACTGAATAACAACTATAAGGTTTAGCCGATTTGGCTCAATCAATACTTATTGACTAAACAAGTCACCCATGACTGTATCAGTATATAGATGCAGGGTATGTGCTCCCTTTACCCTTTTTTCAAACTAACATTTATAGCTAGATATTATTATAAAGATGTTCTGGTGATTCAATCACAAGAATGATAAGTTGACAGAGAATTCCTTTTCTCTCTTGCTAATGAATACCTTGAACTAGGTAGTCCCAGGAACTGATAGAGCTGGAAGTAGATAGTGCACTGAGTTTGGAATTAAAAAGATCACATTTGTGATCCATCCTCAGACACTTCCTAGCTATGTGATCCTGAGCAAGTCATTTAATTCTGTTGGGCTCAGTTTCCTCATTTGTAACATAAGCTGGAGGGGAAAAAATGGCAAACTACTCCAGTATCTTTGCCAAGAAAATCCCAAATAGAGTCACAGAGTCTGAAAAATGACTCAACAAAATATAGTCCCAGCATCTGTTGAGATGCTCACTCATATTTAGTAATCAACCTCTTTCCTCCATTCTCTCAGTTCTGACAGTGTTTGAAGGGCATTGCCTGCTTATGAACAAGAGCAGAGTTGAATTTCATCATGGGTTTTAGGCTGAGCTGCTGAGGAAATCTTTATCCAGAAGGGATGTGGCTACCTAGTATACTAAGAGACAGAGAGAACTAGACCTTCCCTAAACCAGGAACATATGCTTAATGGATTTGACAAGGAAGCAATTATCTGGGATAAATTATTGGCATAAAAAATTAAATGGGAATTTTTGGGGGGGATTTTGCAAAAGCCATAGGTGACTTGCAAGGACCAGCAGATAACACAGAAAAAAATTATTTTTCATACAATATTTTTACTTAACAGTGACCTACATATAGCCCATGACGAAATACTTAACCCAAATTTTACAAAATGGTACTATAAATACTCCATAAAAGAAAAAAATCAAACTTTTTATCTGGTATGAAGGGTGAAAAAATGTTACTCAAATTTTCCAAATTGTTGCCTATAACCCTGGCAATTTAGAAGGAATAACTGTATTGAGTTTTCAGTTCAAATATGGCTTTACCATATTTGAGAGGCTATGTAGTGCAATGGGACAGTGTTGGACTTGAAATTAAGAGACTGGAGTCAAGTCTCTCTGAACCTTAGTCTTCACTTCTGTAAAATGGGTATAATAATAATTGTATATTTTTCCTTCTTCACCAGCCTGTTATGAAGAAAGTACTTTGTAACCCTTAAATAATCAAAGACAGCTTAACGTAGTTTATTGCAGCTGGACTCTGAGCCATGAGGACCTGGGCTTGGCTATATCTTACCTGTGTGATCCAGGATTACTTAACCTCTCATTGCTCTCTGCAATTTTCTAAGTTACATAAAAGATACTGATCAGCATTGGGAGCAGAAATTTACCTTCCTCAGGGATTTTTATACAAAAGAAACAAGTCCAGTGCTTATCTACTATTTATAAAGTACTTTAAGGTTGAAAACTTACATCACCTCATTATCTTATTGACTGCTCACAATGGTACAGTGAAGAAGGTATTTTCATCCCCATTTTATAGATGAGGAAACAGAAAGATGAAATAATTTGCCAGGATCATACTTTTAGGAAGTGTCTGAGGCAGAATTTGATTTTCTTTACTGTAAGCCCAGCAATCTATTTTATTATGTCATTTTCCTGACTAAAATTCCATAGAAATGTGGTCATTTTTATTTTCATCTTTTTAAGAGAAAGAGGAAAAGACAATTAAGCAGTTCTAGTTCCCAAGCTCATAAACCAATTGTTTTACGATTCTTAAAGACTCCAAAATACCAGTCAATGTTGAAAAAGATATTCATGGAGATTTGACTTCCTCCAAGCCTTCCTCTTCTTATTGTAGGATGGCACTAAATCCCTAGGATCAGCTTCATCCTCATTCCTAAATTTTGCATCCCCAGGATTGGGATCAGGATTCATTGTATACTCCTCTTCCTCATGACTTTCAGCCTATTTTATCTATCTTCCATTCAGACTAGCAACATAGTCTGAAAACTATAATTTTGTTTGAGTGAGAGGGGGAATGGGGAAGGGAAGGAGAAAGAAAGAGAGAGACCAAGATACACACAGAGAGACACAAAGAGATGAGAGAAGAGAGGAAAAGTGAAACTGAGAAAGTGAAGAGAGTCAGAGAGAAGAGAAAAAAGAGAGATTGAAAGAAAGATTGAGGGAAGGGAAAGACAAAGAATGAAAGAAGAGAGAAGAAAGAGTAAGAGAGAGAATGAGAGAGCAGAGAAATTGAGAGGAAAGAGAGAATGAGAAGAGAATCAGAGAACAATGAAGAGAGAAAAGAAGAAGAGAAATTGAGAGAGTGGGAGAGTAGGAGGGGGAGAGACAGAGGGAGGGAGAGAAAGGGAGAGAGAGAGGGTGAGAGGGGGGAGGGAAGGAAGAAGGGAGAGAGAGGGAAGGAGGGAGAGAGAGAGATAAGCAGAGAGAGAAGCAGGGAGGGAGGGAGAGACAGAAGCAGCTATCCTATCTTTAGTTTCTTAAGGGAGTCGCCAACCAGAAGATGCTATTACCTATTCTGCATGATTGACTCATTCCCTAGCATGTGGCTAGGATATAAAAACCAGACCTTGTGTTACTCCTCTTCTTTGCTGCTGACTGGGTACTGGGGAAGCCAAACAGCTGGCTAACTGCTTGTAATATAATGCAGCTGCAGTCTTGGGATGCTCCTACGGGTCCACCCTTTGGGGGATCACTGGCAGCTGAGGCAGAGCTACAGGAGATGTTAAGGAATTCAGGGTAGAAGAGCTCCTTCCCTTCCTCCAAGTGATAGTGGAGAAATTTCAGATGTTGCTATGGTTGCCACTCTAAGGTGAATGGATCTCTCTTCTACCGGGCCTTCGGTCTCCCATTCTCCCATATCCTCTTCTTCTGTTACATAAATTCAAGAAATGCCATCCTAGGTCATCCCCATGGTCCTTCTAGTCTCAGACAGTGGTTCCTAAGGGATAGTGTGGTGAAGCCAGGTAGTTTTCCTCTGTGGTAGACCTATTTATCATTTATATACTCATACTTGTATATTTTGTTCTCCCCAACAGAATGTAAATTCCTTGACATTAGGAACTGTTTCTTTTTTGTCATTTTTTGTCACAGAGCCTCATGCAATATCTAGAGCATTAAAAGCATTTTATAAATGATTGTTGATTGATTAGTTGTATCATGGTTATTTATGTACATGTCCTGTTCTCACTATTAAACTCTAAGCTTCCTTGAGGGCAGAGAACTATTGTGCATCTTTGCAGATAACTATAATTAAGTCTTTGAATCCTGGTCAAGAACCACAAACCATAACCTCATATCACGTTGGGGTGTGTGGGGGGGAGACAAAGATCCTAAAATAGCATCTTACAGGCTAGTGCTGATGATCACTACAGTTAAATAGAAAGAACACTATCTCTGGAGATAGTAGATCTGGGTTCAAATCCTGTTTCTGATGCTTACTGTTTTGGTGATCTTGAGTGGAAATTTATTTTGCTTGCTTATGCTTATTTGTTACAAAGGAGGGCTTTTATTTAGAGAGAAAAGTGAAGAGTTGTTGGGACAAATATGAGAAGTGGTGGTGATATTTTTAAAAAAGAAAAGAAAGGGTAAAATCAATGAAATGTTGAAAAAATATATATTTATTCCTTTCAGATTCTTGTGGCTCCATTTGGAGTTTTCTTGGCAAAGATGCTAAAGTCATTTACCATTTCCTTCTCCAGCTTATTTTACAGATGAAGAAATGGAAGCAAATAGGGTTAAATGATTTATCCAGAGTCACACAGCTAGTAAATGTCTGAGGCTAGATTTGAACTCAGAAAGATGAGTCTTTCTGACTCTGGACCCAGCACTGACTTCATAGAACCACCTAGATGCCCTTCTGCATCAAACTACACAGAAGAATGCTAAAGAAGCTTTAAAAGCTATAGTTAACCAATTATACCACTGCAGAAATCTTCCATATAATTTCATTTTAGAAATTGTTATGGTCTCTTGAACAGGATAGTACTTCATTCAGAAAAACAGAGCATTGTTGATACTGTTTTTTTTATTCCAAAAATTATGTATAATAGAAGTACACAGTTTCATATTTAATCCTCTTTTTCTATCCTCTTTGTATATGGAAATATTCATGTTTTTTGCATTCATAATAAAAAAAAGAAAAAAAAATTTAAATGAGAGACTGGAGCCAGATGTCCTGGAGATCCTTCCCAGCTCTAAATCTATTATTATCCTATAACAGAATGATCTCTGAAATATTTTTCAGATTTCAATATTATCATCCTTTGAATGATCTCTAAAGTCTCTTAGAATTCTAAGAATCCCATGGCAGTCAAAGACAATTTTCTCCCTTTCTCCTCTCCCTTGCTTTGCTAAAATGCTCCATTATCACCAACTAGAAATGGAGAAGCTACCTGGGAGGCTTCCATGTTTTTCCCAGCACCCCAGAAAGCCAGCTGGCCCAGCCCTTGGCTCTTGCTTTCCCCAGGAAGCTGTTCACACCTCTTTGACAAGTGGCAAGCTGCTGAATGAAGCTGGGAAAAAAACAAGGGAAAGGATGAATGGCTTCACAGACAAACCCCAAATCCCTAACCAGAGGCCTTGATGGAAATAGAAAATTTCCAAACATCCTTTTTATTCCTTTCCTCACATGCCCAAAAGAGAGTTTTAAGTTTGGGGTGAGATGGTTGAATGATACCACTTCTATTAAAACCTGTTCATCAGAAAGCCTTAATGAGTTCTTAGGTTTGGATGGAGTGGTGTGGCATTCTCTGGAGGGCCCAGTGCTCATTCCTGAAATCTTCCATTTTCTACCAGTCAGCCAATTAACTTTCATTAAATGCTTACAGAAAAAGTTGTGGAATAGTCGACCATAATGGAATAGTACTATGCATTAAGAAATGATGAATAGGGTGATTTTAGAAAAACCTGGAAAGATTACACAAATTGATACAAAGTGAAGTGAGCAGGACCAGGAAATTATTGTATATAGTAACAACAGCATTGTATGATAATCAACTGAATGACTTAGCTAATTAAGTAATAAAAAGACAATTCCAAAGGATTCATGATAGAAAATGCCATCCACACCCAGAGGAAGAATTGATGGATTCTGAATGTAAATTAAAGCATACTGTTTTTCATTTTTAAATTTTTTTCATAGTTTTTTCTCTTTATTTATTTCTTCTTTTATATGACTAATATGGAAATGTGTTTTACATGATTGTACATATATAACATTAAATTATTTACTGTTTTAGGGTGGGTGGAGGGGAGAGAAGAAAGAAAAGAGAAAATTTGGGATTCAAAATTTTACTAAAAATGGATGTCAAAAGTCATCTTCACATGCAATTGGAAAATACCATTTAAAAGAAGAAACAAAGAAAAGTGTCAATGATGCTAAAAGATGGAAGTGAGAAATTAGAGTATTAGAGGCATGGTGGGGAAGAATAGAAATGGGAGAGCATTGTGTGTTAGAAATTGCAAATAGTACGATATAGCTAGACCATAGATATGGAGAATAATAATATATTAAAAGGCCACATATATAGAAAGGGGACAATTTGTAGAAAGCTTTAAACTACCAGTTTATTTTTGATCCTACAGATAATAGGAAGTCACTAGAATATATTGAGTGGGGTAAGAGATATGTGATCCAGCATGTTATAAGAAAATGACTTTGGCAGTTGAATGGAGATGTGATTGGAGTAGAGAGAGATTTGAGGAAGAGGTCCCAGTAGAAAGCTATTGGACTATTGTAGGAGAGAGATGATGAGAGCCTGAATTAGGAAGGAAGGAAGAAAGAAAAGAAGGAAGGAAGGAAGGAAGAAAGGAAGGAAGGAAGGAAGGAAGGAAGGAAGGAAGGAAGGAAGGAAGGAAGGAAGGAAGGAAGGAAGGAAGGGAGGGAGGGAGGGAGGGAGGGAGGGAGGAAGGGAAAGAGGGGGAGAAGAAGGGAGAGAGGGAGGGAAAAGGGGAGGCAAAAAGGAAGAAGAGAGGGAGGAAAGAAGGAAGGAAGGAAGAAAAGAAGGGAAAAGAAGAGTGGCTGGATAACCTAGTTTCCTAAAGAGAAGGAAACACCTGAAGAATTGTGATTTCCTTGTAACCCATGGATGGGATAAAGGGGGAGTCACATAGAACAAGACAATACTTCAAGAAGAGGTATTAAAAAGCACACCCCAGTGCTTATATCAGTGAGTAGCATGAGCATTCCAACTTGCATACCATAATATTTCGGCCAATGATGGATATGATGAATAATAATAATAAACAAATAAATGAAAAATAAAAATAATTCCAATCATTTTTTTTGGCTTAGATTTTTAATAACTTGACTTCCTTAAGCAAATGAAATGCTGTCCCACATGCCCTGTGCTTCCCTCCATTTGCCTATAAGAGCATCCAACTCCTAGTGTTTGCTTACAGCAAGACAGGATTGTGACAAGAACAAAATATAACTGGCACCTATATGCATTTTAAGAAAAGTTATAAATCTGGTAGAAAAAATTTAAATTCAAAAGAAATCAAACTTGATGAATATTTAAGATATGGATTGACACTTTGGTCTGCACATCAGATGGTCATGCATCACTGTGCTTGAGGTATCCTGAGGGAGAGCAGCAGCTCCACATTGTGGAAGGATTGACAGTAATGTCCTCCCTCATTCATTCCATTTCAGCATATGGTGAAGACACATTGCTCTACTACAGAGTTAAACCAAGACTGTTCAAAAATAATGAAGACTATTCAATCACATTGCTCTCACTAAGACGTGATTATGAATAATAAACCTTTTTGCTCATACTAAAATACTTTAAATTTATTTTGAAATACAATTAAGTGGTAATCACAAACCAAATAAATAATTATTTTAAAAGATTATTTCATCTTGCTTTTATATTTTATGACATATGTTAATATAGTAGTGAATTACATAATTTATAAATAAATTGTAAGTGCATGATAAAAATTTTTACTGATGAGGTAAACAACCAAAAAAAGGTTGGGAGAACATTGGTCTAATTCAACCACCTTATTTTTACAGATGAGGAAACTGAGGCCCAGAGAAAGGCAAGAATTTGCTAAAGTTCAAAGAAGTATGAAGTGTCTAAGATGTGTCTTCTAA
Source organism: Myrmecobius fasciatus (assembly GCA_023553655.1). Classification (NCBI taxonomy): domain Eukaryota; kingdom Metazoa; phylum Chordata; class Mammalia; order Dasyuromorphia; family Myrmecobiidae; genus Myrmecobius; species Myrmecobius fasciatus. The sequence continues at coordinate 25,044 of JAJPUD010004160.1, read as the reverse complement.
TGAGAAGTTCTTTATGCTGTATCTCAAATATAAACAAATTACTTTCTTAAAATAAAATAAAATAAAACAAAAACTGTTTTGTGGAGTCACACAGGCTCAGATTGGACCACAATGGCTTTCTTAATATTTCTTTACCCCAAAGAGGATTGCAAAGAGTGTGAAGCTGACCTCAGATCAGGTAAAACCTAGCCCAGGTTATGCTTCATTATTTACTTTGATGGCCTCCCTTAAATTATTTTTATAGATCAAAGCCTCATTAATTTATTCTTATTGGGGTAGAGATTACCTGACCTAAGGAGAAAGGAAAAGTCTGAGAGACTCAAAAGAGTTTTATTATTTTTAAAGTAAGGTCAGAGAAGGAAGAGAACTAGAATATCAATTTTAGACAATCTAAGAGTGAAGAAAATACTCAAATTCAGGACTTCTTAAACTTTTACTACTCATGATTCCTTTTTTGCCCAAGAAATTTTTACATGACCCTGGGTATATAGGTATATAAAATGTAAACATACTAAACATTTACTGATAATAAATCATAAATTTTGCAATCCCCACATTTAGTCACAAGACCCCTATGAGGTCACAAACGAATAGATACGAATTATTCATTGTTTGAATAAAAACATAAGTTATTTAGGTGGTCCTGTGAAGACACTTCTGGGATTGAAGTCAAGAAGACCTGAGTTCAAATCCTGCCTTAAGCACTTACTAGCTAGATATATATGACCTCTGGGAGCCAGTTACTTGACTCTCCCAGGTTACAGTTTCCTTATTTGTAAAATGAGAGGGTTGGTCTGGATAATCTCCAAGATTTCTTCTAGCTCTCATGTATGAAGTTAGCTAAAGTGAATTTTACTTTGAATCAAATTTCCTCCAGTAGTAAAGGGATGCCACAACCTAGCTTCTATCACTATCATTCCATGTTTGGAATCAGCCTCTTCTGAATCAATGAGGTTTTGATCATGATGGGATTCCGGCCGGTTTTCAGCATCCACTAGTCCATTGCCAAGAATGGTTTGGAATATAAATTTCTCACTTGGGGCAAGTCTGTTTGTAACATCTCATTTTCAAACCATATGAATAGCATTATCAGTGCTGGGACTACTGCATAGAGTATTCAGCTACCTGGCTAAGTCAGTCAAAGAATCACAGACTAAAAGCCCCGAAGGCCAGAGCCCAAAGGGACCTTAGGACTTTTAGTTTGGACTTTCTCACCTTTTTGTGGGTGTATGCAGTGGACACTTTTGGTAGTCTAGTGAAGCCTATGGGCCCTTTCCCAGAATAACATTTGTAAATTACAAAGGAAATCAATTATATTGAAATACAGATATCAAAATAGTTTTCTCATCTAAGCCCAAAGACCCCTCATTTTACATAAGAGGAAGGAAACTAAGGCACAGAGAGATTAAGAACCAAAACTCCAATTTCAAGATTAAAGTAGTCAGTGTTGTCTTGCCTATATTAAAATAAAGCTCTTGTGAATGGGAAGGGAGCAAGCATTTATTAAGCACCTACTTTATGCCAGGCACTGTGCTAAATGCCTTGCAAATATTATCTCATTTGTTATTTATTTAATATTTTATTTTTACCCTATTACATGTAAAAACATTTTTAACCTTTGTTTTTTAAAACTTTGAGTTGCAAATTTTCTCTTTCCCTCTCTCTCCTCCCACCCTTACCCCCATTGAGAATGCAAGCAACAAATATCTCATTTGAATGAGAAAGGAATTACATGGTCTTTTTCTTATGATATCCTTTCTTCAGCTGAAATGATTTCTTTTGGTTCTTAACTGCCCATAGAAGAGTCAAATATTACTGTGTGTGAGAAATGGCTCTTCCCTTAAAGTCCATTTGTCACTTATGGTCTTCAAGTCAGAGTTTTGTATTTCTATAATCCTTCATTTCTAAAGTCCTTCTTACCTGGACTAACCTGATGTCTCCCCTTGCCCATGCTCTTCATAGTGGCTCCTTACATTTTCCAAAGAAGAAAACCAAGGCTTTAGGTAAATAACTTGTCCACAGTTATACAACTGACAGCAGAACAGGGATAAAGGATAGATTTATATTGCTTAGAATTCAAAGTTTTTCCCGAGACTACATGTTTTCACTTCCAACCTATTTCCCCTTCATAAAGGGAGATTAAAATGATTCTCAAAGTGTGGCCCCGAAATCCTTTTTTTGGGGGGGTCCATAAGATCAAAAGCATTTTCATAATAATATTGACATTTTAATATCTAGTATGGTAAATATCAATAAATATAAACCATGGAAACAAAAGCTTTTTGGAGGGGGGGTCCTCAATAAATTTTAAAGGAGTCCTGAGACCAGAACCTCTGGTGTAGTGGAAGATGTGCTATTCAGGGAGATCAAAACATAGTGCTCATGTCTGATCTCTGACATTTACTTGCAGTATGACTTGGTTGTCACTTCCTCCTTTGGATAAATTGAAAATGAAGGGTTAAGACCAGAAGATCTCAAAGTCTTTTCTAGCTCTAGTCTGTGGTTCCTGTTCTTTCCTGACATTACCCCCAGACCCTTTAGCCAAAAGACTGTTTCCTATATTTCCCATATTCCAACAGTTTGTTATTGACATTGTTCGGTTACTCTCCTTAAGAAGTACCCACTTCTTTCTTCTAGTACTAGTTCATTCTTAATTCACCTCCAAGTAGCCTTTCTTAATTAGCCACATCCCAAACTTTTACCCGCCATTCCCTTGCTCCTAGCTTACACTTCATTATCTTGCCTTTATAACCTGCTTTGGTAACTATAATTAATTGTTTCCAGCTCTGGTTTTCAGTGTTCCAAGTAGATTATAAACTCCGAAGGGCAAGGACATTGTCTCTTTGACATTCCCTTGCCTTCACACCCTTAAATCTAGTTAAGTGTATACCATAAGGCAAGCACACTGCTAAGTAGTTTGCAAATATTATCTCATTTGAATGAGAAAGGAGATATGATCTGTTTCCTTTATAGTATTCTCTCTTCTGAAATAACCCTCCTCTGCAAAACACAAATAAAGAAAAAAAAATGAACCTTGTAATATGGTTTTCTTTTTAACTATGATAATTAGAAAAATGTTAGATATGGAATCTTGTCTTCAAGCCCACAACTCTGGCATACAGTATGTGTTCAAGAAATGCTTTCTGCCACCATCACTGATCTGTGTGGGGATTTTGATTTTGGTAAAACTTCCTTTGCTTTTCTTCTTTGCTTTCCTGGTTTCCTACTCTTGTTGTCTGTAGATTAGAATCCTGGGCCAAACACCATTTATGACATGGGATTCAGTTTCCACTTCTGGGAAATGAGGGGTTGGACTAATTTATTTCTAAGACCTCTTCCAGGTTAAATCCTATGATCCTTTAATTCATAGGAACTGGGGTAATAGTGGGGACAGGTGGGGCATAAAGTTTATATTAGGATAATTGTAAACAAAAGTTGAAAATAGAAAGGAAATACTCTCATTTCCTTATTCAGTTACCCCTCCCTCCCCCTATTCTTTTTTTTTCCCCTTTTTACCACATTGCCTCTCCTATTCCTCCACCTCCCCACTACATTGATAAGATTTAGAGCTGAAAAGTTCTTTAGTGGTCATCTGGTCCAACATCCTCATTTTACAGATGAAGAAACTAAGGCCCAGGGAGAGACAGTGACCTGTTCTCTCTGCTTACACAACTTACACAATAATTCAATCTTTCATCACTTCTCCTTGTACTATTCAATAACCTCCTCATTGACCTTCCTGCCTCTAGTCTCTCCCCTATTTAATCCATCTCCAACACCATTGATGCTAGTGGTCTTTGCACAGGTCTCTCCATGTCACTTCCACCCTCAAAATTCAGCCAATCCCTATTTCCACCTCCATGGTCAGATATAAATTCTGGCGCTTAAAGCCCTTTGCGGCCTGGCCCCTTCTCTAATACATTACATATCCCTATCCTTCAGTAATTCCACTCTGCAGGCAGATTGGCCTTCTTTTTTTTTTTACTCATAGTTTTCTACCTTGTCTCTAGTGCCTTTGCAGTGACTATCTTCCATGCCCAGAATTTAATCCATCCTCCTTTTTGACTCCTTTTCAATTCAAGTATTACACAAGTTTTTTTCCTTGACTCCTTCAGCTTCTAGTGCCTCTCCCCAAAATCTATATGGTCTATGATACCCAAAACATATAAATATATGCATATATGTATTTGTCTCCTCCTCTCTTCACTTCCCCCTCCCCCAATACCACAAGTTCCCTGAGGCCAGGAATTATGTATGACTTTTGTCCTTTTAACTCAAGGGCAATGTCTGTCTACCTCCTAGTAGATTCTAAATAAATTTCTGTTTTGTAATTGCTTGTCAAAGACCAAACAGGTAGGAAAGCAGACTGGAGCCCAAGCTTTTCTTCCTGATCCAAATCCAGCACTTTTCTCACAGTGTCATTTAAAAGATAGCGGAATTACAAGGGCTTTGGAGGGTGAGGGATTGGGACAGTGTGGTTTATTTCAGTCAAACTCGCTATTATTTTTTAAACATTCTATTACAGACATCTTGTATTCAACTGTTAAGTTTTCGAAGGAGATAATTTGACACTCCCCTTTGTGTGTGTGTGTGTGTATATATATATATATATATATATATATATATATATATATATATGAGATACAAAAGAGGAGACAAAGGTTTAACAATTTGAAAAGTAAAAAAAATTCAAATGGCTCATTTGGCATCATGTGACCACTCATTAACTGCTCTTTAAAAACCCAGCATCTTCAACTTTCACATATGCACATAAATCTAAATCAAAAGTACTCCCCGTAACCCCCCCAAAAAAAATCAGTTAAAGTGATTCATCTGTGTATGCAATACTACAAGTTCCAAGAAAAATAGATGTTCAGAATTCACTCATTTATAGCATATACAGTAAAAATATGCTATCCTTACTCATGGTAAACTGGTTTGGGTGAGTGAGAGATGTGTCTGTCACTGAACTTCTGCAGGCAAAAATTGGTGGGTTATTGGTGACTTTCTTAAACTCTGGGAGCTGAAATATCTTCGCTAGTCACTAGACGCAAGACCAAGCAGTTTCTGGCTCCCAGTTCCAGGAGAATAGATGGGCTCCCACTCTCGGACGCGGCTCATGCACGGCCCCACCGGGAGCCTAGCCAGAGAAGAGGACCGAGCATCTGACACCTCATCTCCTCTGGGGAATATTGTTCTATTGATCTAAGGGCTCTGAGGAGCGAGAGAGATTTATCTCCATAGACATGCAGATTTCTGCAAAGGGAAAAGGAGCCACTGGGCGGCCTAAAGGGGCAGGTGGGAGGAGGGGGGGGAGTAGGAGGTGAAATCTAAGGAAGGTGTTTAAGGAAAAAAACAGGCAAGGACCTTACCTCTAAAACACAACTATAGAAGCCCAACCAACACAGAGTGGTGGGCGGGTGCGGGGGCAAGAAGAGGAAGACTCAATGGGGACTCAACCCCGGATCTGGGAATCACCCAGGCACTCTGAAGCTTGAGGAAGGGATTCTTTGGCATTGCGGATTCCGGGAAGCGTTCTCCCAGCCCTAACCTGAATCCTTCCCACCCATTTCTCCGGAAAATCGAAAATCGTGGGCTCTTTCAGAAGAGTTTGGCTTACTCCCGGGCAATTAAAACCGTCTCTCCATCCCAGATCGCACCTAAACCTGTCCTGGCCTCGGGCTCCCCGGCAGAAGAGGACCAATTCTGCGCCCCCGCTCCTCTACGCACACAGCTCCCCTTCTCTCCCGCTATCGCTTGGGCTGGGGGGGGGGCGGGGAAGGGTTGGAGCAAGTGAAGGGGTCTCTTTGCCGGCCCATTTTCTTACCTGAATAACCAAGAGGTGAGGGCGGCGTCCCATCCTTGTGGTTCTCGGGGGGCCCGGGACACCTGGGTTACCCGCACATCCCCAGAAGGGCACGGTCAGACTCGGGCTAGGACGCTTGCTTGCTAGAGAGATTCGAGGGGAAAGCCGGAGGTAGCGCGGATAGCAGCGGAGGGAAGCAGCCCCAGTTTCAGAGTGGGAGCCCAGAGAAGTGGAGGGCGGGGGGAAGAACGGGGTAAGGAGCAGGAGGGGACCGCGGTGCTGATGGACGGCGATCGCAGGGGAGGGAAGAGAGCGCAGCGCCAGGTGCCTCTTTAGAAAGCGCCACTGCCCGCTTGGTTCTTCGGCTCGGTCCCCGGCGGGCAGTCCGCTGCTCGGTCACATCTGCTGCCAACAACCGGCTCCTTCTCCCGTCCTCCCCCAGCTCCGCTCCTTGTTCCCTTCGGCAGCGCCACCTCTCTTCTTCCTAAGCCGGGTCCCCGCGGCCGCTTCCCGCCCAGTTCTTAAGGGAGGGCACTCGTCTAGCCTGCGCCTGGCAGCCAGGAGCCCCGCATCACCCCCGCCACCTCTCTCCTCCTCCTTTTCTTCCTCCTCCCTGTCCTTTCTTTCCTCTTTCCCTCTTCTCCCCACCTCCTCCTCTCCTCTCCCCTTTCCTCCTCTCTCCTTCCCTCTTCCCTCCCTCCTCCTCCTTCTACCCTCTTTCTTCCCCCTCCCCCCTCTCTGCTCGCGCTCCCCTCCCGTTCTTCTCTTCTGGAGCTCCCCCTCACCACTCCACCCTGGCCTGGCTAATCGTTGACCCCCCCTTTCCCTGCCCCCCTCTCAGTTTGCAGCAGTCAGTTGAGCGCGGCTCCTGCGCCGCCAGCTTCAGGGACCGCAGTCCGAGAACCTAGAGATTGGGACTGGGGTGAAAGTAGGGGGAGGGGAAAGGGAGACTAAGAACCCCTTTTCTACTCTTTTCTTGGAAAGATTGCAAAAGAATGAGATTTGCGGGACTTAGGGGGGAAATCAAACGAGACATACTTATGGGACACAGAGAGTGGGTCTGATCGGAGGAACAGGGGCAGGAGGATTGGAGTGGGTGATGAAAGGTGCCCCTCCACCACTGCTTCCTGAGCACCCTGCTGGAGAGGGAGAGGAGGCTAGCAATATGGTTTGCATTTGGGTGTTTCCCGTCCCATCCCCCACAACCCATCCTCCTCCACTTCAGCCCTTCCACCTCTCCTTTCTTTGCCATTCCCAAAGAGGGTCCACAGCTCTAGGCCTGGGTGCTAGGATTTGGGCTCTCCCTCCTCTTTCTAGCACCTACTCTTCACCCCTCCATAGCCCTTCTATGTTTCAAAAACACTTCCCTCTTTGACAGGGCAATATCCCACCCTTTCCACCCAGACCCCACAAGAGACTGTGCAGTTTCCCCTTGGCTAATGGGGAGAAAAAGATACCAACAACATTGAAATCCAGGATCCTTAGCCTTTGTTATCCATTCTTACTGTCCAGAGCCAGATTAACCAGGTGTCTTCTCAGCCTCCAAATCATTAAATAGCTATTATATATATATATATATATATATATATACGTATATATATATATATATGTATATATATATACTTGGTATACAGAACCAAACTTTGAGCTAATTTCTTGGGGATACCTATTTGGTTCCTGGATCTATCTTCAATTCTATTCAGCAAAAATTCATTGAGTGTCTGTCTGCCCTAGTGCAGTTGCTGAGGAGAAGTACAAAGAAAAATAAGATGGGGTCCTTACCCTTGGAAGGCTTACCATCTAATAGGACAGGTGACATGGACACGGACAACCATTTTACAAGGCAAAATAGGATGCTCCATGTGAGAGGTATAGTGCTAAAGGAGTAAAGAAAAAGGGGAGATCACTTCTGGCTGGAGGAAGAGGTGAGGGAATCAGAGAAGACTCCTTGGAGGAGTTGTCATTTGGGCTGAGTCTTGAAGGATATGTCTGAATAAGACAGGAGGAGAGGGGAGGGGTGAGGGTGAGGAAGCAGTGGAGAGGAGGAAAAGGGAGCGTCATCTAGAGCCAGCATGTACAAAAGGTAAGGGATATTATAGTCTGAATCAAGCTTATATCTTGGGTATCCTCAGTTTTTCTCCACCACTTCCTTCAAAACTCAACACAAGGGAATCTCCATTACTTCCTTCAAGACTCAACACAAGGGAACATTAAATGTGCTATAGGATTTACTCCTTATGTCAATTTTGCTTAACTGTTCCTTATTATAAGGGAGGGTTTGCATGGGGCAAAGGTGATTCGTATCTTTAAAAAGGATGTAAAGGCATCAATAAACCTCTTTTTAAAAATCAATTTTTAACAAAAAGATAATCCCAAATTACCTTCAAAATCAACCAGAAACATTTATTATGTGCCAGGCCTTGTGCTAGATGCTGGGGGTATAAATTCAAAGACTCAAACAGATAAGGAGCCTAAAGAGCCAGCTGAGGAGACAAGAGAGCAGCAAGGTGGTACCATAGTGTTTATAAGCACCAAGTCTGGAGTCAGGAAGACTCTTTCCTGAGTTTAAAACTGACCTCAGAAAGTTACTAGCTGTGTGACCCCGGGCAAGTTATTTAACCCTTTTTGCCTCTGTTTTCTCATCTGTAAAATGAGTTGAGAAGGAAATGGTAAACAGCCCCACTACCCTTGCCAAGAAAACTCCAAATGAGGTCAAAAGAGTTGGATACAAGTGAAACGAGTGAGCAACAAGAGGAGACAAGAAAGATCTACACATATAAATATAGACACAATAACATCAAATTTAAATACAAGAATGTTTGGGAGAGAGTGTAGTAGTAGTGATGATAGAGGACTAGGAAAGACTTCATCTTGAAGAAATGGGAAGACTGTTCCAGGTAGAGGTAAAGGAAAGAGAGCATCCCAGCAATTAGAAATAGCTAATGCAAAAGCAAAAAGGAAAGAGATTAAATTCTGTGGTTGAGAAATACTGAAAAGTCATTTTGGATACATCACAGAAACTGGGGAAAACAGTCTAGTGCAATGAACCTGGAAAGATAGAGTTGGATCAAATTGTGAAGAATTTTTAAAGCTAAATAATTTATATGTGATCCCAGCAGCAACAGGGAGCTATTAGAACTTGATCAGTAGAGGAGTGGTATGCTCAAATCTTTGGGAAAATCTGATAAAAGGAAGGGAAGGAAGGCAATGCAAGGGAAAGGAAGGAAATGAAAGGGAAGATAAAGTAAGGGAAGGGAAGGGAAAGGAAAAGAAGGTAAGTGAAATGAAGGGAAAGGAAGGGAATGGAAGGCAAAGGAAGGCAAAAGAACGGAAAGTAAGGCAAGGCAAGTGAAGGAAAGGCAGCGGAAGGGAAGGAAAGGAAAGGCAAAGTGAAGAGAAGGGAAAAGAAGGCTAGAGAATAGAAGGGAAAGAAAGGCAAGGCAAGGCAAGGCAAGAGAAGAAAAGGAAAGAAAGGCAAGGGAAGGGAATGCTAGAGAAGGGAAAGGAAGGCAAGGCAAGAGAAAGGAAGGCAAGGCAAAGCAAGTGAAGGGAAGAGAAGTCTGGAGAATGGAAGGAAAGGCAAAGCAAGGCAAAAGAAGGGAATAAGCATTTAGATAGGGCCTACTATGTGTCAGGCTCTGCGCTAAGTGCTTTTAAAAATATTTTAAATAACATTTCTAAATAGTATCTAATATGATCTTCACCAAAAACCTTGCAACATAGGGTCTATTGTTATTATCTTTATTTTATAATTGAGGAAACTGAGGCAAACATAAGTTAGGTGATTTGGAGAGCAATTTAAAGTGAGAAGACCAGTTTGAAGTTACAATAATCCTTCTGAGAGATGTTGAGGACTGTGAGAGAGTGTTCGAAAGTGACAGATTTATGTAGGTAGAAATGGCAAGACCTGACAACTTTGTAGACTTAGGATAAGAAAAGAATACAGAGTTAAGGATGATGCCAAGGTTACAAACTTTTAGCAGAATTAGGGAAGTCTGGAAGAAGGATGGTTTTTGAGGGGGAGATAATGAGTTCTATTTTGGATTTGCTAAGATGGAGCTGCCTTTGGGGACATCCAATCTGAAATGTTCAACTGATAAAATAGGACAGATACTCAAGAACATGACTAGGGCTGATTATGGGGATCTATAAGTTATCAATAAAGGGAGAATAATTAAATTCATGAAAGTTGTTATAGCTCCCAGGAGACAGCATGTAGAAAGAGAAGACCAGAACAGACCCTTGGGAATCATCCACATTTAGATGGTACAATGTGAATAATAAGCCATCAAAGGACACCAAGGATGGTCAAATCATTAGAAGGAGAATGAGAAAAGAAGAACATCATAAAAGCCCAGATAGAAGATGGTATCCAGGAAGAGAGGGTATCAATAATGTCAAATGCAGCAGATGCGTTAAAAAGATGAGGACTAAAAAAAGACCAGTAAGAGTTGGTAACTTTGGAGGGAGCAGTTTCAGTTGAGTGGTGACGTAAGTAGCCAGATGGACAGGGGCTGAAGAGTGACTGAGGGGAGAGTAAAGTGAGACAATGAATATAGACAACTTTTTCTAGAATTTTTGCTAAGAAATGGAGGAAATATATGGATGAGAGCTTGAAGAATTAGGAAGGTCTAATGAAGATTTCTTTTAAGGTTTGGGAGATTTGACTTTTTTTTGAAGGGAATAGGGAAGAAACAGTAGATTGGGAGAGGTTAAAGACAAACAAGGTGGGTAATGATAAAGGCTGCAATATTCTGGAGAAGGTGAGAACTGATGAGATCAGGCAGGGATGTATTGGAACCAGATTTATTTAGGGACCAGATATTAAATTTTCAATGTATTTACAGCTGCAAATTGCCTTGATTTATTGTTTTGTTGATTTCTAGACTTAAGAAAGGGATGGAGAAAATTTTAGTAAGGCACATTAAACTTAAAAATATGTCATGGGTACATTTCAGGTTTTGAAGAGTCACCTGGAGAAAGGCCACTTCATTGTTAGAGACTGGGAAAGAGGAAAGGCTGAGAAACTGTATCAAGGAGTTTTGAAAGGAAAAGAGAAGAGGGTGTTCAGGGTAAACCGTTGGCTGCAGGGGCAGCCAGGAGGCACAAATGGGTAAAGCACCAGCCATGGAGTCAAGAGGACCTGATTTCAAATCCAGCATCAAACACTTACTAGCTTTGTGACCCTGGGCAAGTCACTTAATTCTGATGGCCTAAAAAAAGTAAGAAGAAAAGGTCACAGCTGAGAGGGAGGGGGGGAAGAGAAGGGGGAAGTGTGAGAGGATTGAAAAGTATATTGGGACAGGCCTAACTCAGGCTAGTTCAGTGAGTCAGGGTTGAAATACAATAAAATACTCATGGACTATGAAACAGTAAAAATTACTTTAGCAACAGCAAATGATAAAAAGGTATATAATTCTTGGTAAAAAGGATATAATTAATTTTGGGGTTAAAAAAGTTTAAAAAGAATAATTCAGATAAAAGAGATACTCTCATGGAAACACCCATGTCAATTCCTGGTAGGCCTTACTAGGCTAGACCTATTGTGGCTTGGGTGGCAAAGAACCTAAGCTAATGACACTGAGAATAGCTTCCTAACTTCCTTGAAGAGAAACCAGACCAGACTATAAAAAAAGAAGCACTGATCCTACCAAATCCCATCCCTTGCTATGGAGATCCCAAAAATTTTCTATGAGATATTACATCACTAAAATAATCTTAAAACAACCATATTATAACTAGCACTAGAGGAGAAACGACACAAATAATAAAAACACAAAACAATATAATCTTCTCAAAGGTATAATTTATACAATAGAAATAATGCTAGGGACAATTCAGAGTAGATCTTCAGATGTAAAAACAACTCTGCTGACCAGTAGCAGGACAAGTAGAATGAAATCTGCGGCAGATGTTATAGATAACAGTAATTTGTATCTTAGTAATTAAGAAGTCATAGGTCTCTTGAATGTAACTTGTCCTGGGGCATGAGTTGATACTGATATTGCTCTCCCTTCAGTGAGGTTTAGTCAATTAGCCAAAAATTTGTCTCATTCTGGGAAACTCATGGGGAACAGTGATAAATTTTGGTAACTTCAGAGGTTTTTCCTGAGCGATTACCCTTGGTTCCTTCATCCTGGGACTCAAGATTACCATCAAATCTGTTAAAATATCCTTTTTCTACCATGTGAATTCCTATTCACCATGATTATATTTACCATTGTGTTTATTGTCTTATGATCTACAAAAGATTTTTTTAGTGCTTATGTAATATGGTATCATTGAGAAATATGTATATTTTTACTGGTCTCATTCTGAATTTTCTAATAATTTCTTCAATTATCCTTGATGAAGAATAATGGAAGGATACTGAATGCCTCCCCATTGGTCTTGACAGACTTTAGCCATGAGGATAGAGAAGAAAGCATTGGTGAAATTACTAATTCCATAGAGCTCACCTGGGACTAAGGATACATGGTTTATCACATGGACAGAATCAAGAATGGCCACAGAAATGCATGCAGCAATTTTATTCATATCCTAATAATCTACTTTTAAGTTGCCAAGTACCATCTGGCTTCATTACCAGCCATACTGGGCTATTATAAGAGGAGTTTTTAATAGCAAAATACTCCAACCTCCTTCATTTTCTTTATGAGGGAGGAAATAATTTCACTCCTCAAACTTGGGACTCAATATTATTTAATATTAACTACAGAGGATAGTTAAGGCAACTCCAAAAATTTCATTCTATACACAATGATCCATATAGAAGCTGCCATAAAGATCTTTATAAGTACTGACTCCCCCAAACTCACAATACACATCAATCAACAAATATTTTTAAGACCCTATTATGTGCCAGGCACTGTGCTGCCCATTATATATCCTTTTTGATTAGCTACTACCACTGAGACCACCTCCATTTAATGCTCCTTCATTTGCTACTCTTTCTCCTAAAACCTCTTGTGAAAACTGGGATATCACCTTTAATGTAATGTGTCCTGCCTTCTGGTATCTAGAAGGCCTCTAAATATGTGACAACAACACCCTTTTATTCTGTAAGCCACAGTGATTGGGCAAATAGCGTCTAATTCTGCTGTGATCCTGGAATTAGAATTCCAGGGAAATCTTTTCCCTTAATTTAGAGGAATTCATCTCATTAGTCCCTCAAATCTAGAAGCAATGATTTGTGTAAGTTGAAAACATCATGTAAGGAACTCCCATGGTGAGAGACTGATCAAGTGAGGTAGAGGGTTTAAGAGATGTCCTAAATTTAGACAGAGCAGAAAGACTCTTACTTCCCGAGATCTGGATGTCTCAATACAGTTTTACGTCCCTCTAGACTGACCATCAATCATCTTCTTGTCAACTCCACATTTCAAAAGTCATATCCAAAGGTCCTTCCAGAAAAAGCTATTATCACCCATTACCTATTTAACATAGTGACAGATACCATGCTTTCTCTCTTTGTTCTCATATCATCTCTTTGTATAGATATTCCTATTTACCTGGAAAACTGCTGAGGTTTTCCCAATTTTCTCAAAGCTTCATCATCTGATTTGCTAAGGATTTCATGATGATCTAGCAGATAAAGACTTATGACTGTATACATCCAGAGAGAGGCCTGTGGGAACTGAGTGTGAACCACAACACAGCATTTTAACGCTTTCTGTGAATATTTCCATGCATTTTGTTTTCCTTCTTAAGTTTTTTCTTCTTCTCTTTCTAGATCTGATGTTTCTTGTGCAGTAAGATAACTGTATAGATATGTATACATGTATTGTATTTGTCATATAATTTATCCTATTTAGCATGTATTAGATTACCTGTCATCTAGGGGTGGAGGTGGGGGGAAGGAGGGAAAAAGCTTGGGAAAAAAAAGTTTTTGCAAAGGTCAATGTGGAAAAATCACTCATATGTTTTGTAAATAAAAAGCTTTATTTATTATTTTAAAAAAAACAAGACTTATGACTAGATTCCTATGGAATTCATGTACAACTTTGTTCAAAAGATGGCATCTAATTGTGGGCTACTCACAGGAAATATGGTATAGTAGAAACTGATTACTGGAATTATAGTGGAAGCTAAATGATGCAGTAGAGTGCCAAGTCTGGAGTGAAAAAGACTCATTTTTCTGAATTTAAATTTGGCCTCAGATACTTAGTAGCGGTGTGACCCTGGGCAAGCCACTCAGTCCTGTTTGCCTCAGTTTCCCCATCTATAAAATGACCTGGAAAAAGAAAATAGCAAAACATTCCATCATTTCTGTTGATCTCAAGTGGGGTCACAAAAGTCAGACATGACTGAAAAAATGATTGAAGAATGACAATATAGGAAATAAGGAATTATGCAGTGATGGCCTCAATCCAGTTTACCAGGCCTATCTCTCTAAAATGTTTTCAAAATGTTGCTATCCCTTATCAAGGAATAAGAAAGAAAGGGAATTCATCTTTGTAGGCCAAGTGTGCTGAACTTCCTATAACATGGGACAAAGAGTTCCACCTGGGACCTTTAACTGGATCATCTAATTTTACAGAAGGAAATTCTCCATAATTCTCTAAATTGATAGAACTATACACAGACAAAACCTCTCCATTAGAGAGATTCAGCCATTAGAGTTTGCCATTCTTCTAATGCTTAATTAGCTTGATGTTTAAACTTCTTTTATGACCTTCCAAGATCTTATAGGTGAAAGCTCAGCCAGCCTCTGACTGCCCTATAGTGGGAGACAATCTTGCAAGGTAATCTATCCAGGATAATAATGGGATAGATGTAAAGCTCTCTTCACACTAATCCTGGTTCCTAGTCTTCATCTTTACTCTGCCTCCTATTTCTTTCCTTTTAGACGTAATATCAGCAGAGATTAATATATTCTCCAAAGAAACATTTGGGTCAGAATTCATGTTTCTCATCTATAGTCTCAGTACCCACCCCCCTTTTCATTGCCCTTTTCATCCATACTATGACTAGATCTATAAACTGTACATTCTTTAAAGATGAAAAGCTCATTCATCCCTGCTTCTAATTGCTCAACACATAAGGACAATTTATTTTTAATTTTCCTTATGTTACCAATCCAGTTTTTCTAAAATCACTAATAAGAGCCAAGACATAGTTGATTTACTTTCTCTGTCAGGTTCCTTAAGCATCCTTCATGCTAATCCTACAAAGCAGAAGAGAGCTTCCTCCTTACCCCAGTGAAAGGACTCTCCACATACAACTAAGAATAGTGAGACCCCAAGATAAAAGAATCTTCTATCTTGGTCATCCAGTCACAATGTTCTATTTCTTTCACATCACCCTCTCCTCACATCAACAGTGAATTTAACCACTAAGTGAATTGCAAACTGAAACCAAATTTAACAAAGAATGAATTTAGCTTTAAACAACCCTTTAAATAATCTGGGTCAGTCCTAACTTGAACCAGTCTAGTGATTTAGGCTTGGGGCTAGAATGCAACAAAACCATAAAATGTAGCAAAAAAAGTTTTTTTTAAACTAATAACAAAGATAGTCTATAATTCCTAAGGTTAAAAAGATAGAAAATTCAGATTAAATGGCTGTTCCACCTCCATATTCCCTGAGACAACTGACCACTCTAGTTTGGAAATCTATTCCCAGAAGAAAATGAGAATTCTCCTAAAATCTCTGACATAAATTTTCCATAGTATAGGCCTTTTATTCATTAGCTAGCAAAGAAGCCTTTCTAATGGTAGTCTTGAAAACAGCCTGATAGCTCCCTGAAAAGGAAACCAGCCCAGCAGATAAAGAACAAGGAAAGAAGAGAAAGTTATGAGATAAGGAGTCAATTACAGAGGAATAAAAGGACTGCCTTGCTGGAGTGAGGGCTCAGTTGAAGTTGAATAACATGAATTTATAAGGCACAAAGTCACCATGACTTCTTGTGTCTGACTTCTAGCACCTCTATTCAGCAGCATGTAAAAATAGGAGTAGAGGAAGTGAAATGTTTAGAGTCATTCAGACTAAAGTTTGGTAGGATGTGAGTATTGATAGGACAAGACTGGGGATTGAGGGAAGGGTGAAGGATTCAAAAGTACAAGACAGTGTGGAGTGTAATTATCTAATCCTAGACTCATGATTCTCCATGTAGTCCTATTACGTTAATCCATATTATTGTCTTCAAGACTTTCATATCAACATGGGTAATCTAGCATGTTGGACAGAACATCAGATTTGGAGTATGAAGAGCTGGGTTCAAATCTCATTTTGCATACTACCTATGATTCTAGATAAAAGACCTCTCCTCTGAAGAGGATCCTTCTGTATGAGGTATTTGGGCTCGACACTCTCTGAGTTGTCTTTATGTTCTGAATCCCATGAAAAAGCACACAATTCAACTGGAACACTTCAAATTATTCAAGATTCATAAGTGTAGACACTCCTAACTTTCTTTCCATACTTTCTTAGTGGATAGTTTTCATGAATTGCACAAAAAAAGTCGTTTAGCATCCAATCCTCTCCTGTCAAACCTCTCAGTACTTCTCTAGTTAAATTCTATTAATTCTAGAGTCATTGAAGGAATTCCTCCCTCCATCTGTTCTTTGGAATATTTCTTTCTTTCTTTTTTTGCTGAGGCAATTGGGGTTAAGTAACTTTCCCAGCAGCTAGGAAGTCTGAGATCAGATTTGAACTCAGATCCTCCTAACTTCAGGGTTCATGCTCTATCCACTGCGCCACCTAGCTGCCCCCTTTGGAATATTTCTTATGGAATTGAGCATGTACAAGGCTACTTTTCCCCCCAACATGTGCCTTGCAGGGAGCATTTTTCATGGAGTAGAATATGTAAGTTTGCCATTGTTGATGACCCTACAATAAAGCCATGTTCAATGGTACTGTTGGTAAACCTGTCAATGCCAAACAGACCAGAACCAGAACCCAAACCCAAACCAAACCTTAAACTTAACATTTAGGAACCAATAGAGTTTGTTGGGTTTGCTAGCAGTGAAGTCTCACTCCTACTCTCTGAAAGGGAGGCAAGGACATAGCCCCTTATTGGGGTTAGTCACAAGAAAGACTCTTCTTTAGATTAACTATTTCTTTCAGCCCTACCCTAATAGATAGGCCTGTCCTTGTTCTTTGGGCAGTAAGGAAGATGGCAAACAGGGCTTGGGTTGCAATGCAAACAGGGTCGGTAACAAGATAAAAGTACAGATAAAAATGGAATAGCTTTAGTTTTCTCAGTTAGCCACAACACATGGTCCTATTCATTGATGAAGGATATAATTGATCCTTTGAATCCCATGATGGAGGAACCATATTAAAAAGGTTTGGCCACAGTGCAGGAAGAACTGCTGACAATAGTCTTTACAAGGAAAGATCACTTCTACAGAATCTTACTCTTTCCTTCTCTCAAGCATGTTGGGACTCAGGCAGCCTCTATTTATAGACTTCCACTGAGGTAAGTAAGGCAGAGTGGACCTCATTACTTTTTACATTGAATCAATAAGGGAATCAGGTAGTCTCTTTTGCTAATCTAGATATGAGCCAAACTGGAGTTTTAAGAGTTTTCCCCCCAGAATTTTGGGTTAGAGACATGATAAATCACAGAATATGAGGAAGAGACTATTCTTTTGAAGGACAGGGTCCCTCAGGATGAAATCTAGTCTTTGAGCCTAGAACTTGGGTATCTTGGTGGGAAAAGTTCCCTTCTCTCATCTTCCCTCCAATCATGAGTTTGCTTACATTGACATTAATCTCAATTGATTCTCATAAGAAGCAGAAGCATAGATTTTATAAATTTCTAGGAAATTTAAAGTCAGGAGTGTCAGGCAGGAAGAGAGGGGGAAGCCCAGTGTTCAAAGTAAAAGTAGCCTTCTACAAATGAGACTTGTGGGTCTCAGAGAGCCATAGGGTCCAGAATTTGGGGACTATGATCCTTGAGCAAAATCACACAAATAGTGTCTGAATTAGCATAAGAATCCAAGTCTTCTGACTGCTTATTCTTGTATTATTTCTGCCATACAAATTTCATTAAACACTGAAGAATTTTACCCTATGAAATCTTTATTAAATTATAATATTCTGAGTAGAAGTTGGAAGAGGCATGATCTAGCTAGTAATCAAAGATCTCCCCATAGAGTACCAGCACCCCACATGTACACTGGTACTAACTAGTTTTGTGTTTGCTTCAAGGATCTAACTAAATGAGGTTTAGGGTTGCCCACACATATACACATATGCACATATCTACATACACATGTATAAAATGTATATGCATATATTTCTAATGATGGGGGAATTGGCTAATGAGATCCTGGAAGCATAAACAGGCAATCCTCACAATATTTGGTAAGCCTGCTTCTGAAAGGTTAAGATGCTGTGGAAAGGAGGGCCTGCCTCTCCACTTCAGATGCTCCACTTCAGCAGTCTACTGATTGCTTCCTGTTCATGTGAGAAGAAAAAAAATGTTTTTGATTTTTGATTGGTTTTGATTGGCACTGAGACAGAACTTGTTGTCCATATAAAGGGTACTAACTAGTCAAAGTTACAAACTAGGAGTTAGCTGGTTGATACAGTGAATACCAGGCATGGAGTTAGGAAGACTCATTTTCCTGAGTTCAGATCTACTGGGGAAGGCATGCAACTCATATATAGACAAGGAGATAACAGAAATACAACATAGGAGCAGCTTGTTGGCAAAGTAGATATACCCTGGTATCAGAAAGATCTGAGTTTAAATCCAGCCTCAGACTTAGTAGCTATGTTGATCTTGGCCAAGTCACTTCACCCTATTTGCCTTAGTTTCCTAATCTGGAAAATGAGCAGGAGAGGGAAGTTGCAAACCATTCTAGTATCTTTGCCCAGAAAACCCCAAATGAAGTCACAGAGTCAGTCATGATTGAAATGACTGGAAAACTAGCCAAATTGAACACTTTTTTTCTTGGTATTGAGCAAGTCCAGAATTAACAGAGAATACTTCATTCTGGCTCAAGAACAGATCAACAATCCTTCACCCCTACAGTAAGCAGGCAGGAAACAGAGAACATTAAACACTTTTTCATTCCATGTCATCATGAACTTCCCAAAACAAGCTTATAAGCATCCAGCTGGGTTCCCATTCTCCCAGGAATTGAGCCATACATATATAATACATATACATATAAGTATATTCACACAAATGTATGTGTACACATACGTGCACATTTACACACATACTTGTACATATGCATGAGTATGCATGCATATACATTTGTACATACATGTATTCATTCATGTACTCCTCTGTTTATGAGATACCCATCTTTGCCTTTGGTATCCCTCTTTTACTTATGGAGAATCCAAATGGAACTAGAGTCCACTTCTCCCTCCACTTTCCACATATCAGCTCACACTGAAGCAGATAATGTCATCTGTCCCTTCAAAGGCGAAAAGCTTCTTCTCAAATCTCTATCTGCTGCCATCATCAATTATACCAGACAAGAATTTAGCAGCCACTTGGTTTTTTGTTACTGAGTAACATGTGAAAATATAAGGGGATAAAAACTGAATTGAAGTATATACAGTAAGAATCTGCTTTGGGCTAGGAGGAAGAGGTACAGACCTCTTTTTCTTCTTCTATTGATTCTTCCACAAAATGAGTAAAGGTAGAGTGGAGCAGATAGCAGATATCCCATACTTTCCAATTACCACTCTCTAGCAATGGTAACCAATGAAATTCTCAGAAAAAGTGAGAAAGGCAAATCACATCCAAAGAACAAATTCTCCTGTTAAGCCTGCCTGCTCTTCTTTTCATGTGACATCCAATATGGAAGCGGGAAAAAAGCCATTTTTTTCTGGCTTCTTTCTCCCATAAGTCCCAAAAATTTAAGTTAAAAATATTACCATACTAGTGAACTCTAGGACAGAGTCTATGTGGCCATTTATAGAATCTGGCTTCTCTTATGCCAATGCTTTCCAGGTATAAGCTTGTGAGCCAAGGGGTTGCACTAGGTTCTGTGTATGTAGCAATGAATTCCTCACAAGAATCCTGGGAAGTGGATGATATAAATATTATCACTCCATTTTACAGATGAGCAATCTGAGGCTACAAAAAAACCTCAGTGACTTGCCAAAATCACATAGCTATTAGATAGTAGAAGCAGAACTGAGACATTTCTTCTGATTTTAAGTTCTATGCTCTTTCTACCACACTAAGTTTCAATTAGTAGAGTTTGCAATGTATCCCAGGTTTTTTGCTCTCAAAGTCCAGAGATTTTCCCTTATTTCCTCTCAGGGTATAGACCCTGTTTTCTATTTTTTTGGTATCTCAGTGTTTAGCACAAAATAGAGTACACAGAAAGTTCTTAATAAATTCTTACTTTATGCAATTGAATATGAAAGATGAAACCCTAATTCTAGATTCAGACAAAGAATTCCTGATTAGCTAAATGGATGGATGGATGAATGAGTGGATGGATAAATGGATGGATGGATGAATCCCCAAAACTCTGATAGAGTAGCCAATGTGAAAGAGTCCTCCTTGACACCTCAGTTGATATGGTTACAGAAGTCCCAGAATGTAATCAAAGAATGTAAAAGATGGCTAAGGACTTTTATTAATATCCCACTATAATAATGTATATTCCTTATTACACTTGAGAAGATAATAGGATCTTGGCCAATGAATGAGGGGAACAGAAACCACATCAAAACAAGTCATCTCAAACCAGTTCCAATTGTTCAGTGATGAAGAGGGCCATCTACACCCAGAGAGAGGCCTGTGGGAACTGAGTGTGGACCACAACATAGCATTTTCATGCTTTCTGTTGAGGTTTATTTGCATTTTGTTTTCCTTCTCAGGTTTTTTTTTCCCTTTTCTAGATCCGATTTTTTCTTGTGCAGCAAGATAACTGTATAAATATGTATACATATATTGGATTTATCATATATTTTAACATATTTAACATGTATTGAACTACCTGCCATCTAAGGAAGGGGATGGGGGGAAGGAGGGAAAATTTTGGCAGAAATTTTTGCAAGGGTCAATGTTGAAAAATTACCCACGCATATGTATTGTAAATAAAAAGCTTTAATAAAAAAAAATAAAAAATAAAAAAGCCATCTAGAGTGGATTAATTCTTGTATGAATTGAAGAGTGGAAAGCAATTGTGGAGGAGGCCCTTTTGCCTATGGTGGGACTACCAAGGTGGGAAGGGGATTTTCATCCTACTGGCTATGCCATCAGAATTATCAGACAATTAGAAGTCAGAAGCCAAAACAGACAGAAATATGGAGAAACAATCACTTATTGAAGGAGGCATATTCAAGGAGTATGACCCTTTGCAGCAGAGAATTGATCCAGCTATAAAGAGCAGATCCAAAGAATACACCTAAGCAACCTACCCAGCAGAGTTGCTATGCTTAGGGAAGAACCGTTTGAAGAATGAACAAAGAGAGGAAGGACTTTCTGGACTTGAAATACACTAGAGGTGTGAGTTATCTTTTGCCATAATATTCTCCTTCCCCTTGCTCCCAGTAGAACTCTCCTTTGAAACAGAGAAATATATTTGGTAAAGGCAGCTGGGGCTGGAGGACTGAGTTCAAATCTGGACTCACTTACTAGCTGTATGACCCTAGACATGTTACTAAATCCTGTTTGCCATATTTTTCTCATCTGTCAAATGAGCTGAAAAGGACATGATAAACCACTCTAGCGCCTTTGTCAAGAAAACCCCAAATGGAATCACAAAGAGTCGGACACAAATAATTGACTAAACAACAACAATTAAGCAAAACAAACCATTGATCATGTTTGACTACGTATGCCTCATCTTATACCTGTAATTCCTGAATTCCCTGTCCAATAGAGGTAGGTAAGCCTCATCATTACAGCTTGGTCACTGTAGCAATCGAGTGTCTTTCATTGTTGTTTTCATTTATGTTATTTTGATCTTTATGCAAACTGTTCTTTTGTTTCTGCTTGTTTTACATTGTATCAGTTCACAGAAGTATTCTCAAGTTTCTTTGAATTCTTGATGCTTATAGTTTCTTACAGCATGTAAATCTATTATGATTTGTTCTATCAATACCCACTTGGTGCTGTCCACTATTTTTAGACTTCTTTGAGACTTCCCCATACTGACTTTAGAGCCAGAACCCTATTCAAGCTTTGGCTTCAAAATCTTTCTCTCATGCTTCCCTGAAACTGCTGAAACTATAGGACTTGAAGAGACCATGCCCTGGAAGAAATATATCAGTCAGCTTTCAAACTCCTATCCTGGTATTGTGTGGTCTTGATTGCTGAGAGTCCACAATATCTAGGTGGGTCAATAACCCTTGCTCCCAGAGGACACACTGCAAAGTCACCATGAAGGTCAACAGTAGCAGACTCAAGGGATGCTGACCCCAAAGAATATTCAAAGCCTTAAACAGAGGTGAATTATAGAGGGATTTTCCTCACTGAGAAGTTCCCTATACAGATGAAATCACAGGCACCAATGTGCAATGCTATACTAATTGTTGGGTTTATAAACACAAAAACAACATAGTTACCAGACTTCAAAGAAATTACAATCTGTATGATTTCATTTGATCTTCACAACAACCCTACAAAATAGATATTACATTAAAAAAAGGTTATCATCCTTATTATATTGATGGAGAAAACGGAGATTCATAGAGGATGATGGTTTGCTCATGGTCACATAGTTAGAAACATGAGATGTGCAAAGTTAGATATGTCTCTACTCCAAATGATCATGTGGGCTATTTGTGCCCCTCGTGGGGTAGAGGCTTTTGAGCTCATATTGAGCTGATCAGTCACAGTCAGACACAATGTACCTTAATCCCAACACAATGATGCCATTTTGGTCTTCTTTAAGAACAAAGGACAACAACAAACCAACCAACAAGGTCTCTCCGTATTATTAGTCGAGCATTCTTTCCACTAAGCAAGATCCCTTAAGGAGTTAGTGGCAGAGACAATTAGACTGATGTACTGACTTCCACTGTATTGAAGGTTCATTTCCTGCTCTCTCCTTGCTAGGAGCAACCTTGAGCTCCACTGCCTCATACAGTTCCTGTGCCCTCTGAGGCCACAGCTCTAGCCATCAAGAGTCTGATGATATCCACTGCCTAAGTTTTCTGGAACAGGCTCATGCCTGGCTCATTGGCTTTTTTCAGCTGCCATCTGGCCAAACTCATGTGGCTGAGCTGGAAGTGGTCCAGTTACTCCCAGGCACATAATAAGGGAGAGGAGTTCTGAGCAGAGTTGCTCATCAGCTTATTAGCAATACAAGAAAACCCCTTGACCACACTTCTCTCCTCCCCCTACACACCCTCAATCCTCTCCAGATGTGAGATAATGCTGACTGCTTTGCCTCCACTCTCTTTTCACCTATTTAAGACACCTTTGCTTGAGAAGGTGAGGTGGCATAAGTAGAAACTGACTACTGGAATTATAGGGGAAGTTAGGTAGTATAGAGGATAGAATGCTGGGACTGGAGCCAGGAACACTCATCTTCCTGAGTTTCAAATCTGACTTCAGACATTTGCTGGCTGTGTGACCCTGAGAAAGTCACTTCACCCTGTTTACCTCAGTTTCCTCATATGTAAAATGATCTAGAAAAGGAAATGGCAAGCCACTAGCTGTGTGACCCTGGGCAATTCACTTCACTCTGCTTGCTTCAGTTTTCTCATCTGAAATAACTAAACAAAAACTGGAATTATATTCAGAGGAAGAAGAATGGGGTTTATATTTGAACATTACTACTTATTGCTAGGGAAAGTCATTTCAACTCTCTTGTCCTCAGTTTTCTTACCTGTATATGAATGAATTCAATTAGATGATCTTCTAAAGACCCTTCAAGTTGGCTTCCAAGCATTAGCCCCAGAGGCAGTGTGGTAAAGGGTAAAGGAGTCCTTGAATATGGATATTTGATAAATTCTAGTTGTCTTATCTTAGAGAAATCATTTTACCTCAATATTCCTCAGTTTTCTCATTTGCAAAATGGGTTTTCTGGAACAGGCTTAGTCCTGGCTCATTGGCTCCTTTCAGCTTCCATCTGGCCAGACTCATGGCTGAGCTGGAGGAGGTCCAGTTACTCCTAGGAATGCAATAAGAGAAAAGAATACTGGAGCTGCCTGTCAAGTCATTAGCAATGAAAGAAAATCTTTTGACTTAAGATTTATGACTTGCCCTACTGCAAAAGAGTTCCATTTTACAGATGAAGTATAAGGAAAATACTTTGTAATTCTTGTGGTACTACACAAATGTGTTATTGTTAATTCACTCTCTGTACTGCTCCTTCTCCCATCTAAACTCCAGTGACAAAATAGAAAAGAATACTGATTTTGGAATAAAATGACCTGGATTCTGATCCCAGCTTTGCCACTTACTATTTGTATGACCTTGGGCAAGTTGAGGAAATTAGGTCTCAGTTTCCTCATTTGTAAGATGAAGGAGTTGATCCAAATGGCTCTAAGGTCTCCTCAAACTCCAAGTCTATAATGGCATTTAAGATTTTTAATCAATAACTTATCTCTTGCTGTTCCTTATCACAGTCCCTTGATTTCAGCCATCCCAAGCTCTTTACTGTTCCCTGTGTATTCCTCTCTCATTTGTGACTCCAAGGACCTGTAGCAGGTGCAGTGACCACATCTTGGAAAAACCATCTTGGCAAATGATTTAAACCAAAGTAAGGGCAACCAACTGGACTCAAATCCACTGGTGAATTATAGGGTGTCTCCTCTAAGCATATGAAGATATCCCCTTGGTTGGAATGGGTGGATGAAAATAATTTGTGCCAATGGCCATGAAAGTGTTTGAAGCAGGCACTACGGAGTATTTAAAGCTTGGTCAAACATTGAAGATATTTAGGTTATCTACTGCACCCTGAACCATCTCAAGTCATCTTGACCTTTGTCTTGCCACTTCAATGTGAAAGAGATAGTGAGGTTGATGACTTTGTGGAACTTTGCTTCACTTAAGTAGACTTAAGGAATTAGAATTCCTATGCAAGTCAAAACATCATCTCATAATGTCATTGGTCCTCTTCAAAAATAGATGAACAGAAATAACATATTCCCCTAGTTTTTATTGATTCTTGTTGGAGAGGCAACATGGCCCAGCAAATAGAGAGTTGCTCATTTTTAGGGGAGGAGTGGGATAGCACGATTGCAATTAAATAACTCATCCAGGATCACATAGCTAGTAAGCGTTAGAGATTGAATTTGATCTCAGGTTCTTCTGACTCCAGGACTGGTGCTCTATCCCCTATGTGATCTAGCTACCCCTAT
>JAJPUD010004159.1:199928-210191 GCA_023553655.1 Myrmecobius fasciatus | reverse complement strand
ATCTCTCTCATTTGATTTTTAAAGTCTTTTTTTGAGTTCTTCTATAAATTCTCTCTGGGCAGGAAGCCATTTGATGTTACTCTTTGGGGTAAAAGAAGATTTTTTACTTTGGTGTCCTCCTTTGAAGATGAACCCTGGTCTTCCCTATTCCCATAGTAAGTTTCTATGATTGGGTTCTTTCTTTGTCAATTTATTTTTTAAAAAATGAGGCGTATTAGTATAAGCAACTCTAATCCTGGGGTGGAGGGATGGTGCCTCTAGCTTTGTTTCAGTTCTCCCCTCTAACTTGTAATCCCAAACCAAAAGCTCCATTTTCCAGCAAGTGCCCACAGCCAGCAGCATCATGGCTTCTGCACGCACCAGGTGTTCTGGTTTCTTCTCTCCCCGGGTCTCATCTTTGCAGAACAGCTGGGCCTGGCATTGCTAACCAGCAGAAGTTCCCTCAGTCTTCCAGGACTCAGGCCCCTGATTCTGCAGACTGTTAGGAAGGTAAAAGTTTCTGTGGTGCCTGCTGAGGCTTCAGCCAAACCCAGCTGTTTTGGTTTCCAGCCCCAGGGTTTCTCACATGCTGTTTCTTTGGGCTAGTCTGAAGGTGTTTGGTCACATTTTTTAATCCCAAGCCTAGAGTCTTTCTTTTGGTTTTCTTAGATTGTCTCAGGAAGACCCCTGTTCTACCCCAATGCCTCTTGATATTTCACCAGTCTATGTTCACCTTGAGGCACAAACTTCTGTTCTGTTTATGAGGGAAATCAGAGGGCTTGAAATTTACTGACCTATTATGCCATTTTTCCAGAATCCTCCCCTTTTGAACTTTTTAAACATCACAAAGTTATAGCTGAAAAATTAATTCCTCTTTAGTAACTGTCCATAATATCTGAAATCAGGTTATTTGAAACTGTCCAAAAGCTAAATATTTCTAGTTTACTAAGCAATTATTATTCTCCTATTTTATTTATTTTTTTAAATGCATTTTATTGAAGCTTTTTAATTGCAAAACATATGTATGGCTAATTCTTCAATAATGACCCTTACAAAGCTTTTCTGTTATAAATTTTTCCCCCCTAGTACCCACCCCTCCCCTAGATGGCAGGAAGTCCACTACATGTTAATTATGTTAATGTCAAATTGAATATATGTATGCATATTTCCATGCTTATCTTGCTGTGCAAGAAAAATCATGTCTACAAGAAAAAAATCTGAGAGAGGAAACACAATGTAAGCAAATCAATAAAGAACATGAAAATATTATGTTGTGGTCCACATTTCATATCCCTCTCTCTGGGTGTATATGGCCTTCTTTACTGAACAATTGGAACTGGTTTGAAACATTTCATTGTTGAAGAGAGCCATGTCCATCAGAATTGATCATCATATAGTATTGTTGTTGCTATATATAATGATCTCCTGGTTCTGCTGATTTCACTCAGCATCAGTTCATGCAAGTCTCTCCAGGCCTCTCTGAAATCGTCCTGCTGGTCGTTTCTTATAGAACAATAATATTCCATAACATTCATATACCATAATTTATTCAGCCATTCTCCAATTAATGGGCATCCATTCAGTTTCCAGTTTCTAGCCACAACAAAAAGGGCTGCCACAAACATTCTTGCACATGTGGGGCCCTTTCCTTCCTTTAAGAGCTCTTTGGGATATAAGCCCAATAGAAACATTGCTGGGTCAAAGGGTATGCACAGTTTGATAACTTTTTGAGCATAGTTCCAAATTGCTCTCCAGAATGGTTGGATCTGTTCCCAGTTTCACCAACAATGTATCAGTGTCCCAGTTTTCCCACATCCCCTCCAACATTGGTCATTATCTTTTCCTGTCATTTTGGCCAATCTGACAGGTGTGTAATGGTATCTCAGATCTGTAGTGATTTGGAGCACCTTTTCATATGACTAGAAATGGTTTTAATTTCATCATCTGAAAATTGTCTTTTCATATCCTTTGACCATTTATCGATTGGAGAGTGGCTTGTTATTCTCCTATTTTAACAAGAAGAGTATACCTTTTTCTTAATATACCTTCCAATTATTTTAAAACAGACTTTTAAGGTTTTTCTTTTTTCTTAAGTGTGAAATCTACTTTCTACTTATGGTGTCATAGATAATGATGAGAGTCAAACACTTCTTTGAGATAAAACTCACTCCTTTTATATCTCATGTTCTCTCTTAGAGATTCATTGTTGCTTTATGATCTTTCTGAAGTTGGTTAGAAAATCTAATGGTTTATATTATTACTGGGTAGCCTAACACTAACCAGTGAGTTATCAATATAGTTTCTTAAAGGGGCTCACACATCCTGGAAGGATAGGGCAGCTAGAAAATCCTCAAGATAAATTTTGAACCCCAAATCCAGTTTCCTAAGGGAGGAAAGGTTCTATCTTTCATTATTGAAACAACTACTGAGACTCATCATCTGCTCAAGGAATAGATTAGGTCCCATGTAGCCCTCTGATGAATTAAGAGTTATCAAAAACAAATTCTCAACTCAGTCTGTATGGATTAGGAAACAGTCTAGCTCATGACTCTTGTACTTATGATAGGATGAGAATGTATGATGTGACTGAACATTATTCCCTTAAAACAAAGCATTTTTCCTTATAAGGAAATTGTTCAAATCATTTCTCCAAATTTATTTTGAGTTTAGTTTAACTTGTGAGAAGGTTCATATGAGAATTATTTGGCATTTTTTAAGTGAAAAAGCACAGTTCACAACTAATGTTTTTATCTCTAAATACATTTAATAAACATTTTTGATAAAGTGGGATTTATTCAGATGACAGCAACTAAGATAGGAAGGGAATGGAAAGCTGTCATGAAGGATTCTTTGAAGAAGTCTATTCTCAGACTTGCATGAACTGATGCTGAGTGAAATCAGCAGAACCAGGAGAACATTATACACAGCAACAAGACTATATGATGATCATTTTTGATGGACATAGTTCTCCTCAACAATGATGTGATTCAAACCAGTTGTTCAGCGATGAAGATAGTCATATACATCCAGAGAGAGGCCTGTGGGAACTGAGTGTGAACCACAACACAGCATTTAAACGCTTTCTGTGAATATTTCCATGCATTTTGTTTTCCTTCTTAGGTTGTTTTTTCCTTCTTCTCTTTCTAGATCTGATGTTTCTTGTGCAGTAAGATAACTGTATAGATATGTATACATGTATTGTATTTGTCATATAATTTATCCTATTTAGCATGTATTAGATTACCTGTCATCTAGGGGTGGGGGTGGGGGGAAGGAGGGGAAAAGCTTGGGAAAAAAAAGTTTTTGCAAATGTCAATGTAGAAAAATCACTCATGTTTTGTAAATAAAAAGCTTTATTAAAAAAAGAAAGAAAATTATAATTGAAAGATTTTCTGTCCCCAGACTTCAAAGTGTTTTTCAAATGGACTCTAAAATTCAGCTTATTATAAATTATCATATTATTTGGACAAAATAAAGGAAAATGACTTTAAAAAAAAAAGAAGTCTATTCTCAGCTTGGAGGAAAGAAGGCCTAGGGAAAGAGAATTATTGTCTATCAATATTCAGAGGACTGGCCTGTGGAAAGAGGGACTAGGTTTGTTTTTCTTTAGCCTTAGTAGACAAAATTAGAAGAGTTGATGAAATTGTTAGAAAGGCAAATTTCACAGGACCATAGCTCATAAGACATATGAAGTTATGAGATCTTAAAATGTGGCACCTCAAAGCATGTTATTTAGCCCAATTCCTTCACTTACAAATAAAGAAATTAAGTAAATTGTCCAAAGTTGCAAATAAGGTAGTGCAGGGCAGGAGTAGGATTCAAAATCATGTCAATAGAAATAAAACTTTCTTCATTATTAGTTATCCAAAAAATGGAATGGTCTGCCTCAATAGACAGTAAAACCCCCTATCACTCTGTATTCAGTTGAAGGCTAGATAACCACTTTCAGAAATGTTATGGAGCATGTTCTTATTCAGATACAAAATCACAGATGACTAGAATTTCAAAGCAAAAAAAAGACCTCAGAAGCCTCAGTTCTTTACATCTAGTCATTCTCTCCCAGATACTATATCCCATCAATGCACTAAGTTAAAGAGACATGATTAAAATCTATATTGCAACTGTTTTTTTTAATCCAGTGAATATAACAGGAAGAAAAAGAAAACAAGTCCATCAATTGTTTTTGTTTTTTATTAAAACTTTTTATTTGCAAAACATATGTATGGGTTATTCTTCAACTTTAACCCTTACAAAGCTTTCTGTTACAAATTTCCCCCCCTACTCCCCACCCCTCCCCTAGAAGGCAGGATATCCACTACATGTTAATTATGTTAAAATACTTGACAAATCAAATATATGTATACATATTTCCACACATCATTTTCATCAATTATTTTTTAAATGAATAGTATTTACATACAACTAAGGTTGTGGGTGGGGCAGGGAAGAGAGAGACAACTGGTCCTTACACACAGTAATACTTCATGCGTGATTGTTGCAAATATGAAAGAGCAGGAAAATATGTTGTGGTCCACATTTCATATCCCTCTCTCTGAGTGTATATGGCTTTCTTCACTGAACAATTGGAACTGGTGCTGTGATTCTTTTCAACTCTCAGATTCTATGTTCTATGTTTCTTGAACTAAAGAAGTCTGTTGTTTTTAGCTTAAAAAACAAAACAAAACAAATTCTCCTAGGGGCAGTAAGATAACAAAAAAGTAACCATGAGTACACTTCAAAGGAGTATGTCAAAAGAATGGAGAAAAAATATGAAGAATATTTCTTATACTAAAACAATGTACCCTGCTTATGAAATCAATATATTTGAGGAGGGAAATGCACAGCTGGTCTTTGCAAATGGCTAAGTAGAGAAAAAATACAAGGGGTGAATCTGGAGCAGCATACTTATCAAGTCTACACTTTAAAGGACGGAAGGGTATGGCTTCTTGTTTCTGCCTCTTGCTGAGGTCTTTAGGAGATTAAGAAAAGACCACTGAGGTGAAAGAGAAGAATGAAAGCATTTTATTGTGGTGCATTCGCCAGGGTGTTTTGAAAGAAGGAATGATTTTGGCTTTGCTACAAGTTCAGTTCATTTGAGAGATAGCACTTCTCTAGGGAGGGTAATATTTCCTGAGACTGCTTCCTACCCCAAGAAAGGAGGAACCTGGGATGGAGGCATCTGAAATAGAAGACAGACAAATGGGTGTTATATAAATTCAGAGGAAGGGATGGTGTAATATTCTTAGGTGGTGAGTGAAAGAACTTGGACTTAGACCAGGTTCTTTGACTATGGGTGCAGAGCTCTTGCCATTATGCCACAGTGCCTCTATCACTAATTAATATATATCTTCATAAAAATATAAATATATATTTATATAAAATATTATAAAAAAAGATAAGAGGGGAAGGGAAAGAAGGGAGGAAAAAAGAGAAGAGATGTAGAAAAAAGTCAGAGGAGAGAAGGAAAACTTGAGAGATCTGAAATTGCATGGAGTTGGACTAGACAGAGTAAGGGGAAAGGCTTTTGTTTCGTAGAAATCCCATTTTGTTTGAGAATCATGGAATAAAGAAAGAATGCTTGAGTATAAAACTCATTAATGAGAAATTAGAATTTAGAGCACCCTAAGTAGAGAAAGGAGTAAAGAAAAGATTTAAATTAGCATTTCTTAGAAAAGGACACTACAAACGAATAGTATTTAGGCTAAAAAACTAGATAAGGAAGGGAATTGTTAGACAGAAGGGAATTATTCTGTAATACTCTTTTCTGGGTGGAAAAGTAGAGGATTAAAAAATGGAGTGGGAGCAGGGTAAGAGATGAGGTGTTCATAAGATACATATAAAAACAACAAATTGAAACACCTCAATGCTGGTTTTAAATTTGATACGACAGAATTTAATGCAGAAAAATATAGACTAAAATCTTAAGCTAATGGAATTTCGAAAAGATATCTATAGTAATGATGACTATAATATACTTTAATATTCCTCTTTAGAACTGGAAAAATCTAACAGAAAGAAAAGAAGGAAAGTATAGAGCTGAAGAGATTATTGAAAAAAATAGATTTGAAAAAACTTTGGTTTTGGAGTATGGAATTAAAGAATATACATAATTCCCAGCATCACATTATTTACAAAATTGATTGTGTCCTAGGACATAATAAAAATGTCAAAGCACTAGGACATAACAAAAAATGTAAACACATCATTTACAGATCAGAACTCAATAAAAACCATAATCAATAAAGGAAACATGAGCAAAAGATAATAGTCCTAAATGGGAGTTAAGTAATGACATGCTAAATAACTAGTATATAAAAACAAATAAAATACAGAAACAGAAAAAAAATAAAATTACCAAAATAAAAAGGTTAAGATGATACATTCTCAATTAATAGGAAATAAGATGTGAATTCATTATTCTATCCATCCATGCATTCATTCATTCAACAAGCATTAAGTATCTACTAGGTACTGGAAGAGATTAATTTTATTTGTTTATTTTTTATTAAAGCTTTTTATTTGCAAAACATGTGCATGGGTAATTC
The DNA here is from genome assembly GCA_023553655.1 of Myrmecobius fasciatus. Lineage (NCBI taxonomy): Eukaryota > Metazoa > Chordata > Mammalia > Dasyuromorphia > Myrmecobiidae > Myrmecobius > Myrmecobius fasciatus. The sequence goes on along the minus strand of JAJPUD010004159.1, from coordinate 203,667 downwards.
TTCAACACTGACCCTTACAAAGCTTTCCATTACAAATTTCCCCCCCCCAGTTCCCACCCCTCCCCTAGATGGCAGGATATCCACTACATGCTAATTATGTTAAAATACTTGACAAATCGAATATATGTATACGTATTTCCACCCTTATCATTGCTGTGCAAGAAAAATCGTATCACCAAGAAAAAAAATCAGAGAAAGGAAACACAATGCAAGCAAACATCAATAGAGAGCATGAAAATGATATGTTGTGGTCCACATTTCATATCCTTCTCTCTGGGTGTATATGGCTTTCTTCACTGAACAACTGGAACTGGTTTGAAACATTTATTGTTGAAGAGAGCCATGTCCTCAGAACTGATCGTCATATAGTATTGTTGTTGCCGTGTATAATGATCTCCTGGTTCTGCTCATTTCACTCAGCATCAGTTCATGCAAATCTCTCCAGGCATCTCTGAAATCGTCCTGCTGGTCGTTTCTTACAGAACAATAATATTCCATAATATTCATATACCATAATTTATTCAGCCATTCTCAAATTGATGGGCATCCATTCAGTTTCCAGTTTCTAGCCACTTTAAAAAGGGCTGCCACAAAGATTCTTGCACATGTGGGGCTCTTTCCTTCTTTTAAGATCTCTTTGGGATATAGGCCCAATAGAAATGCTGCTGGGTCAAAGGGTATGCACAGTTTGATAACTTTTTGAACATAGTTCCAAATTGCTTTCCAGAACAGTTGGATCTGTTCACAGTTACTGGAGGAGATTTAAAAAAAAGATAAATAAGGTACAGTCTCTACTCTAAAAGTCTTTATAACTACTAAAAACATAACATGTACATAAATGACTATGTAGCTATAATATAAAATGGAATATGGTGAGTCCATAGGAAAGATCCAAATAAAAGTTTATTACTTTAGAGGAGGGAGAAATCATTTTAGGTGGAGAAGAACATGAAAAACCTTTTGCATAAGATTGGACATTGAAAAATGGGTAGTATTTCAACATATAGTGATGGGGGAAGAAATAATAACTACCCTATCTACTTCATGTGGTTATTGTGAGAATCAAATAAAAAAATAAATGTAAAAGCACTTTCCCATAATGTATGAATTAGACAGAGGTTACTACTTAGTCCAACCCATTTCTATATATCCCTATATATTTTTTTCCTACAACATCTCTGTCAAATTGTTATCTATTCTTCCTTTGAAGATCTCCAGAGAAGGGAAACCCCTGCCATATTTCTTTATGCCTTATGAATCTTATCTATTCCCTCCCATAAATCCTTAGCCTGGTAGTTCAACCAACATACCAACTATCAAGTCATTCTGTACTCATTCTCCATCTACCTCCTTTTCCAGTCATATTTCTATCCGATATTATTTTTTCAACTTTTGCCAACCTATGTATGGTAATATTATAGTCTATTCATTTTTATCAAGTCCTTCTCTATTACCTTCCAAATACCATATAGAATCGTGGAAAGAATATTGATGTTAAAAAAGATAAATCTTTTTTTTTCCTGGAAAATGTTCAGATCATTAAAAATGGCACAATTCTAAAAGGCCTACACATGAGAGGACTGCCTTTCCAAGCCAATGCGCAAGACATTATAAATTTTTTTGCTCCGCTGAAGCCTGTTCGGATCACCATGGAATACAGCTCTAGTGGGAAAGCCACAGGTGAAGCTGATGTGCATTTTGAGACTCATGAGGATGCTATAGCAGCAATGAGCAAGGATCGATCCCACGTGCAGCATAGGTATATTGAGCTGTTCCTGAATTCTTGTCCAAAAGGAAAATAAGAGTTGCCAGGAACATCACCGAATCCATATAAGGATGAAGCAAGAAGCATTTCATTTGCACACCTATCTTGGACATGGAATCCCGAGTTTTATCAGCAGCTTTGTCTCTTCCTTCTATACAATTCTAGATTGTTCAAAGTTACTAAGACATATGTACCAAAGGACCAGTTGTATGAATTGTCTAACCTATTTGGGCATTGATTTTGGTCTACATGGTCTAACACATGAAAGCGAAACTTTGTTGGAAAAGGTTAAGGTGATATACTTCTGTACTAAATCAAATACTTTTTTATGGTTAATAAAAAATAAACACATTAGGATCTTGTATTCTTTGTACCCTCCAGTCAGTCATGTGCCTATTACAGATGTGCTCTGTTGTGGAATATCTTTTGTGAAAGTCTGTTTTCCTCTTATCTTTATAAGTGCTATAATTTTGAGTGTCCATTAATCACAAAAATTTTGTAGAAATAAGGAAGGCATTAAGTCAACAGTTATTGAAATTTTCTGGCTTGCTCTTTTGGGGTGATAAGTAGTAGAGAAAACTCTACTTTTCTCTTCAAGAGAGACCTCTTCAAGAAGACATGGGTTAAATTTAGCATATAACATGTTACCTACATGACCTTGGTCGAATCTTTTAAACTTTAAAAGCATCAGGCAACTCTGAATCAATAAGTTGCTGAATTCATAGAAAGAATCTCTTCATCTGGAGTTCCTTAATCAGGAAAGTCAATGGTCTGAGGACTCTCAAACACACACACAGTTTTTTTTTCCTTTAAGTTTATGATGTTCTCTCTGCTTTCATACTTGAGAATATATTCCTCAGTGGCCTTTTTGTACATTATGAATATGAAAATCACAAGGAAGAGTGATTTTTCACTTCCCCTTTTTTCCATTTTTAAACCAACTTGAGAGATGATCAATATGTGCTTCCATCTAGGCAAGCTTCCATAATCATCTTCAATGAGTGCTCTGCTGTGATGTAATGGAAGGAGCACTGAATTTGAAATGAGAAGACCTGGGTTTGAATATTGACTCTACTACACACTAGCTGAGTGACCTTGAACTATTGACTCCTTTCCCTTTTCTGGGCTTAAGTTTCCTCATCCTCAAAACTGAAGGTTTGCCCTAGTCAATTAGGTCCATTCCGGTTCTAAATCTTCTTGTCTACCTGAGATAGAGAGTTGATGATTGAATAGTCTTCAATTATTTCTGTCTTACTATTTGGTATTCGTCATTATGGATAAGGCACAGTTAAATGCTTTAGGAAGGATCAGGGTAAAACTGATGTGTTTTGAATTTTGCTCCACCAAATTTCCACAATCTCTCGGCTTTTGCGAACGGCAATTGCCAGAATAGCAGGCACACTACGATCTGAGAGATTATCTAGGAGAATCCTTGAGAATGGCCGGAATAGACAATCAAGTCTACTGGTTCGGACAAAGAACTAGAAGGGATCTCTTCCGCCTCACAGCAAGTAATGCAGAGGTAGCAAGGTGGTTGTTATAGTCAGGAAACTGAAGTAGGATAGACCAAGCCCATCCTGCAGAACAAAAGCTCCCTGAGGGTAGGGGTTATCTTTTGTGTGTGTGTGTCTTTTGTTTCTGGTGCGTGTTGCCATCTAGGTGGCTAGCAAACCGCAGGCATTTAATAACATTTCTCAAATTGAACTGGAAAGCAGCAACTCAACGGGCGAGAGGAGAAAAGGAAGGCCCTCTAGACTGCAGGACTGGAGCTCGAACCTGCACGGGACAAAGAGCCAGACTCTCCCTACAGAGGGCCCTGAGGCCTGGGGGCAATTGGGCTGCTGGACTGGAGTGCTCCGGAGCCTCAGGTAGCGACTTGACTTGTGCTCGTACGTGGACGCGCGAAGCCGAGCATTGGAAAAGGAGGGTGTTGATAGGGTGCGTGCACGGGCGCGCGGCGTTGGGGGGGGGGGG
>JAJPUD010004159.1:163886-199828 GCA_023553655.1 Myrmecobius fasciatus | reverse complement strand
GAGAGAGAGAGAGAGAGAGAGAGAGAGAGAGAGTGAGAGAGTGAGAGAGTGAGGTGTGTGTGTGTGTGTGTGGGAAGAGACTGACGAGCGAGCGTGGAGAGAAGGAGTGAGAGCGGCCGAGGCAGGAGACATATTGCTGCTGCTGCTGCTATCTGGGAGCCTCTCCGTAAGTGATCGGCGTGGGGTTGGGGCGAGGGTCTTTCCCGCTCCTCTGGGGCCGTGCGCTTGTTTGCACTGGCAGCTACCGCCACCGATCCCCGGGACTGGCAGGCTGCCCTGCGGAGCGCCCGGCTTTCCATTGAGAATTCTCGTTCTAGGCGACCCGGGCCTCTCTGGATAGGATACATTGTATCCTTTTCCGCCTGTCTTTTGGGCGCGGGGTGGGGGGGAAGGCTGCTCGGGGCCGGGGGTGGGAGTGGGGGTAACCTGCTCCAGTTGCCGGGAGAGCCAGAGAAAGGAAAGAAGGAAGATTTTGTTTGTTTCTCTCTCAATTCCCTCCCCCCCCCTTTTTTTTTCTTTTAAAGAGGTCGCCTTGCTTTCTTTCCTTTCTTGCGAGGAAGCTTGCAAGGCCGTCAGCTTCTTAATTTTTAAAAATAAACCCGGAAACCAACTTCCTTTGGAAGAAAAAAAAAAAAAAGCATCCTATCCCTGACGCTGCTGCTGCTGCTGCCGCCGCCGCTGCCCTCCCCTCCTCTCCTCACCCGCCCCCACTCCCTTCCCGGCCCCGGAACCGGTGGAGCCTCCTGGGGTGTTCCCGCCCTTCTGGGAGGCCGGGCCATTGGAAAGGGGAGGGGGGCAGAGTAGAGGGAAGCATAGAGCCTAGTACCTTCGGTTCCTGAAAGGGAAGGTGCAGAACCTAGAACCTGGAAAGAGGTGAAGTGAAGAAAAGGATTTCTTCCTTCACCCCCCACCCCTTTCTATTCCCTCCCTGCTTTTTGGCCAGGCCCGGACCCAGGGTGGTGTTTGGGAGTCTTATGTTAAAGATGTCTAAAAGTTGCACTTGGAAGATGAGGTATCGTCTGCAGCAACCAGGCTTCCCGGAGTTATGGGAGTAGATGGAAGAAAGGAGGAGGGGATGTTCGGGAAGGAGAGGAGTCCGAGGTCCCCAGAACAATACTGGCAAAGGGAATATGGGCAGAGAAGCAGGCCCTGGAAGGAAGGAGATGGAAGTGCATGTATGGGGATTTAAGTTTTGGCATTCCAGGTACTTGTCTTTACTTCCCTTCACCCCACTGGAAGAAGAAGCTCCAGGAGCTATCCTGGCAAGGGATCCTTTCCAACTGGGAGGCCTGAGTTGATCCGGTTGGTACCAGAAGATATCTGCACAAACTTCTTATTAGGGAACAATTTGGGTTTTGGGAGACCTATCAGCACTTGTGTTCTTTAGTTTCTAGGTAGTTTTTTTGTTGATAGTTTTAATTTTTTTTTTCTCGAAGGTAATTCCAGAAGGGCTTATATTTTCCTTCTGTAGCAGCCTGAAGTGCTGGATTTGGAGCCTGAAGAACTGAGTTTCATACTAGACTGTCAAACTGCTCTCTGTAATCTTGGGCATGTCACTGTACTTTGGGCCTTGTTTTTCCTTGTCGGTAAAATGAGGTGACTGGAGTAGATGACCTGTAAGATCTTTCCTGATTCTCCATCTTTGATCCTTTGTAGTTTGAAAAAAGTTTGGAACTTTGGACTTGCCTCTCTTTTCCTGGGCAGGGGAGGGGCTGGGAAGGGAGATTGGGAGGAATGCTTGAATGTTGTCTGTAGTTTCACCTGATCATCTGTAGGTGAGTTCATCCCCTTTCCCTTGACAACCCATTACTCCTTCCATTAAAGGAAATTGAGATTGCAAAGGCATTCGTAATTCTTACATACATGTTAAGAAAATGCTTTATTTCAAAAAAGACCAAGTGGATTATGCAGAGCATTAAATCTTAACGTCTAACACTTGCAATTGTAAAGTTGTAAGATTTTTATGATGTCATAAATGTCCTATAAGAATAGAAAATTACAGGGTCTTGGCAGTTTCTCTTCTATACTCTCATATTTTGAAGTTTTGAAGTTCAAGGTGCTTCCTTCTTTTTTAAGATTAGGCTTTCTTTAAAGATCATTTGAATCTGTGGAGCTGGTAGCACTCATTTACAGCTTTGGAACTCATTTTTAGCAACTGGGGCTTACTTTTACCCATTTGATTATGGAAGCAAATACTAATTTACTGTCCATGGTATAATTAAACCCTAAACTAACACCTGTGATTTCCCAGAATTGGCACCAAATCCTCTGTGTGAATCTAAACCAAGTTTAGTTTGTTGTGCTTCCTAAATTTCATGGGCAAGTTACAACCCCTCTTTGTAGAAACATTTTTAATTTTTAAAAAAGCATCTCAGTGAAATACTTTAATACATTCTATATTTAATACTTTAACATTCTACAAAACTCTGGATTTGTCTTAAACAATTTAATGATAGTATTATCTAGCATTTATAAAGTAATTTAAGGTTTATCATAGTACTTTATTAATATTCTCATTTTAATTTTTGAGGCAACCATATAAGACAGGTGCCATTGTTATACTAATTTTACAGATGAGGAAACTAAATTTGAGAAGTTTTAAATGACTTGCCCAGGATCACACAGCTAGTATATTCAAGACAAGATTTGGACTAAAGTCTTTTTGATTCCATGTTCATAGAACTATCTATTGTTTATCATCTGGCTGACACAATTAGTGGTGGTATTGAAAGTTGATGAGAGTAAAGGAAGCATGCATGAAATTATACCAGGAAGAGTTTAGATATTGAGACATTTTATTTTTTAGACCTCGGAAATTGTCCACTTTCCTAAACAAATACAAACTGAGATTTTAATGAATAGCAAGCCCAGCACAAATAGACACACACAGGACAGTCAAAAAAGCTAATTTCATCTTAAGAGAGTCAAGGTGCCTAGAAGTTGGTATGCAGTGATGAAAAGAGTGCTAGAATTGTGATCAGAGTCACTGATTTTTCCTGTATAAAATAGACTACCCCAGAGGGCCCATTTAGCTCCAAATTTATGATCCTATAATACTCCCAAATGTGTTATTTTAGTCAAGCAATATAGTTCTACTATTCATTTAGCTAGAATTTATTAAATGCTCACTATGTTCCAGATATCAAATAGTAGAAAACCCTGTCCTCAGGGAGCTTACATTCTCTTTTAGTATTGTTTTTAGTTCTAAGTACTATATTTTAGGAAGGATTTTGACAAGTAGGAGTGTTTCCAGAAAAGAGGCACAAGATGGTGAGAGTTCTTGAGGTTATACCATGTGTTAATCATTTGAAGGAAGGGGAATAAAAGATCAGTCAAGCAACAAGCATTTATTAATAAGCACCTACAATTTTCTAAGCACTGTGCATGTTCAAGGTCTTGTAATAAATCAGTGGCACAAAGGGATTACAGCCTGGGTCTTGACTTGAGTCATGTCTTAACTCTTCTTGAACTTGCCTAGTGATTCAATGAAATGGTTATGATTATTATATAAAAATAATAATTGAAATTGATCATAACCCCTTGCACATACAGTGCTTTGCATTGTATAATTTAGTTTTCGTAGTGTTTTTAGTTGTATTATTTAATCTCTTTGACATCTCTGATGAATTGGCAGAATTTGTCATAGGGTTGGGCAGAAAGTGTCTTACAAATTTTAAAGCACCTTTGAAGAGTATCTTAGATTTAGAACTTGAAGGGAGCTTGGAGTTAAACCTTCTCTTACTTTATAGATGAGGATCGTGGGAAGGATCTGAGAGAGGTTATGACTAGCTAGCTAGTATCTGAGGTAGGATTTAAATGAAGTTTTTCCTGTTTTCAGATCCAGTGTTCTACCTGCTGCATTATTCAGCTGCCTTAAATATGAGTTTTTATTAATAGGCTTGAGATAAGCAGTCCTTTAAAAAACAACAAGAAAGAATTAGGGATTTTAGTGGATTTCAAGCTTAAAGAGGCAACTGTGATACAGTTGTCAGCAAATGAAAATAAAATCTTAGGTTGTATTAAAAGAGAATTAGGAATGCAAAAGTCCCACTGTTATTTCTTAGTGCATATGTAGAACATTGTCTTCTAGTTACCCAATTTTAGGAAACATCTAGAGAATGGAGGCATGGCAACCTGGATGTTGGAGAGTCCTGAAATCATGTTGGATGAGGATAAGTTGAAGGTAATGGAGATGTGTAGCATGGAGAAGAGAAGACTTCAGCATAGACATAATAGTTGTCTTCCAGTAGTGACCAGGCTATCGTGTGGATGATGCATAATTATCTTGGACCTGAATAGCAGAACTATTGGTAATAGATAGAAATAATAGGTAGATCTTGACACCATGAGGGTAAAAATTAGAGCTAGGTTCCTGTGTATTTAGTGAATTTCCTCCTCTCTAAAAGTCTCCATACAAAGATTGGGTGCCACTTGTGGGGATATTGTAAAAGATATTCTTGTACAACTGGACGAGATGGGTTTAAGGTTCTTACCTCTGTAACTTTAAATAATGCACAAATGAAGCTTTAGCACATAGATACACTGGAATTTACGACAGCTCCTATTAACAGAAAACTGATAAGGATCAGTCCATAGTATACCTACTTAGTCATCTAAGAAGGCCCAAAAATAGTATGGAATTTTGAAATATTCCAAGATATTCTACAAGAAATTTACTTTGGACAACTCATTATAACAAAAGGCTACTTCATTTTATTACCTCTGCCACTGCCACCAAGCAAAGTAGTAGTAGAAGTTGCTTTGCTTCAAAAACTAAAAGGAAAACTCCAAAATAACTCCTCCTCTCAACAGCCTGACTGCTTTTGACATTGCAGCTGCCTCAGAAGAATTGTTCATCTTTTATTTTACTGATCTAGGGCTGCTGGCCAGAGCAGACACCTATGGATAGTGTAAAGTAACTGTTTCTCTTAGTTTCTCTTAGTTCAGAAAGATTCTCTGAAAACTTTAAAGTGGGTTATGATGACCAAGTGTTTCGTCCACTTCCATGTTCTGCTTGTGTTTTCCTATATCATCCCAGTTTCCCTAAGGCTGTTTGGTACAGTGAATTGATAACAGATCTGGAGTTGGAGGACCTCGATTCAAATCCCAGCTTTGCCAATTAGGACTTGTCTAAGTCAAGAATTTTGGAAATGTTTGGAAATGGAAAATGGAAACATTTTCAAGATTTGTATTATTGTTTGGGAATTATTTTCATAGAATAACTTCACCATCCCTGGAATCTTTTAATTGATGGGTTTTCACTAGAGTGGATATTTCCCAGTTTATATTGAGATATATCCTTCCCAAATGGAAGGAGCTGGGAATGGGGTAAGGAAATCTCTTTGTGAATTGAGCATATGCCTTAATTCAATGCAACATGTATTTCTTAAGGCCTTGTTGGGGTTGGGGGAAGAGGGGCCGAGGTGTAGACCTTACAATTTAACGGGGAGGGGATGGGGAATGATAATACATGGCTATGATCCCAGAAAGAATAGACAAGGTAATATCTGGTCAACTTGGAACTTGAAGTAAAATGTAAACTTTAAAAGATGAAACTGAAGGGAGGAGGGATACTATGCTAGGTATTAGGGATGGTGTATGTAAAGATGGGGAAAGGCAGAAATAGTATGGATAAAAGAGTAATCTTGTTTAGCCAGGTTATAGACTCTGAAGGGGAGTCATACTTGGATGAATGTGTTGAAAATGTAATTTGGAGTAAGTTTAAAATTCCAGGTTCAGAACTGTAGGTCCAGGTTCAGTAGGCAGTAGGGAGTCCCTGAATGTTTCTCAGGTCAAGATATGTCATGATCAGAATAATTCAAAAGGAATTGACTTTGGTTGACTGTATGGAAAATGAATTTAAGAAAGCATAGAATTGAGTCAAAAGAACTGTTTCTGTTCTAAGAGAATCTAAGAGACTTCTGAATTGGGGTGGTTGTAATTAGATTAGAAATGAGAACTAGAGAGATTTTTGTTTTCCTTACTGGGTTTTAACATTTGGTGAAAATTCCTTTAAGCAAGCAAATCTTGGGTGGTCTATATTAGTGTTGTCCTCTCTATAGTAGATTTTTCTGACCAAAATGAAGTTCCCTGTCAGTTAGCTAATGCTCAGATGCAAACTGAGTTAATTTTAAGTCCCCAAATAAACTAATTAGGAAGACATATAATAGGTAAAATTACATATGTCATTCCCAAATACAGAATGACTGAGTCTTTGGATTATATATATATATATTGGATTTACTGTAGCACTTCATGGCTTGCTTCCAAAGGATTGTGGAGAATGGATATGGGATAGTTAGTTTATACTGCATACATTCAAAGAAGTGTTTGTACAAGAATGGGACCAATGACATTCTTGATTGGCTGGAAAACTAAAGCAGGTCCCTATTTTAAACCAATCATAGTGGCACATTTTAACTCCAACCCAGTGAGTGATGGTTATTGTACTGTATCTTATGCCTCTTGGGAATGACAACAGTGACACGGTTAATCATTTTGTATGATGGGAATAAATGGAAGGGAATGTTATAACAGGATTAGTGTCTCTTGCTCCAGAATTAAGTATCTTAGATTGGTCGTAGTGATTGAAGTTGATGGGAGGGTGATAAATGCTTGTTGTAGAAAGTGGGCATTTATCCAACTCCATGAGATTATCCTCTGCAACATGGCTTTGATCTGAGCGCTAATCTTACAGAATCTGTCATCCTTTATAGTAGGATGTAATTACCTTTAAATAGCTGTCACCAATCAGACTCTAATCAATACTTTTATTTGTGGCAAATGTACAAGTATTAGTTATTTAGCTAATAAAAAAAAACTTTATAATATATCATTAAGCCATTTTGTAATTGTCTTGATTATTTGCTTCTTACTACTTGGCTTTTAAATGGAATTACTAATAATGGAGTTAAATTAGCAAATCTGAAAAAAATCCTTTATTTGGTTTTCTGCAAGAAAGAAACTTTTAAGAGATAGCAGAAGTGTTTATTTGGAGATAACTGAAATTATCTTTTTGTTTCCTTTTGGGGATTGCTAGGGAATCAGAATGTCTAGGTTCCATTTTTGCTGAGATTATTATCCCGTTTTTACTGTTTAATCTTAGATTAGTTTCTAGCTTCTATGGGTCTCAGTTTCATGAATTGTAACAGATGAGAAAAGAATACTCTTTGGCCTACTCCTCTCACAAGTATGTGAGAAGGGTATGTGAATGAGGCACTTTGAACTCCTTGGAGGAAAGTCACTATGTACTTTGGAAATGGAATTGCTATTAATGGATTCTGGTGTGGGCATGACAGGCATTTCTTATAATGTCGTCCTGAAAAAGTCATACACACAATATTGCTTAGAATTGGTGTGTAGTCCCAAAATTAGGAATGGAAATCAGATGGAAGGTGAGATTTAGATGATAATAATTATAAAGTGCTTCACAAAGTGCTTTCCACAAAGTAAGGGCTATAGGAATGTTAGCTGCTATTATATATAATAAAGCACTGTCTTTACAACAGCCCTATGAAATAGGCACTGCAAGACTTGGATCTGATAATTATTACTTTTTTGACTTTGGACAAATTATTTAACTTCTCAGTTATCTCATCTTTAAAATGAGGGCATAGGACTAGAAGATATTGTTTGAGCTCTTCCATCTGTAAATTTTATAATTAATCAACTTGATGTGCATTTATATGTCAGACTTAGGGAAAACAAATAGAAAAGGGAGCCAATCTTTACCCCTTAGAGGGATGCAATGTATTCACAAATATGTATGAAATAAATGACTGGGGGACTCAAGATAGCTTCTTTAAGGTGGTGGCCCTTGGGCTGAGCTTTGGCCTACGGTTCTAAGGCTAAACATTCTAGGTATGGAGAAGGGGCTGTGCCCTCCAGAAACTCGGGGGCAAGAAGTCCTTTAAATATTCTGTCTTTTTGAAAGATGAAAAGTTTAAGAAACTTTCATGGTAATTAGTAAGTGTCCCTGGACTTCTAACTGCTCTTGAAGATTTTCAAGGAGCTTATTATCCCATTTTATCTTCACAAAACCCCTGTAAAATTGGTGTGATTGCTATCCCCATTTTACAAGTCAGGAAACTGAGGCTGAAGTGAAATGACATTCAGGGTCACAGCTAGGAGTCAATCTCAAAACTTCCTGATTATAAATCCAGAATTCTTATCCACTCAGTGTCATCACAGGGTTGGCCATAAGGTAGTGAATTTTTTTGAAGATAGTTTACTAAAAATTCATGAGGATATCTTTAATCTACTAAGATATAGTGTGACACCGTGGAAAGAGCATTGGATTTGTTGTCAGAGGATCTGGGTTCAAATATCAGCTCTGCTATTTTTTATTTGAATACCTTTGGACAAATCATTTCATATATCTGGGCTTTATTTTCCTCATCTGTTAAATGAGGGGATTAGATTCAGTTATATCTAAATTACTTACCAGCTTGAAGTCTGTGACTCTTCTATATATATTAGATTGTGATCAGTATCAGTGGAGGGAGTGCCCATAACCATTGAAATCATGCATTTATAGAACTTCTACTGTATATCCAATATCAAATCAGTGATGCAGGGGACACAAAAGAAGACTTTTTTATCTCTAGGATTTCTTATTTCAGTTGAAGATAAGATGAGTAAAAAATTATTAAGTACCTACTATATGTTAGCCACTCTATTAGGTGCTTGGGGACAAAAATGAAACATTCTCTGCCCTTGAGCTTGCATTCTTTCAGGGGAGATAACATGTACATATACATATATGTGCATACATGTGTGTATATGTGTGTGTGTGTATATATATATATATGTATATATATGTGTGTACATATAGATGTATATATTTTGGAGACATATACCAAATAAAGGATAATGTGAGGTGGGGGAGGCATTTGCAGCTGAAGGAATTAAAAAGAGCTTAATTTAGGACAGGACTTCTTAAACTTTTCACTCCTGATCCCTTTTTGCTGTAGAAATTTTTACATGAACCTGGGTATATAGGTATATAAAATAAGTATACAAATCAAACATTTATTGATAATAAGTCATAATTTTATGATCCCCACATTGAATGGGGTTTTAAGAAGCTTTGATTTAGGAGTTGGTGCTTTAACTGAATTTTGAAAACAGTAAGATTCTAAGAGGTAAAGGTGAAAAGGACTATTTCTCAGGCATAGGGGGGATAGCCAGGGCAAAAACATAGAGATTAGAAACGGAATATCATGTATGAGAAATAGTAAGGTGGTCAGTTTGGGAATACAATAATACTAGACAGGATAGAGCTAGTTTGTGAAGGATTCTAAATGCCAAACTAAAGAGTTTACCTTTGATATTAGAAACAATAAGGAATTCCAGTGGTTCCCTATTGGGGTTATTGAGCAAGAGAGTAGCATGGTCTGGCCTGTGCCTTATGAAAATCACCATTATCTCAGTGGAGAATAGGGAGGAAAAGGGAGACACTGAGGCATGAAGAACAATTAGGGCATTATGGTAATACACATGAGAATTGAGGGGTGACTGAACTAGGATGGTGAGTGTCTAAATAGGGAGAAGGGACCAAATTAATATGAAAAAAAATGAGAATGATACTTGTAGAATCCAGAGCTAGAAAGATTGCTTTGAACTGCTATTGCTTTGAACATTAAGTGGAATGGGACATGGAAGGCTTCCTAGAGGAGAAAGAGTTGGAAACTGTACCCCAAGGACAGGGGTAGGAATTAGAATGTGGAGAAAAGGAAGGTATTAGAGAAGGAATAGCATGACAGAATTAGAACTGAGACTGACAAGTGAAGAAGCAAGATCCAGAGTTGGGGAACAGCATGTTGTTTAGTTGGATAGATGGGCTGAGACCATGTTATGGATAGTCTTAAAAGCTGACTCCAGGACTTGCTCTTCTCTTCTGATGTTGGACAGAGTTTTTTAAGTTTACATGAATCACCTTATCTGATCTCAACAGCCTAGTGCAGATGGTAGAATGTTGCTTGTTTTCCCCATCTGATCCACAAGCATCCTAATCCCCACTCTGCCACTGTCTTGGCTGTGTGACCTCACTTTTTGGGGTTTCATTTAAAAAAGAAAAGGCGAGTGATGACATTGCAGGACTAAGGCCTGTGGTTAGAAAGTGGTAGAGTTGGGTCTGAAACTGAGGTCCTCAAATTCTTCCAGTGTGTTTTCCTCCCTGGTGCCTGACCTTAGAGGGGTTGCCCATGCTATCTTCCCTCTTTTTCTATATGAGATAACACCCCTCAGGGTTCCAGGTGTTCTGTGCTCTGTCAAGGTGAGTGATAATAAATGTGCATTAGAGCATTTTAGAGTTTTCAAAGCATTTTCCTGTGAGATAGTGCAGATATTATTTCCCTTACTTTACAAATTAGGAAATGGAGCGTCAGTGAAGTTAGGTGACCTTTATTCTTGTCAAATAGCTAATTTAATGCTAAAGTTGGAAAGGGTCAGATTTGTGGCTTTCCAAAAAAATGGGGTGATTTTTCTGCACGTGATTAATGGGTAGAGAGAGAAGGAACTTTGCAAAATAAATTCCCAGAAATACTTTTAAAGTAAATGATGACTTTGTTAGAAACTTCTTTAATTCACCCATCTAACCGGGTGATAGACAAAATTATAGCTGAGTCAGACATACAGTGGCTGCCACAGTAACCTAATGTCTATTAACTTTTCTAAGCATAAAACAATAAAGCAGTGAGGGCTTTAAGGTGATTCAAATAAGAAGGGATAAAATTTAAGGGACTAGATTGTATTCTCTTTGCATAAAAATAAGTCTAAGAAAAATCACATATTTTGAGTTTGTAGTAGATTTTAAAGGTAGAAAGGACCAGCTACTCTTTTAAGAACCTATCTAGGGCAGGGCTTGTTAATCTGGGGTCCATGAACTAGTTTTTAATATATTTTGATATCTCTGCTTGAAAAGAATTTGTTTCTTCTGTAAGCCTATGTAGTTTACTTTATTAGTTTAAAAACATTATTTAAGAATGGTGTCCATGACACAGAAAAAGAATCTCTGATCCAGTGTAATCCCCTAATTTAAAGAAGGAAATGAGTTGTTGAAGATATCATAGGTAGTGGCACCAAGACTTCACATTCAAATCTGACCCCAAATGCTTAGAATACTGGACTTGTTGTAATTAAGAAGGTTGGAATCAGAGTACCTGAAGGCAGTTCATGACTTTGATTTCTTCTTTGGATGAGTCTTGTGTACATTCTCTGTAGGTACTTAATCTCCATAAGCAGTTATAGTTGTATTGAAATCATATTGCCCAACTTGATAGCATTCATCCTTTCACAGAGCTATTTGGGTTAATCTCCCTGTGGTTTGATAATTTTCTTTTTTTTTCTTTTTTTTTTATTAAAAGCTTTTTATTTACGAAACATGAGTAATTTTTCTACATTGACCTTTGCAAAAAACTTTTTTTTTTCCAAGCTTTTCCCCTCCTTCCCCCCAACCCCCACCCCTAGATGACAGGTAATCTAACACATGATAAATATGATAAATTATATGACAAATCCAATATATGTATACATATCTATACAGTTATCTTACTGCACAAGAAACATCAGATCTAGAAAGAGAAGGAAAAAAACAACCTAAGAAGGAAAACAAAATGCAGGGAAATATTCACAGAAAGCATTAAAATGCTGTGTTGTGGTTCATAGTCAGTTCCCTCAGGCCTCTCTGGATGTGTATCACTATCTTCATCGCTGAACAGTAGGAACTCGTTTGAATCACATCATTGTTGAAGAGAACCATGTCCATCAGAATTGATCATCGTATAGTCTTGTTGCTGGGTATAATATTCTCCTGGTTCTGCTGATTTCACTCAGCATCAGTTCATGCAAGTCTCTCCAGGCCTCTCTGAAATCATCCTGCTGGTTGTTTCTTACAGAACAATAATATTCCATAACATTCATATGCCATAATTTATTCAGCCATTCTCCAATTGATGGGCATCCTTTCAATTTCCAGTTTCTTGCCACTACAAAAAGGGCTGCCACAAACATTTTTGCACATGTGGGGCCCTTTCCCTCCTTTAAAATCCTTTTGGGATATAGGCCCAGCAGAAACACTGCTGGGTCAAATGGTTTGCAGTTTGATAACTTTTTGAGCGTAGTTCCAAATTGCTCTCCAGAATGGTTGGATCCGTTCACATCTCCACCAACAATGTATCAGTGTCCCAGTTTTCCCATATCCCCTCCAACATTCGTCATTATCATTTCCTGTCATTTTAGCCAATCTGACAGGTGTGTAGTGGTTTCTCAGAGTTGTCTTAATTTGCATTTCTCTGATCAATAGTGATTTGGAGCACCTTTTCATGTGACCAGAAATAGTTTCAGTTTCTTCATCTGAAAATTGTCTGTTCATATCTTTTGACCATTTATCAATTGGAGAATAGCTTGAATTTTTATATATTTGAATCGGTTCTCTATATATTTTAGAAATGAGGCCTTTATCAGAACCTTTGAATGTAAAAATATTTTCCCAGTTTACTGCTACCCTTCTAATCTTCTCTGTATTCATTTTGTTTGTACAAAACCTTTTTAACTTGATATAGTCAAACTTATCTATTTTGTGATTAATGATGACCTCTGGTTCTTCTTTGGTCACAAATTCCTTCCCCCTCCACAGGTCTGAGAGGTAAACCATCCTACATTGTTCTAATTTGTTTATAATATCATTCTTTATGCCTAGATCATGAATCCATTTTGACCTTATCTTGGTATATGGTGTTAGGTGTGGGTCAATGCCTAATTTCTTCCATACTAGTTTCCAATTATTCCAGCAGTTTTTGTCAAAGAATGAGTTTTTATCCCCAAAACTGGGGTCTTTGGGTTTATTAAACACTAGATTACTATTGTCATTGAGTATTTTGTCCTGTGAACCACTGATCCACTACTTTGTTTCTTAGTCAGTACCAAATGGTTTTGGTGACTACTGCTTTATAATATAGTTTTAGATCTGGTACAGCTAGGCCACGCTTATTTGCATTTTTTTTCATTAATTCCCTTGAAATTCTTGACCTTTTGTTTTTCCAGATGAATTTTGTTGTTATTTTTTCTAGATCAGTTAAATAGTTTCTTGGGAGTTTGATTGGTATAGCACTAAATAAATAGATCAGTTTAAGTAGTATTGCCATCTTTATTATATTCGCTCGACCTATCCAAGAGCACTTGATATTTTTCCAATTGTTTAGATCTGACTTTATTTGTGTGGAAGATGTTTTGTAGTTTTGCTCATATAGATCCTGACTTTTCCTTGGCAGATATATTCCCAAATATTTTATACTATCAAAAGTTATTTTAAATGGAATTTCTCTTTGTATCTCTTGCTCTTGAATTTTGTTGGTGATGTATAAAAATGTTGATGATTTATGTGGATTTATTCTGTATCCTGCAACTTTGCTAAAGTTGTGGATTAATTCTAATAGTTTTTTAGTGTATTCTCTAGGGTTCTCTAAGTAGACCATCATATCATCTGCAAAGAGTGATAATTTGGTTTCCTCATGACCTACTCTAATTCCTTTCATCTCTTTTTCTTGTCATTGCCAAAGCTAGCATTTCTAATACAATATTGAATAGTAATGGTGATAGTGGGCAACCTTGTTTCACCCCTGATCTTAAGGGAATGGTTCCAGTTTATCACCATTACATATGATGCTAGCTGTTGGTTTTAAATAGATGCTACTGACTATTTTAAGGAAAGGTCCATTAATTCCTATACTCTCTAGTGTTTTTAATAGGAATGGATGTTGGATTTTATCAAATGCTTTTTCTGCATTTTTTGAGATTATCATGTTTTTTGTTAATTTGGTTATTGATATAGTCAATTATGTTAATAGTTTTCCTAATATTGAACCATCCTTGCATTCCTGGTATAAATCCTACTTGGTCATGGTGTATTATTCTGGGAATGATTTTCTGTAATCTCTTTGCTAATATTTTATTTAAGATTTTTGCATCAATATTCATTAGAAAGATTGGTCTATAATTTTCTTTCTCTGTTTTTGTTTTACCTGGTTTAGATATCAGTACCATGTCTGTATCATAAAAGGAGTTTGGTAGGAGTCCTTCATTCCCTATTTTTTCAAATAGTTTATATAATATTGGAGTTAATTGTTCTTTAAATGTTTGGTAGAATTGACATATAAATCCATCTGGTCCTGGGGATTTTTTCTTAGGGAGTTGATTAATGACTTGTTCTATTTCTTTTTCTAAAATGGGACTATTTAAGTAATTTATTTCCTCTTCTGTTAATCTGGGCAATCTATATTTTTGTAGATATTCCTCCATTTCACTTAGGTTATCAAATTTATTGGCATACAGTTGGGCAAAGTAACTCCTGATTATTACTCTAATTTCCTCTTCATGGGTGGAAAGTTGTCCCTTTTCATTTTTGAGACTAACAATTTGATTTTCCTCTTTCCTTTTTGTAATTAAATTAACTAGAGGTTTATCTATTTTGTTGGTTTTTTCATAAAACCAACTTTTAGTTTTATTTATTAATTCAATGGTTTTTTTACTTTCAATTTTACTAATCTCTCCTTTTATTTTTAGGATTTCAAGTTTGGTATTTCATTGGGGGTTTTTAATTTGTTCTTTCTCTAGCTTTTTTAGTTGCAAGCCCAATTCATTGATTTTCTCTTTCTCTATTTTATGCAAATAAGCATCTAGAGATATAAAATTTCCCCTTATTACCTCTTTGGCTGTATCCCACAAATTTTGTTATGTTGTCTCATTGTTGTCATTCTTTTGGATGAAATTAGTAATTTTGTCTGTAATTTGCTATTGCACCCATTCATTCTTTAAGATAAAATTACTTAGTTTCCAATTGGTTTTTGGTCTATTTTCTCCTGGCCTTATATTGCATGTGATTTTTATTCTGTCATGATCTGAAAAAAATACATTTATTATTTCTGCCTTCCTGCATTTGATTTTGAGATTTTTGTGTCCTAACACATGGTCAATTTTTGTATAAATTCCATGGACTGCTGAGAAAAAAGTAAACTCCTTTCTGTCTCCATTTAATTTCCTCCAAAGATCTATCATACCTAACTTTTCTAACATTTTGTTTACCTCCTTAACTTCTTTCTTATTTATTTTGTGGTTTGATTTATCTAGTTCTGAGAGAGGGAGGTTGAGATCCCTCACTATTATAGTTTTGCTGTCTATTTCTTCTTGCATGTCTCTGAACTTTTCCTCTAGGAATTTCCATGCTATACCACTTGGTGCATATATGTTTAGTATTGATATTGCTTCATTATCTATGGTACCCTTTAGGAAGATATAATTTCCTTCTTTGTCTCTTTTAATTAGGTCTATCTTTGCTTTTACTTGGTCTGAGATCAGAATTGCCACCTCTGCTTTTTTTTGTTCACCTGAAGCATAATAGATTCTGCTCCAGCCTTTTACCTTCACCCTGTATGTATCTCTGTTTTAGATGTGTTTCTTGTATACAACATATTGTTGGATTCTGGTTTTTAATCCAGTCTGCTATCCGCTTCTGCTTTATGGGAGAGTTCATTCCATTCACATTCACAGTTAAAATAACTAATCCTGTATTTCCTGCCATCTTATTTACCCTAGCTTATGCTTTTCTCTTTCTTATCCCCTTTCCTTCCTCCCTGCTATTTTGCTTTTGATAACCATTTCCCTCAAAAAATCCTTCCCCTTTAGAGCCCCACTCCTTTTTCCCCCTTTCCCTCCTGTTTCCTTATAAGTATGTCTATTATTCCCTCAGAGCCAAATCTGATGAGATGGAGATTAACCCAATTCTCATTCCCCTCCCTTTTTTCCCCTCAATCATTATAGGTTTTCTTTGCCTCTACATGTGATGTTATTTCCCTTATTTTACCTCCTTTTCCTCTTCTTCCAGTGTTATCCCTTTTCTACCTCTAATTTCTTTTTCAGTTTATCCTATCATAATCATAAAATCACAATAACCATATCATAATAATCATAAAATCACAATAATCATATCAAAGTAATCATAATGTAATAATAGATTCATAAAATCTACCCTCATTCTATAAGCATCTATAACATAAATATAGTTCGAGTTTTTTTTTTTTCTTGTTACCTTTTTATGTTTCTCTTGTGTTCTGTGTGTGTAGATCAATTTTTTTGTTCAGTTCTGGTCTTTTCAGTAGAAATAGGTGAAATTCTCCTATATCATTGAATGACCATCATCTTCCCTGGAAGATAATGCTCATTGTAGCTGGGTAACTTATTCTTGGCTGTAATCCAATTTCCTTTGCCCTTCGGAATATCTGATTCCAGGCCCTTCGATCCTTCAAAGTAGAAGCTGCTAGGTCCTGTGTGAGCCTAATTGTGGCTCCTCTATATTTAAATTGTTTTTTTTCTGGCGGTTTGATAATTTTCATCAAGGGTGCTGTCAGTATATATTCATTCTCAAAGATTTTATAGAGATGAGAAATATTAATTATATAGTTAGAATGCATATGCTGGTTATTCTTCCACAATGACAAATCAATAATAATGTATTAGGTACCTACTATAGTTGGTACTAGATGTATAAAGACAAAAGCAGAACTGTTCTTTTCTGCCAGGAGCTTATGGTCTATCAGAGGGAAATAATATGTATGTTCATAAGTATATATAGAATCCATATCCAATAAATACAATGTAATTTCTGGCTAGCTAGGGTAAAGAAGGGCTGGTGATTTAAATGCAGAGGGTCAGATAATCTTAAAGCTAGAAGAAACCTTTGAGATCAGTAAGCCTTCTTATTTTACTGGAAGATAGAATCCAAAGAAGGGGAGGAAAAAAAGAAAATATGCTTTAAAATGACATTGAATAAATGCAGAAAGGTGAAAACACTGCTATTATCTGTCTCAATTTAAAGAGTAATATTGAAAAATCTGATCTAGAAACTTATTCTAGAGTTGGCATTGTTATGAAATATGACCCTCGAGTAAATGTTTGATTCTGTGTGGCTAACATGCCATATTGGTCAGATAAATAGATGCCTTCTCTAATTTGATTTTAAAATCTTGGAATAAAATGAATATAAAGTGAAAAATTACTTTGAAGTGCTGTTTTGTCTACACTGCACAAAATTGAAAGGTGTTAAAAGATTACTGTATCAGTTCTTTGTTTTGTACTAAAGATGGATCCCATATACACTTTGAGGAAGCCTATGAACTCCTCAGAATGTTCTTAATTGCATGAATTAAGATACATATGCTTCCAAAGGAAAGCCACACAGTGGAATGAAATTATCAAAATTAAAAAAATATATATGGTTAAGCACTTCATTTGATACAAAGTGAGAAGAGCTCTCCTTCCCAGATAGATTGTGAGTTTGGTGTTCCAGAAGCTCAGTTTTAGGAAATGATGTGAAACTGGAGAGACAGCAAGTAAATCAGAAAAATGCCATCTCATCATGCAAGAGGGAGAGGAGTCAGCACTGAATCTCATTCATGAAGAGGGCATACTTCATTAGAAGAAAAGTTTAACATAACCTACTCCCTTTAACCTATATAACCAGGCAGCCCTTGGTGAGGAATGGTCAGTTTCTCTGAAACTCAGCTATGTGGAATATAAAAACAAAAATCCCTAATGCCCTTGTTCATCTAATTATAATGGCCATGGTTTCTGAACCCTAATTTGACACATGTCTGAAAAAGGCTACTTCATTTGCAAAGCCTTATTTGAAGTACATTTCCTTTTCTTGAAATTGCAAGTGTACTTGAAAATCCTGGAAGACAAATGTTCACGGTTTTGTCTTACTAAATTGGAGCCTAAACTTTGAACATCTTAACATATCGCATATATTTAGCTAGTATGGAGCTCTTGGCAAAAATTTCTTACACAAAGATAAAAACCTTTAGGTAATTAAAAAAAATTTTTAATTTCTGAAAGTTCTGGCCCACCTACCTCTACTTTGCCAGATATAAGGCTTGACAGGCAGTTTGGCCCTTTCCTAGGCTAGGTGTAAGCGTAAAGTTGGGATTATTCAAGGCAAGCTGCTGGAAACAGAACCTGTGAATGCCTGAGTACAGAATAGGACAAAGAACTTTAATTCTAGGGAACAAGATGTACTTCAGAGCATGTCAAGCACAGAAGTCTTATTGTTTCTCTCCTGAACAGAGGTCATACTCTTCTCTAGCTATAATTAGCCAGAAGCCATTGAAGGCAGCTATGACTGACTGTTTAAGGTGGGCTTTGCTCTGGGGATTATTGAAGGGTGTTATGAGCTAACGTCATATGTTCAAATAAAGAGCTGGTTTCAGGAAATAACACTTTTCCATATGCTTCTGTTTAAAATACGAAAATACCCACCCATTTTAAAAATTATTAGAGCAGTGTATCACTTTGATGTTTACAAACTTAATGCAAATTTCTAGTTGGTCTTATACTTCTAAGAAACAGTTGCAGTTATACTACACAGAAGGTAGCAAAATCTTTATTCCAAACCAAGTTAGGATCCTGAAGACGTGTGAAGCACACATTCCCTGCTTTTAGTGGATAGAGGCACCTATAAGGAGGGAATATTTTTAAATCACATTCATCTATTCATTCATCAATAAATGTTACAGATTAAGCATTCTTCACAGCAGCCCTGAGAGATTGGTGGCCCAAGTTGCAGCCCTGCATCATATTTATATTACCTTTGTGACTTGTATTTAACTTCTGTGAACCTCAGTTCCTTCATTTCTAAAATGAGGGAGTTGGATTAGATTTCTAGAAATTCTAAATCCTGTGACCTATCATTGAAAGTGCTGCTACTTTGTGGTAAAGATACAAAATTGACATGAGACACAGTGTACCTAGACCTCATTGTCAAGTAATGAGATGCATTGCATTGATGGACACTAAATAGAACCATGCTCATTAAAGTGTGATGCTTACAATTACAAAGACTGACTTTCTGACAGTAAGCCCTGTTTTTGCCTTATTTATCCTTTAGGGGACAGTTGACTCCACCATTCTCTGGAGTGTGGCTGGGTAAATATATTCCAAGAAATAAGTTCTCTTGGACAATTGCCTCTAAGGTTGATTCTGAACCAAGGCTTCATCTGTCTTACCTCCTGTCAGATTTGTCTGTCACAGAGCTCTGATTTTTCTTTTTGTTTGTTTGTTTATAATTATTTATTAATACTTTTTATTTGAAAAACATGTATGGGTAATTCCTAAACATTAACCCTTACAAAGCTTTCTGTTACAAATTTTTCCCCCCTACTCCCCACCCCTCCCCTAGATGGCAGGATATCCACTACATGATAATTATGTTAGAATACTTAAGAAATCGAATATGTGTATAGTTAATGCATCATTTTTTGTGCAGGAGAAATCGTATCTACAAGAAAGAATAATAGGATAAAGGAAATACAATGCAAGCAAACCTCAATAGAGAACATGAAAATGTTATGTTGTGGTCCACATTTCACATCCCTCTCTCTGGATGTATATGGCTTTCTTCACCAAACGATTGGAACCGATTTGAAGCATTTCATTGTTGAAGAGAGTCATGCCCATTAGAACTGATCCTCATATAGTATTGTTGTTGCCGTGAATAATGATCTCCTGGCTCTGCTCATTTCACTCAGCATCAGTCCATGCAAGTCTCTCCAGGCCTCTCTGAAATCGTCCTGCTGGTCATTTCTCACAGAGCAATAATATTCCATAACATTCATATACCATAATTTATTCAGCCACTCTCCAATTGATGGGCATCCATTCAGTTTCCAGTTTCCAGCCACTACAAAAAGAAGAGCTCTGATTTTTCTTAAAATTAAGCTTACTGACATTTGAACTAGGCCTCTCAAGGGACATTAGAACCTCAAGGAGGAAGAATGAAACAGTAAGGCACATATAAAATATGTTGTGTCATTGGAAAATGCCTGATAACAGTGAACAGAGTAACTGGTAGTGCTGTTTATGAGACTGTAATTGGTGTTTTTATAAACATAAATACCCTTATGGCCTTCAGTGCTGAATTTAACTTCATAGAGAGCTGGCCCTCTGGACTGATGATTGAGGCCTTCATTTCATGATGTTAGCTCCATTTCATAGATTAAGAAACTGAACAGATAAAGGGGTGATGTGAGCTGCCAATAGTCAATCAGTAATTCTGCTAAGAATTCATATTCCAAGGGAGCAAGGTATAGTGGAAAGAATGCTGGATTTCAGACAGGATGACCTTAGTTCTAGTCTTAGATCAGCTATTTATCAATTGTGTAGATGAGTCGCTTAATATCCAAATCTCAATTTTCTCGTTTGTCAAATGGAAAAATAGTATTTATGCTACTTTCTCCAAAGATTATTTCAAAGAAAATATTCCATGAACTGTAAAATGAATTGCTTTTCTTGACACCCATTTCTTTGTTTCATCATAATTGACACCATAAGAGACAGTTTCTGTGTAATTAATAAATGATTTATTAATTAGGCTAGATGATAATTAATAAATTGATGGTCAGTGGTTTCTTTTGATAACCAGAAAGAAACAAACAAAAAAAACTTGAAAGAGTCTGAAAGCCGTAATGTAATTTTGGAAAAGGGGATGCCCCTGACATGAAAATCATCCCTGATTGGTAAACAATTAATGAGAAATAGGCATGTTAATGAGGAGGTGGGCTAAAAGTCTTCAGCTTCTCCTGCTGAGAATATGATTTGATTAAAAGACACAGCTGCCACTTACAATCTGGACAAAGGAATCCATCTTTACCTAGACCGTTCTGGTTTTTTTCCTTCATCAGCTGGATTCCCTATATTCCAGTGGGGGGTATGAGGTGTGGGGGTAGAAAGACATGGGCTTAATGCTTTGAGGCTGAAATTCACGTAGATTAGATTCTGTTTACACTTGAAAGAGAAATAAGGTCTTCTTATTGGGTACAATCCTGCACAGGATTGTGGAGTATGTTCCCCGGAAAATTCGGGCAGTTTCATCTATGTCAGCCTTGTCCTTCAGAGACTGGCTAGACCCTGAATGAGAAAATAAGGAACATAGCCTTAATTGGTTATTAATATAATAGAAATGTAATTTAAGAAAATGGTTGTAAAAAATTTTGAGTCTTTTGGGGGCATAGGATCATGGCTTTAGTGTTAGAAGAGGCGTTAGCGGTCTAGTTCAACTGTCTCCTTTTACAGATAAGGAGACTGAGACTCAGAGACATTATGCACTTGATCAGAATCATACAGCCATTTTAAGTTTCAGAATTTTTGAAGTTCTTCTGACTTCAAGTCTAGCATCTTATCTGCTATACCATGCTGTTTCAGATAGTTTAATTTATTTTTATTCTTTTAATGAATACCAAGGATCTGCTCTGTTCTAGAAACTAAGCTAGGCCCTGGAGATAGAGAAACAAAAGTGAAATCATTTCTTTATAAATAGCTCATGTCCTATTCCTCAAGGTCATATAAGTATTAAGTCTATCGAGGATTTGAACCCAGGATTCTAAATGTAGCACTTTCTCCTGTACCATGCTGTATCTATCAAGTATGCACAGTATTAAATGTCAGTCTTGCTGCTTTCCCCCACTTTCCTTCCTTTCACTGCCTATCTGATTCTACAGAATCATCTTTAAGAACTTAGAGGTATGAGAGAACTTGACTGCTGTTTCTTTCTCAGTCAGGCCAAGATTCAGTGAGTATTTGGTAGAACCCTTAAGTCCTAGATAGCCATAAATTAAATTCCAAAGAGATCTTGGAAGTTAGTTCTTCTTTCCACTTAGAACCATAAGCATTATTAGTCATGGATTTTAAGACTTAGTCATTCTTCATGCTAATGAAGTGGCTTCATAATATGTATGGTCAGCAAATAGATAAGCTCTAGGTTTTAGTTTTGTGTAAATATAATGATTAAATATAAATCTTAAGAGAACCTAGCAAAGAAATCCAATTTTCTTTTTTAAGTATACAGTATAAAGGCACTTAAGGGCAATCATATTATTTTCATGGTAATGTTTAAAGGGAATGGCAAATAAAGTAAATGGATGTCATAGTGTTAGACGTGGAAAATGGAATCTTTTATTTAAAAGAGGGAGCAAATTCATTCCAAAATAATAAAGAAGACTTAAGTGTTTTCACATCTGTGCAGAAGAACCAAATCCACTGACTTTCATTTGCCCTCAGTTGAATAAATATGAGGTAGATTATTAGTCTATGTGTGCATGTCCTATTCTAGATGATTCTAGAATTGGTGTGGGTGATCTGATTGCTTTTTCCCTTTCTCTTTTGTAGTGTGCTGTTTCACATTCAGGAAAAACAAGATGTCAAGTCGAGGTGGAAAGAAGAAGTCCACCAAAACCTCTCGATCAGCAAAAGCTGGAGTCATCTTCCCTGTGGGGCGGATGTTGCGATACATTAAGAAAGGACACCCCAAGTACAGGATTGGGGTGGGTGCTCCAGTGTACATGGCTGCTGTGCTGGAATACCTGACTGGTGAGTATGATTAAACTTGTCTGTTAAGTGGCCATTCAACAAGCATTCACATGACATCTGCTGTGTGCCTGACCTGGAATTTCATTAGAGAGTGTCACACAGGGGAGAAGAAAAAGCTCCAGATTTTTTCTGGAAATTTACACACTAATATGGGAGACAGGACTTTATACACAAAGAAACAATCAATGAATAAGACTTACATGTTTAAATACTAAAATGTGATACAGACTAAAGTTCAGGAAAGAGGGAGATCAGTGTGGGCTGGAGAATTTAGAGAAGGCTTACAGGAAGAGGTAGGCTTTGAGCTGAGCCTTGATGGATAGGGTAAATATGTATTGGCACAGAAAATAGAAGAGGAGGAGAAGGCATTTCATTCTGAGACAACAGCGTAAACAAAGCTACAGAGACAGGGATAAGTGGGTATTTTAGGGGGATGTTATATGACAGGAATAATTGGAAAAAAGCACAATTTAATAACATTTATTAAGCACCGTTTATATGTAAGACACTGTACTACAGCCTGAATATTCAAATGAAGAATGCAACTTCTGTCCTCAAGGAGCTTGTACTATGGATAAGGCATGTATATATAAAACAGATTTTACAAAGGAGTATTAGTTACTACAAAGGAGAACTCCAGATGAAGTGATTGAAGAAAATTTGAGGAGGGATGGAACAGCTGAAAATGGGACAAGTTAGGAGGAATCTCTTTAGGGAAGAAGATTTCTAAAGAATTCCACCAGTAAGAATTAAATTTTGTGATATGAAGGATTGCTTCATTTTTATCTTTTGTATTTTATATATTTTTTTGGTCTGGACCTGTAATTTTCCTATTGTGGGGAACTCTTATCTGCTAGTACAGATGAGCAATTCTTACACAACTTAATGTCTCAGAGATTGACCATGAGAATCAAGAAATTAAGTCACTTGTCCCAACCAATAAGTGTCAGAGGCAGAATTTCAAACCGGGCTTTTTAAATTCCAAATTTATTCCAAGGCCACATTTTGCACAGAATAGGAGCTTAATAAATGTTGGTTGTATGGTTTATTGAAATGTTTGCCTCAACAAAAAGGGGTTTAAATTCCTTAAATCTATGTATCCAGTACTCCTACAACCATGTTTTTGTTGCCCCACTACTACTATTTTTGGTACTTGAAAAATAAAAAGGAAAAAAACTATCATGTTCATGCAAACCAGCTGCTTTGTAAAGTGGTCAACATAGAGAGGGTGAGACTTTATATAGTTAGATAATCTAGAGGAAAGATTATTGGATTGCAAGTCAGGAATTACTCAGAAAGCCACTCTTTATTCAAAATAGGAATCTCTTTTGATTATCCTTAAAAGGGGTCATCCAATCTGCTAAAATATATCCAGTGATGTGGAATCCACTACTTTGGAGGCCTATACTCTGAACTTCCATTTTCTCATATATAAAAGAGGGGTAATTATTTTTGCTTGATATAAAAGCAGAATAGCATAGTTGGTAGAGAACTGGCTTTGTGGTCAAGGCAAGAGTTCGAGTCTCACCTCTGGGTGAAAGGTGAGAAGTCAGACTGTCTGTATGACTCTGTACTCTCTAAGATGGTAAGTTCCATATCACATACTGATCTACATTGATAAAAGGAGTTAAAATTCCTTAACCCAATGAAATTACACATAAAGATGAAAAAAAATACTGCAGTTTGTCCATCATAATGGTTCCTGCGAAAGGCTCATGCTCACATATGTGTAAGTGCTTTGTAAACAATCAAGTTTTAAATAAGATTATTAAATTGGTCTAAGGGCCTTAGAAATCATGTAATAAATTACATGATCCTCTCACTTTACAGTGGAGGAACTGAGGTTGAGAGAAGATGAGACTTTGGCAAGGATTGCAAAACATTACCTCTAAAGGTCTAGAATTAAAACCCAGGGTTTCTAATTCCCAGAACAAGGCTTTTTAAGCACTGCACTTAGCAGAGTAGTGTTAAAGTGCCTTGTATGCTGAAGCATGATACTTTCAATACACTTCTGTTAAAATTTTTAAATCTTGTGTTTATTGATATATTTTATCTTAGCATCACCTTTGTTTCTGAACATATCCTTCTTACTCCTACTCAGAACCATCCCTTCTAACAAAGAATAAAAGAAAAAAAAGCAGTTCTGACAAATCAACCAATGAATCAAATTATCTGCAGTATATATAAAATCCAACATCCTTAGTACTCTCTGCTTTTTCTGTGAAATAAGGAAAATAATATCTGCCTTAAAGGTTTATTTTGAAGGTCACATGAGATACTCTGTCTGTCATGTACTTTCCAAACTTTTAAAGTGCTTTATTAGCTATTAATTAATATCATTGGTTATTATTTTAACATACTATTTGCAGAGTATGCATATACAAAATAAATATAAAGTAAATTTGGGCCGCTGAGGAGCAATAATAAATGTGGGTACTTATGTAAAATGAGGGCTTCCTGAAGAATTACCTTTCTCTATTATTCTGTCATGTATAGTTAATGGGGGTCTAGCTGTAGTAGAAAACAGTGGTGATCTTGCAGTTGGAAATTGGGAGGAGGATCAGTCTTTAATGAATATGCTTCTGATATTTAAAATTCTCTTATATTCTTTAATCTTTTTTTAAATAGGATGTTGGAATCCTGGGTTAAGGAGAGTGATGATTCACCTTCAAGCTTTCATTTTAAATTACTTTAACAAAATGAGAGATGCCTAGATTTGCAATTGAGATCATCTATCTATACATTTCCCTCCCCCCCCATTTTATAGATAAAGAGGCTCAAAGAAATTAGTATTTTGAGATTTCTTTCTCTCTCACCTGTCATTTTAGTATCCTTTAATTTTTGCTTCAGTGTCAACAAATATTAAGTGCCTACTATTTGTAAAAGTCTGTAGAAGGACACAGATGAATAAAATTCAGTAATTGTCCTCATAGAGCTTTTGGTTTAGTGGAGGTGTGGCAGGGCTTAAAACATGAACACATAAATATGCTATAAGGCAACATGTGGCACGTCTTACGAATGATGAAGACAGGAGCTTTTGGAACATAAAGGAGAAAGAGGTCATTAACTATTGGTGTGATTAAAGGTGGTTTCATAGAGGAGATGGCATCTTGAAGGAAGAACAGCATTTAAATAAGTGGAAAGCAGAGGGAGGAATTAGGCATTGCAGGCAGTGAGAGAACAGTATGAGCAAGGCACACCAAAGAAGATGAGGCTTTCTTGGTGGAATATGAGTACAGCAAGTTCGATGTGATGTGGAATAAATTCATTTTTTCATAAGCAAATACTGAGCACTTAGAGCATACTGAATTATTGTGCTATGGGAGAGACAATTCCTTCTCGGAATTTTATAGTCTAACAGGGAAAAGATACATAATTGTTACATAGAGTATAAAATAAATGTTAGAAAGAGACACAAAGCAAGAAAAATAGCTAACATTTAAACCTTAAGGATTATAAAGCGCAAAACACAAGTTATCTCATGTGACCTGTACTATATCCTGTAAGATGCTATTATCCCCATTTGGAAGTGAAGGAGACAGAACTTAACTTGCCCTTGGTCATACAACTAGTAAGTATTGGAAACAGGATTAAAACCCATATCCCTTCTCACTTGAAGTCTAGCATTCTTTCTAGTTTGTGAAGTTAGATGTAGGGATGGGAGGTAGAGGGTAGGGGAGGGAATTGTTGAAGTTTCATAAAGGAGTTTGCTTTAGACTTGGATGGTTGTTTTCTCCTCCATGAAAGCCTCTTTCTCTTATCACCTGACTTTCAAGAGACTTTATGTCAGGCAAAAAGAGAAGGGAGGACATTCTAGGTAAAGTAGCAGTATGAACAAACAGGAGAATACAAAGTGTGTTGGAGGTGGGAGTTTTGATCTCTCTGGCTGAAACTCAGAACCTTGTGGGAGAAGAGTATAATGAGATAAATTTGGAAGGTATAGGTATGACTCAGTTGTAGAAGTCGTTGACTGTTTTAAAGACATTTGAACTTGAGTAGTAGGCACTACTGAGTCATTGAAGTGTTGTGTTTTTTTTTTTTTGTAATTTTATTTTATTTGCAAAACATATGTATGGGTAATTCTTCAACATTAACCCTTACATAGCTTTCTCTTACAAATTTTTCCCCCCTATTCTCCACCCTTCCCCTAGATGGCAGGATATCCACTACATGTTAATTATGTTAAAATACTTGACAGATCAAATATATGTATACATATTTCCACACTTATCATTGTTGTGCAAGAAAAATCGTATCTACACGAAAGACATATCAGATAAAGGAAACACAATGTAAGCAAACATCAATCGAGAGTATGAGAATGGTATGTTGTAGTCCACATTTCACATCCCTCTCTCTGAATGTATATGGCTTTCTTCAGTGAACAATTGGAAGTGGTTTGAAACATTTCATTGTTGAAGAGAGCCATGTCCATCAGAATTGATCGTCATATAGTATTGTTGTTGCCGTATATAATGATCTCCTGGTTCTGCTCATTTCACTCAGCATCAGTTCATGCAAGTCTCTCCAGGCCTCTCTGAAATCCTCCTGCTGGTCATTTCTTACAGAACAATAATATTCCATAATATTCATATACCATAATTTATTCAGCCATTCTCCAGTTGAAGGGCATCTATCTATTTAGTTTCTAGTTTCTAGCCACTACAAAAAGGGCTGTCACAAATATTCTTGCACATGTGGGGCCCTTTCCTTCCTTTATGATTTCTTTGGGATATAAGCCCAATAGAAATGCTTCTGGGTCAAATGCACAATTTGATAACTTTTTGGGCATAGTTCCAAATTGCTCTCCAGAATGGCTGGATCCGTTCACAGCTCCACCAACAATGCATCAGTGTTCCAGCCTTCCCACATCCTCTCCAACATTCATCATTAACTTTTCCTGTCATTTTAGCCAATCTGACAGGTGTATAGTGGTACCTCAAGGTTGTCTTAATTTGCATTTCTCTGATCAATAGTGTTTTGGAGTACCTTTTCATATGACTACAAAAAGTTTTAATTTCATCCTCTGAAAATTGTCTGTTCATATCCTTTGACCATTTATCGATTGGAGAATGGCTTGAATTCTTATAAATATAGACAATTCTCTATATATTTTAGAGATGAGACCTTTATCAGAACCCTTAATTGTAAAGATGATTTCCCAATTTATTGCTTCCCTCCTAATCATGACTGCATTGGTTTTGTTTGTACAAAAACTTTTTAACTTAATATAGTCAAAGTTATCTATCTGGTTTTCAAATAAGAGTTCCAGTTCTTTGGACATAAATTTATTCCATCTCCATAGGTCTGAGAGGTCAACTATACTACTTTCCTCTAATTTACTTATAATATCACTCTTTATATCCAGATCATGAACCCATTTAGATCTTATCTTGGTATGTGGTGTTAGATGTGGGTCAAGCCCTAATTTCTTCCCCACTAGTTTCCAATTTTCCCAGAAGGTTTTGTCAAATAGTGAGCACTTATCCCAAAAGCTGGGATCTTTGGGTTTATCAAACACTAGATTGCTATAGTTATTGCCTAGTTTGTCTTTTGATTCTATCCTATTCCACTGATCGACTACTCTATTTCTTAGCCAGTACCAAATGGTTTTGATGACCGCTGCTTTATAATATGGTTTTATATCTGGTACAGCAAGGCCACCTTCATCTGCCTTTTTTTTCATTAATTCCCTTGAAATTCTTGACCTTTTGTTCTTCCAAATGAATTTTGCTACTATTTTTTCTATATCTGTAAGATAATTTCTTGGGAGTTTGATTAGTATGGCACTAAATAAGTAAATTAGTTTGGATAGTATTGTCATTTTTATTATATTCGCTCGACCTACCCATGAGCATTTTATGTTTTTCCAGTTGACTAGGTCTGATTTTATTTGTGTTGAGAGTGTTTTGTAGTTTAGTTCATATACTTCCTGACTTTCCCTTGGCAGATAAATTCCCAAATATTTTATACTATCATCTGTTATTTTGAATGGAATTTCTTTTTGTATCTCTTGCTGCTGAACTTTATTGGTAATATATAAAAATTCTGATGATTTATGTGGATTTATTTTGTATCCTGCAACTTGCTAAAGTTGTGAATTGTTTCTAGTAGTTTTTTAGTTGAGTCTAGGGTTCTCTAAGTATATCATCATGTCATCTGCAAAGAATGATAATTTGGTTTCCTCATTACCTACTCTAATTCCTTTTATCTCTTTTTCTTCTCTTATTGCCAAAGCTAACATTTCAAATACAATATTAAATAGTAATGGTGACAGTGGGCAGCCTTGTTTCACTCCTGATTTTATTGGGAATGGTTCTAGTTTGTCTCCATTACATATGATGCTTGCTGAAGGTTTTAAGTAGATGCTACTAATCATTTTAAGGAAAAGCCCATTTATTCCTATACTGTCCAGTGTTTTTAATAGGAATGGGTGTTGGATTTTATCAAAGGCTTTTTCTGCATCTATTGAGATAATCATATGGTTTTTGTTAAATGGTTATTAATATAATTGATTATGCTGATAGTTTTCCTAATGTTGAATCAGCCCTACATTCCTGGTATAAATCCTACTTGGTCATGGTGTATTATCCTGGATATAACTTTCTGTAATCTCGTGGCTAAAATCTTATTTAAAATTTTTGCATCAATATTCATTAGGGAAATGGGTCTATAGTTTTCTTTCTCTGTTTTTACCCTACCTGGTTTAGCTATCAGCACCATATCGGTCTCATAGAAGGATTCTGGCAGTATACCTTCTGTCCCTAATTTCTCAAATAGTTTGTGTAGTATTGGAATCAATTGTTCTTTGAATGTTTGCTAGAATTCACATGTAAATCCATCTGGCCCTGGAGATTTTTTCTTAGGGAGTTGGTTAATGGCTTGTTCTATTTCTTTTTCTAATATGGGACTATTTAAATACTTTATATCCTCTTCTGTTAACCTCGGCAATCTATATTTTTGTAGATATTCCTCCTTTTCATTCAGATTATCAAACTTACTGGCATAAAGTTGGGCAAAGTAACTCCTAATTATTGATTTAATTTCCTCTTCATTGGAGGAAAGTTCTCCCTTATCATTCTTTTTTTTTTTTCTATTATTACATATGCTTTATTGAAATGGATATTCATTGTTATATATTTTGAATCCTCCCTGATGTTCTGGGCACACAACAATGTTCTTTTTGTCTTGTTTGTTTTTTGTTTTCCTTTCCTTTCTTTTATTCTATTTTTTCTTATTTTGTATTTAGTGCAATAAATATTTTTTAAAAGAATGTTGTACATATGGCAGGTAACAAATATACTTAAATATTGGCAATAATATAAAGCCTTTTCTTCCTAGGAACTGACAGCTATATAGACCATTCCATGTTCATTATCAAAATCTCAGGTAGGAAAAGGAAGGTAAAAAGTCATAGACTTTGCCTAAAGTCACACAAATAATCAACAGCACAACTTGCTTAAGAATCCAAATTTCATTTCTAGTACATGAAGTCAAAATACTTCTGGCCATATATCACCTCTACAATTCAAACTGCTGACCAAAGGCAAACAGCTTTCTGAATAAAGATCAAGAGAAACCAGTATAACACAATAAGTGGATGCTAAACCATCTGACCTACAGACATCTTTGCTCTGTCCTTTGATATGTAATAAGCAAGTGAAATGATTTTCATTATGTCTTTACTATAAATATAACTTATGGGTAAAATAATTTGCTAGGAATAATACTGTATATGTTCATTTTAAACTATTTTCAACAGCAAGTTTTGAACTACAAAACTTTGAATTTAGTATTCAGGATGCACATATATCTTGTAATTAGGTCAAGTAAAATAATATGAATGTTTCTGAGTAAAACTCCCCTAAATCTAAGTTAATATTTGTTTTTCTCCTACCTACATTCTTTCTCCTTTTTTTTTTGCACAAGGCAATGGAGCTAGTTACTTGCTTAGAGATATACAACTAGTGTCAAGTGTCTGAGGCCACATGTGAACTCAGGTCTTAATGACTCCAGGTTCATGGCTCTATCCATTCTAGCCACATAGCTGTCCTTTACCTACATTCTTCATGACAGTGTTTCCCGAGACCTTGAAATTAATTGTGGTTTGAGAGCAGTGTTCTTTGGAAAGAGCTAAGGAAATTACTAGAAAGAAACTGAAGAATGTACAGTTCTACTTTAAGTGATACTATAATACTATCACTGGGGCTGATCTTCCAAATTTAGTTTCTTTTATGAATTTGTTAATTCATTCCTCTAAATCCCAGAGGCTTATGTAACATAATGATATATCTGTATGCCTTTCATACTCACTGCACTAACTAAGCATTAGTAAAAAATTTTATTTAAAAAAAAAAAAGCTGTATACTCACAAAATCCTAAATTATCTTATATACCTGAAATGATATTCAAAAGCAATGAAACTAATTTTCAAATCCAATTATGAAAAGAGAGGAAAGAACATCATAGGAAGGTCAGAGAAATACTGCAATGAATAATTTTACAAAAATATTAAAGGTCAACTCATTCAGTTTTGCACAAGTAGTTGCTTCAGACCAGTGTAAAAAACAATGAATTTACTTTAAGGGAATAACATCAAATTCTGTGTGATACAGAAAAAAAAAAACAATTAAGTGTTAAACTTATTATATGAAAAGGATATTTTTGCACATAAGTAATGTCAGGACTGGAGGGTTTTTCAGACTCCAAACTCATTATTTAACAAAAATTGCTAAGAAAACTGCAAAATAGTATGGCAAAAATTAGACACAGACCAACATTTCACACCTTATACCAAGACAGGGTCAAAATAGGTTCATGATTTAGATATAAAGGGTGAAACTATAAGCAAATTAGGAGAATAAGGGATGGTTTACTACCTGTCAGATTTTTAGAGAAGAGAGGAATTTATAACCAAAAAAGAACTACAGAACATTATGAAATGCAACATGGATAATTTTGATTACATTAAATTAAAAAGGCTTCACATAAATAAAACCAATATAGTCAAGATTAGAAGGGAAGCAGAAAGCTGGAAAATAATTTTCACAATCACTTTTTGATAAAGGTCTCATTTCTTACATATATGTGTACATATATATCTGAGTTAGATTTATAATAAAAGTCATTCCCCAATTGAGAAATGGTCAAGGGATATGAACAAACAATATACAAATGAAGAAATTAAAATTATGTACAGTCATATAAAAATGCTCTAACTTACTAGTAATTAGAGAAATGAAAATCAAAACAACTTTAAGGTACCACCTCATTTCTATCAGTATGGCTAAGATGACAGGAAAAGATAATGATAAATGTTGGAAAGGATGTGGGAAAACTGGGACACTAATGCATTTTTGGTAAGAGTTGTAAATCCCTTATCATTCTTGAGACTAACAATTTGATTTTCCTCTTTCCTTTTTCTTATCAAATTAACTAAAGGCTTATCTATTTTGTTGGTTTTTTCATAGAACCAACTCTTAGTTTTATTTATTAACTCAATAGTTTTCTTATTTTTGATTTTATAAATTTCTCCTTTTACTTTTAGAATTTCCAATTTGGTATTTAATTGAGGGTTTTTAATTTGTTCTTTTTCTAGTTTTTTTAATAATAAGCCCAATTCATTGATCTTTTCTTTCTCTATTTTATGCAAGTAAGCATCTAGAGATATAAAATTGCCCCTTATAACTGCTTTGGCTGTATCCCACCAATTTTGGTATGTTGTCTCATTATTGTCATTCTCCTGGATGAAATTATTGATTGTGTCTATGATTTGCTCTTTTACCCATTCATTCTTCAGGATTAGATTATTTAATTTCCAATTAACTTTTGGTTTATTTTCTCCTGGCCTTATATTGCATGTGATTTTTATTGCATCATGATCTGAAAAGGATGCATTTACTATTTCTGCCTTTCTGCATTTGATTTTTTTTTTTTATAAAGCTTTTTATTTGCAAAACATATGAGTGACCTTTCAACATTGACCTTTGCAAAAAAACTTTTTTTTTCCCAAACTTTTCCTTTCCTTCCCCCTATCCCCCATCCCTAGATGACAGGTAATCCAATACATGCTAGATAGGATAAATTATATGACAAATATAATACATGTATACATATCTACACAGTTATCTTACTACACAAGAAACATCAGATCTAGAAAGAGAAGAAGAAAAAACAACCTCTGCATTTGATTTTAAGGTTTTTATGCCCTAATACATGGTCAATTTTTGTATACGTTCCATGGACTGCTGAGAAAAAAGTAAACTCTCTACTGTCTCCATTCAACTTTCTCCATAGATCTATCATACCTAACTTTTCTAACAATTGGTTTATCTCCCTAGTTTCTTTCTTGTTTATTTTGTAGTTTGATTTATCTAATTCTGAGAGAGCAAGGTTGAGATCCCCCACTAGTATCGTTTGGCTGTCTATTTCTTCTTGCATCTCTCTTAATTTCTCCCCTAGGAATTTGTGTGCTATTGCACTTGGTGCATATATATTTAGTATAGATATTGCTACATTATCTATGGTACCCTTTAATAAAATATAGTTTCCTTCCTTATCTCTTTTGATTAGATCTATCTTGGCTTTTACTTGATCTGAGATAAGGATTGCTACCCCTGCTTTTTTTTGTTCACCTGAAGCATAATATTTTCTGCTCCAGCCGTTTACCTTCATCCTATATGTGTCACTATGTTTTAAATGTGTTTCTTGTAGACAACATATTGTGGGATTCTGGTTTTTAATCCAGTCTGCTATCCGCTTCTGTTTTATGGGAGAGTTCATCCCATTCACATTCACAGTTAGAATAACTAATTCTTTATTTCCTGCCATCTTATTTACCCAAGTTATGTTTTCCCCTTTCCTTTCCCCTTTCTCCCTTCCCCCCACCTTAGTACTTTGCTTTTGATGACTCCTCCCCCAAACAATACTCCCCTTTCCTTTCCCCTTTCTCCCTTCCCCCCTCCTCAGTACTTTGCTTTTGATGACGCTCTCCCCCAAACAATACTCTACCCTTTAGAACCCCTCCCCCTGTTTTTACTCCTTTCCCCTGATTCTTCTATTTTCCCTTCTATTAGTTTGTCCCTTACTTTTCCTCCTTTCCCTCCCACTTCCCTCTAGCAACAGACAAGTTTCTATGTGAAATCGAATGTCTGATATACACTTTTAGAGCCCAACCTGATGAGAATAAGATTTACACAGTGCTCATCTCCCTCCCCTCTTTCTCTCAATTATATTAGGTTTTCTTGGCCTCTTCAAGTGATTTTACCTTGTTTTTACCTCTTTTTTTTTAGATCTTATTTTACCACTTTTTCCCTCTTTTCCCCAGTATGACAACCTTTTCCCCTCTAGTTCTCTTTTTCATATTATCAAAGTAATATTTAGTTAATTATACCCCCAAACTTTGAGTATCCCCCTAGTAAAAATAAAGTTCTCAAGAGATCTTTCCTTTTTACCTTTTTATGCATCTCTTGAGTTCTGTGTTTGGGTGTCGAATTTTTTGTTCAGATGCGGTCTTTTCATTAGAAATAGGTGAAATTCACCTATATCATTGAATGACCATCTTCTTCCCTGGAGGATAATGCTCATTCTAGCTGGATAGGTTATTCTTGGCTGTAATCCAAGTTCCTTTGCCCTTCGGAATATCTGGTTCCAGGCCCTTTGATCCTTCAGTGTGGAGGCTGACAGATCCTGTGTGATTCTAATTATTGATCCTTGGTATTTGAATTGTTTCTTTCTAGCTGCTAGCAGAATCTGTTCCTTGGTGCTATAGTCCTGAAATTTAGCCACGATATTCCTTGGGGTCTTAATTTTGGGGTCTCTTTCAGGAGGTGATCGGTGAATTCTTTCAATGGTGATTTTGCCCTTTGATTCTACGATCTCAGGGCAGTTTTCTTTCAGGATTTCCTGGAAGATAGTGTTTAGATTCTTTTTTTCATCATGGCTTTCAGGAAGTCCAATAATCCTTAGATTGTCTCTCCTAGATCTATTTTCCAAGTCAGTTGTTTTTCCTAGGAGATATTTCATATTTTCTTCTAATTTTTCATTTTTTTGTTTTTGTTTGACTGATTCTTCAAGTCTTAGTGAGTCATTCACTTGCATTTGTTCAATTCTTATTTTTAAAGTGTTGTTTTCTTCAGTTACCTTTGTAAGCTCCTTTTGTAACTGGCCAATTTGTTCATTGCACTCTTTTTCCACTTCACTAATTTTATTTTTTAATAAATTGGTGTCTTTTTCATATCTCTTTTGCAGGGCATCATATCCTTCTTGCACTGATTTCAGTTTATTTTCCCATTTATCCTCCAGCTCTCTTTTGAGGTTCTTTATGCAATCTTCCAGAAAGGCCTTTTGAAAAGGGGACCAGTGATGGTCCTTGGTGTTTTTTTCTGGATTTTTGTCTAAAGAAACCTCTGGATCTGAGGTCGTTTTCTTTCTCTTTATAAAAGCTGTCTATGGTGAGAGCTCTCTTTTGCTTCTTCATTTTTTTTTTAGACATCGTGGATATCTCTTTAAGGTAGGGGAAAAAAAAACCTCGGCTGAAGACGCTTTGCCCTGGGGCACTTCGGCGAGTTGACTTAAGGTGCTGGGCCGGTGGGGGCTAGGACTAAGTCCGAATTACTCCTTAAACAAGGCAAGTCTGCCAGAACACCTGCCCCCAATCAGGGCAGAGTGTCCCGAGTGCCTCAGATAAACTCCAGGTGTTTGGAATTTGGAGTTTGGAGTTTGGAGTTTGGAATTTCTTCCACGCTGAGCTGAGTCCCACCCTCACTTCCGGCCTGCACAGGGGTAGTCTATTTATCTCTCTGTCCGAGTCTGACTAACCTGATATGAAGTTATCCAGAGAGCCGTGCCCAAATATTTCTGAGTTCGTTGACTTGAAGATCAGTTCAGAGGCTTATTTTATTGTTGATTTGAGAGAAGATGGGAGGAGAGGCAGAAAGTCACCTTTTCACTCCGCCATCTTGGCCCCGCCCCCCTTTTTCTAGCTTTTTTAATTGTAAGCCCAGTTCATTGATTGTCTCTTTCTCTGTTTTATGCAAATAAGCATCTAAAGATATAAAATTACCCTTTATAACCGCTTTAGCCCTGTCCCACAACTTTTGGTATGTTGTCTCATTATTGTCATTCTCCTGGATGAAATTATCGATTGTGTCTATGATTTGCTCTTTCACCCATTCATTCTTCAGGATTAGATTATTTAACTTCCAATTAACTTGTGGTCTATTTTCTCCTGGCCTTATATTACATGTGAGTTTTATTGCATCATGATCTGAAAAGGATGCATTTACTATTTCTGCTTTTTTGCATTTGATTTTGAGGTTTTTATGCCCTAACACATGATCAATTTTTGTATAAGTTCCATGAACCCCTGAGAAAAAAGTATACTCCCTTCTATCCCCATTCAGTTTCCTCCAGAGATCTATCATACCTAACTTTCCTAGCCTTTTGTTTACCTCCCTAACATCTTTCTTATTGATTTTGTGATTTGATTTATCTAATTCTGAGAGAGCAAGGTTGAGATCCCCCACTAG
>JAJPUD010004159.1:123697-153357 GCA_023553655.1 Myrmecobius fasciatus | reverse complement strand
GGATTTTGATCTGTCTGTTTGCATTTACACTTTTCATTCAAGGCATAGTCAACCACAAATCAGCAAGAGGCCTTTAACAGATGGACCAGATGAGGTTTGAGGTTTGTGTAGCCATGTGACTTATTTTAAAAATAAACAGGCCAAAGCTTGTGTATCCAAATGAATCCCATTCTCTTAGGAGACTGCAGACTCCTTTCTATGCTTTTGACTTGGTTAAACTGCATCTGGACTTGTTTTCAACCAAACATGCTATTACTAGCCCTATCACATTAGTTTTGAGTGACTTTTAACTGCTTCCACAAATCAAATTCACTCCTAGAGGGCATTTGAAAAGCACTGTTATAGAGATTCTATCCTGTGCACCAATGTCTAGGTCTTAATGTGACCTAAAGAGTGGGAAGAGGCCATAACTAACCTGTAGTAGCTGTTGTTGGAGACTCAGGGCAGAATCTGGGCCAATGGAGAGTGAGCATGGGAGAAAATTGGATGAGTTTCTCCTCCATGAGTCTCCAGGAAGCTACTTTGGCTTGGGCTTAGGCTGGGCTGAGTTGTAGGGACAAGCAAAGCCAAAGAGGCTTCTGCCAGCCCATTCACTCATTCACCAAATATTTAGTAAGCAACTACTATGTGCAAAGAATTATTCTAAATACAGGGAAATGGAACTAAATCACAGCTCCTGCTCTCTCAGAGTTCACTATCTAGTAGGGGGATAATACAGTACTCAGGTAAACAACTACATTGTGTAATTTCCTACATTACTCCCAACCAAGAAAAATTAAAACTGTATTAGAGTAGTGTATACAGAGTGCTTTGTGAGGTCTGAGTGGAAAGGTAACTATAGACTGAGAGACCTTAAAAAAATTTCATGGGAAAATTTCATGGAGGAGTTTAAAGAATAGGTAGAGTTTGGATAAACAGAGAGGAAAAGAACTAGAAGCTCACATAAGCAAAAGATAGGGTGGGGGTTAGAGGAGAGAAAAAGGGTGTCATTGAAAGAAAGAGAAGTTCAATTGAACAAGATTGAAGGATTTGGACATCAATGTGTCATTAATTTGACTGCTGAACTTGGAGCTCAAAAGATTGTTAGGCTCAGACATTTCGTGCTATGACTTTGGTCTTCAGTTTGTCAAGTACAAAATGAAGGCTCTCCAAGGTAACTTGCAACTCTAATGCCTGCTTTGAAGGCACTTGCCAAAGTTGAGTGTAGAAATGGACTAGGACAGCAGCACTAGAATAAGTCCCCTCCAAAGGGACAGTTTTTTATTTTAGAGGGACTAATGCTTATTTTGATGTATTACATTTTAGATGCCTTAAGCATATTTCCCATAGCATGCATTTGTGGTTAGAATTTAATTCTCATTTTTTGTTTTGCTTTTTGTCTTTTCTGTAAACATATTGAACTCATCTCATAGCTCCCCCTTCCCCTTCTTTCTGTTTTTCCTTCCTATGATTTTTCCTAAATCCCAACCCACTCTCTTTCATTTCAGCACTCTGCACCCTCTTTGTCTTCTCTCTCATATTAACTACTAAACATAAGACTTCCTAATAGAAACCTAGTGTCCTTGGATAAATAGAAGTCTCTTGCAGCTGTCTGTTATTAATTGACTTGAGTAATGTATATTTTTACACAGCTGATTGTTGACTCAGGGAACAGTAGGTATCCCTTGGGTGATCTTGTAGCCACTTGACAGGCTGGATGAGGTATCCTTTGGAGCCTGATTTCATTTTGCAATAAAACACAGAGGAAAGGGATAGTCATTAAAAATGCACCTTGAGTGCTCCAAATCACTATTGATCATAGAAATGCAAATCAAGACAACCCTGAGGTACCACTACACACCTGTCAGATTGGCTAAAATGACAGGAAAAGTTAATGATGAATGTTGGAGGGGATGTGGGAAGGCTGGGACACTGATGCATTGTTGGTGGAACTGTGAACGGATCCAACCATTCTGGAGAGCAATTTGGAGCTATGCTCAAAAAGTTATCAAACTGTGCATACCCTTTGACCCAGCAGCATTTCTATTGGGCTTATATCCCAAAGAAATCATAAAGGGAGGAAAGGGCCCCACATGTGCAAGAATGTTTGTGGCAGCCCTTTTTGTAGTGGCTAGAAACTGGAAACTGAATAGATGCCCATCAGTTGGAGAATGGCTGAATAAATTATGGTATATGAATATTATGGAATATTATTGTTCTGTAAGAAAGGACCAGCAGGACATGACTCTCTTCAACAACGAAATGTTTCAAACCACTTCCAGTTGTTCACTGAAGAAAGCCATATACACCCAGAGAGAGGGATGTGAAATGTGGACCACAACATAACATTCTCATACTCTTGATTGATGTTTGCTTACATTGTGTTTCCTTTATCTGATATATCGT
Source organism: Myrmecobius fasciatus (assembly GCA_023553655.1). NCBI lineage: Eukaryota > Metazoa > Chordata > Mammalia > Dasyuromorphia > Myrmecobiidae > Myrmecobius > Myrmecobius fasciatus. The sequence continues at coordinate 150,972 of JAJPUD010004159.1, read as the reverse complement.
TTGTGTAGATAAGATTTTTCTTGCACAACAGTGATAAGTTTGGAAATATGTATACATATATTCGATTTGCCAAGTATTTTAACATAATTAACATGTAATGGATATCCTGCCATCTAGGGGAGGGGTGGGGAATAGGGGGGAAAAATCTGTAACAGAAAGCTATGTAAGGGTTAGTGTTGAAGAATTACCCATACATATGTTTTGCAAATAAAATAAAATTTTAGTCTAAACTAATAAAATCATCTTTTTTTATTCAACATTTCAGCTTGCTTGACTTCTGATCCTTAACTTGGGTCAGATGTTCTCTATCCTTCTGCCATCACTTTTTCAGCTATGCTGCTCTTCTCAAATTGGGGCATGAGAGAATTCTCTTGTCAGCACATCCTGCTTATACGGATAGTTGTTTCAGTGAACAAACATCATTTCTGAGGCTTCTGGCCTTGGTAAAGGAAGTAAATCTCCCAGGCTCAGAGAGCTTAGGGATGGAAGGTATGTGTATTTGGCCTGAAGTTATAGTTAAATTTATTACCTCTAGCCCCTAATCATCCCAGTCCTTCCTTAATATGCTCATTGAGTACCATTTAACTAGAACTAAAAAGCAGAATGGGGGCATTATTGGGCTTCTATGGTTTAAAGAGCATTGGAACAGGAGTTCAGATATATGGAATCTAGTCTTGATTCTGCCACAAACTCATGACTTTACAGAGGAGAGGAAATGGATCAGGAGAGATGAGAAGAGACCTGGTATGGTTGGAAGAGTGCTAAATTTGAAGTCAGAGAGCTTAGGTTTAAATCCTAGGTCTGCTAATTATTATTTAACCTTGAACAAGTCTGATTTTTTTCTTTTATAAAATGAAGAGTTGGATTAAAAAGTCCTTGTCTCTTCTAGCTTGGAAGTTATTTGACGACATGAATATATCACCAATTTTTAAAGATGGCATACATGTTGCTGTGCGTGTATATATATATGTGTGTGTGTGAGTATATATATCTCTATATATTTTGAAGCTTACCTGTGATTTTATTTGTAGAGGGAACTCCTCATAACTATGCCAATTGGACCATGTTTTAAAATTTGTAGTTTTAGAGAGCTTCATGGAGAACTTAGATGTTAAGTGGACTTTCCCAGGGTCACATAGCCAATATATGTAAGAGGTAGGATTCAAAGTCAGGTCTTCCTGACACCAAGGCCAGTTCTCTTAATAGACCATCTTTCAATGTGTGTGTATATTTTTGTTGGCACATTGGGATGAGTACTCCTTCCGTCTTTGTAACTTTAAACTCCTTTTTATTGTAGTAAATGAGGGGTTATGGCCAAAAAATTCATCACTTGGCACTCAGTTTGATAGACAAGGGACCTTTAGGGAGCCAGTCTACTTGTCTTACACATGAGGAAACTGAGGCCCAGATAATGCTTATGCACTGTGGAGCTGCTAATTGCACATATCCAGGTCTTCTGAATAAGAGTCACCTTGCAGCATTTAGTCATTTAGCCTTTGTGAAGGGAACACAACCTGCCTCCCAAGGAGTGATTCCAACTTTGGGATAACTCTCCTTTATATCTGACTCAAATCTCCTTCTTTGCTCCTTGTTCTACCATCTGTGGTTAAGAAGAACAAATGTAATATGGTAGCTCATCAAATGCGTTAAAGTAGCTACGATGCCCTTCCTAAACCTTGTCTTTTCCACACTAAATGTTTCAAATTTCTTCATTTGATCTGCATATAGCTTGATCTTAAGGCTCTTCATTATCCTCAGTTGTTTTCCAATGGACATTCTTCAGTTTATCAATATCCTTCCTAAAGAAACTGACTTAAGTACCACAGATGTTATATCATATATATCATCTCCTTAATTCTAGATATTATGAGACTCTTATGCCTAAAATTGAATTCTCATTTTTGGCTGCCATATCACACTGTTGACTTAAATTGAGCTTACAGGCCAATATATCTACTTGTTCACATCCTGGATTGACACTTAACTAGCTTTATGAACTTGTAAGAGTCACTAAATTGATCTGAGCCTCCATTTCTTCATTTTCTAAAATAGGAAAAATACTCTCAAAAGGGTATTATTAAGCTCAAATGAGATTATGTGAAAGCACAATGTAAATGGCAAAGCACCATACAAATGTGTGAAGGGTTATGTGATTCTAGGTAAATCTTAGAGGATAGAAAAGATCATTATTAGCAATTGTTACCTTGCTAAAGAAGATGATATTGAAACCCAGAATAAAAGATAAAAGTAGCCCCCAGAAATCTTGCTACCCAGAAATAACATCCCAGACTCAGAAAGAATTAGATATTGTAATTAACAAGCTGCTGTTAGTGATCTTTTGAAAAATCATGGAGAACAGGAGAAAGTGGTATTACTGGAGTTAGAATCTGTGAATTGGATGATAAATTTGACTTTGATTCTTGAAAAAATTATAAAATTCATGATTAGTGTGAGTGTTTCTGAGTATTTTTAAGAAGTGATCAGTAGGAACCTTCATGGATTCATGAAAAATAAGTCATGCCAGCCTATTACGTTCATTTTCTTTTTTGACATAATTTTCATATATATATACATAATAGAATGATGTATGTATTTATGTACATAAATATATCTATATGTATATATATGTGTATATATATATATATATATATATATAGCTATTTATATCTTAGATTTCAACAAAGCATCTTTCATTCTGTCTTTGTGCGTAAGGTGAAAACATGAGCTAGATGATAGAATGATTAAGTGAATTCAGAATTTGTTGATCAACCAGACCCAAATAAGTTGTTATTAATAAGTCAATACCAATTTGGAGGGAGTTCTTTAGGATAGTAATTTAGGGATTTGTTCTTGAGGCTTATATTATTTAACATGATTTCAAAGAAGGCATAGATCACATGCTTATTTGATTTGCAGATTAATGAAGCTTGGAAAGATATCTAAATCGATAGTAGAATCAGAATCCACAATGATCATAGCTATCTAGAATTGAGGACTGTATCTAAGAAGCTAAAATGTTGTTAATAGGGACAAATTTTAATTTCTGCTTTTGAGTGATTAATCTACTTCATAAGCATAGAAATCATGGTGTGTGATATCAAATCATATGTAAAAGATTTGGAAGTCTTAGTGGAATGCAAGCTCAATAGATGTCATTTATATTACATGATACCCTAAAAGGCAAATGTGAAATTAGGTTGCATTAAAGACATAATGTCCAGAATAAGGGACTTTGTGGTTGGGAGTTGGTTTTTGTTGATGTGGTCAGACTACAACTGATTATTTTGTTCATTTCTGCTTGCCACATTTTAGAAAGGATAGTGACAATCTGGAACACTTTGAGAGGAATCTGAAGTTGGTATGATTCTCTTCCTAACTAGGTTGTAATTTCTTTGAGTGCTTCATACCTTGACTGTACCTGAAATATGGGAGTGATATTTTCTGCCAGTTATATTTTTCCCGGAATCATCCTGCTTTATTATATTCAAGACAATTAAGAGGAATTAAAATGGAATAGGAATTAGATAAATATAGGCCAGCAGAATTATGGGGCATGTGTGGGGATAGGAACTGATTTATATTTCTTTGGTTGTTAGCAGAAAATTGCTATTTTCAGTGATTATTTTAAAAAGTGTTTTACTGATGCTTTGTTTTTATTATAATTGTCATTTTCCAAATGTCCCTAACTGTTCTCCCTGAACTCTTTTTTATAATGAAGAAGTATATTTATACTAGTGATTCCCAATTGTGTGGTTGTTGTTATTGTTGGTCCTCCTCCTCCATATGTTGCCGTGTAAATAATAATATTTGGAAATACTGGAAGACCATCGTTCTGTTGGGGAGGTGAGGTGACTAGCCTCTTTAGGTTACCTCATGCTCTTCTTCCCTCTGCTGAATTGTTACTCCTAAATTGACAGCTGCTTATTATTTATCCTCTTTTCTTTTTCTTTCTTTCTTTTTTTTTTTTTTTTTTTTGATAACACCAAGTCAAGCTTTTATTACCTGCTCAGAAATCTCTCATACAGGTTGCATGGTACTTTAGCTTCCCCACATGAATGAATGAATGAAAGAAAGAAAAAAGCATTAATTAAGGACTTAAATTTACAAAACATTTTGTTAAGCCCTGAAAATACAAAACCAACTGCTTTGAAGGTTCTAATGGGAGAAACAACATATATGGAAAGTAAGATAGAAAAGTTTCATAGCCCTTAGAGTACAGAAGCAAAGCAAATGGATAATAGTGCCTCTTTTTAAATATAATTACTTTAAAAAAATTTTTTTAAACTGAAGTTCTCTTTATGTAGTGCAGAATAAGCATTATATTACTTTTACCTGTCGTAATTCATTTAGCCATTCTCCAATTCCCCAAACCCCCTCAGTTTTTACTTCTTTGCCCATCTGTACAAAAATAGTTTTAGCAGCTCTGATTCTTTTCCTTTTTCTTTAATTTTTTTGAGGTATCAGACCTAATATGCTGAGTCAAAGGGTACATATACTTTAATAACTTTTAAGACATAGTTCCAAATTGCTTTCCAGAATGGTGAGACTAGTTCACAACTCTACCAAACTGGAATCTACAACTAAAACCAGTTCCTGAAGTCAGAGTTTTACTACTTTTATTTGCATTTGAACTTGTTTTTAGCTCAGTACAAAGCCTATGGCCTACTGAAACTTCACTCCACACTGAATCTGGATAGCAAATGATTGAAGTGCCAGTTAGCATCTATCTGTTCTCCACAGTCCTGAAAGATCGGAGTTCTTCAGTAAAGGTCTGGATCTCTCATCCTGGGGCATAGCCTCAGCCCTTCTGAGTTGCACTGTATTAGAGTGCTTGATTACAATGCCCTCCTGACAAGACTTCATCCTTAGGGTCCCAAGACCTCTATGCTGACCTGGAGACTGAATATATGACTTACTGTGGGTTGTTTTTTTTTTTTTTTTCCTTGCATTTCTCTATCAGGCCTCAGTCCACTAAGATCTTAGTGGAACAATTATGTTGGAGGAGTTTGCCTGTATTTCTTCCTGCCACTATGCCATGTTGTCTGTGCTCATCCTCAATTTCATTTCCACTGATAAAATCCTATCATTTTCTGTAATTGAATCATTTGACATTGGCTATGTCTTCAGTAACTGGCTATAGCAATTGCAAGAGAAATGCTAGGTCTCCATAGGGATAGCTTCCCAGGATGATGATTGTAGGCATTGCTACTATTAGATAACTATTCCCAAGCCTCATGGATTCAGTCTTCAATCTAGGTCTGAGGGGAGTTCATGTTCAAGGTAGTAGTGGAGTTTTAATTTGCCTATAGAATATCATCTTCTCTCTCCCTCTCAGGACACCTTGCTGTGTCACTCATCTGGCTTGCCTGCCATCTGGATGGCAATCAGAAGAAATGGCTCACTTCTTTTCCACAGTGTTGCTTGCCTGGATAAAGCTCTTAAGCGCTGGCCTGGAAGCAAGAATGGTGGTTTGGGAGGTGTTGGCACTCATGGAGCTCTTGTGCTTGGAGAGTCCAGCAGCAATATTCACTATTCTTAATTTCTGATCACTTCAGAAGTCAATGCATCTCCATCTGGAAAGTCTTTACCCTGAAAGACCTCAAGTCTGCTATGGTCTATTATCTAGGCTTGTGAATTTTACATGAGGCAGAACCATTTTGGATATATAGTCTTGTTGACCAAGCAAAACCTAGTAAGAATTTTCCAGTGTTTAGTGGTTGGAGAGGATAATTGACATTTGGAGTATTATCTGTTACCTGAAATGTTAGTCTCCTTGAGTATATCTATGGGAAGTTTTCTTTGTCTTCTGACAGAAGGAGCACTGATGGAATATATACACAAATTCAAAAAAGATAAAAATAATTCAGAATGAAATTTATCATCCAAGAACTGAAGGGAAACAATATCAGACACATTAAAGCTAGTATGATAAGTTGGAAAAAGCACTTTATTTGGAGTGAGAATCTAGGTTTGAACCTCAGCTATGGGCAGGTCATTACACCTTTCTGGTTCTCAGTTTCCTCATCTGTATAATGAAGGGGCTGGACTAGATTACTTCTGAAGTCTAAGGAACCTAAATCTCTGTTGGTCTTATGATCCTTAACCTGTGAGATCAGCACCAGTCAAGATTTTCATGCCCTGCCTAAGATATGGTACCTTTCTGCTTCCTGTCAGACAGAATCTGGAGCTCAGTAGATCCTGATCCAGTAGGAAAACTTTTATATTCTTTTAGTCCTAGAAGCTGAGAAGGTGACCTTTTTAGTAAACCAGACTTGCCCACTCTATGGTCTGGGTGAGCTGCATCACTGCTCAGTTAAAGTTTTCTTAATGTTCCAGAAAATAAAGAGAAACAAAGAATGAATATTTAAATTTTTAGGTGATAAATGCTACATAAATTCCATATACTATGATTATACCATCATATGTCTTTTTCTTAGAAATAGAAATGATGTTTAGACATAAGCTTCTGATCTTGGACCTAGTTTTGACATTTATATTAACATTCCAAAAAAAGTGGAAATAAAGTTTGTTTGTCAAGGCAAAGTCAGTGATAAACAGGTGGTAGTTGCTGGAAAAGCAACTAGTTATCTTAAATGCTTCAAGAGATGGTCTTTTCTTTCTGCCAGGATAGTATGAAATGAACAGTATTTGTTGAGGCAAAAGAGTAGGCAAATGCTGAAAAATCCAGTTCGGTTGTAATTGTATTATTCCAGGTGAATATATGGGAATCACTAGGGTATAGGATTTGGGGACAGTTCTGTGCTGTTAAAACTCTCCCAAGTGCCTTAAACCATTGAAGATGATTATTAGAATTTGTTTTTTAAGATATCAGATTCCCTGTGGAGAAGAGAAAAGAAACCAGTTAGTTTTGTGAGTAGTTTTTCCAACTATCATTCCATCAAAATATCAACATCTAATAAAAATATATTTATTACTCTCTCTCTCCCTAGTCATTTAGGCCATAATAACATGTCAGGAAAGCAAAACCTAAAGTTCAGACCTATAAATACAGTTGAGGGGACCATGCATAAAGGGAATATTAATCATGGTTCTTAAGAAAGATAGTCTTTTTCTACATGGTCTCTTGTTTGTTAGGAGTTTAATACTCAACCTTCCTTAGATTTGCCAAGCTGAATGAAACAACTCCTTTTTTCTATTCCTTCTCCTCCTTCCTCTCCCTTTTTTCCTTGTCTTTCTCTTTTCTTCCCTCCTCTTTTTCTTTCCCTTCTTCTGTACTTTTTCTTCCTCTTTTTTCTCCCCTCCTTTCCCTCCCTTCTCCAACTATTCATTTGTCTGTTCATTCAGCAAACATTAAAGTGAGCTTCCATTGGAGTGTAAAGCATGATTCTCAGAATTTGGGGACCCAGACAGTATACCTACCCTTTAAGAGTTCACAGTCTAGTAAAAGGATAATAGGAAACAGATAACATAGTATTACATGATTAGTATATCAGTGAACAATAAATTTTTCTTCTCTCTTTATTTTCCTTCTCTTTTCCTATTCCTATTGTGCCTCCAAACACTCAAGTGATTTTTCCATTGTGCCGGGGCAGGGACAGAGGTGAACAAATAGATAATATCTATATTGTTTCTGTGATACAAAAAGCTGTTTTCTCCATATACCTGTAAAATTATAACTAAAGTGTCTAATAGAAGAGAAGTCATGGTCAATTTTTTTTTTCTTTCCCTACATCCTCCTTCACTCCCCCTCCCTTAGAATCACTTCTTATTTTTAGTATCTCAATCAAATTCTGATTTTACTGGCTGGATAACTATAACCTTGATACAAATTACCCTGCATACAAAGCTGGCTCATTACCTGAGAAACCCAGGAAAATTCACAGCTTCACCAAATTGACGATGGAGGCATTAGCTTCTGGTTGAATTCAGATTTATTGTCCCTGGGCTAATTATTAGCCAAGGTTGATCTTTGATTAACAATTTACCTGTTGATCCATAAATCTGGATATTGACTACCAAACGTCATTATCAGTTATTCATTAGAAAACAGGTCTTGTCAATTTGAATAGTATTACCCTCTGAGCTAACTGCCTTTCAGTTCTAAATCCTACAATCCTATATGCAGTGGCCAGATATTAAAGAAGGAAACAGAGAACTTTTCATTTAGCTTGGATCCTGGGATTTACAGGTTGGAGGGACTTTAGTTCTACCCAAGTCCTCATTTTACAGATGAGCAAACTGAGGTTTAGAAAGGATGAATAACACACATAGTAAATAATAGATTTATGATTCAAAGAAAGGTCCTCTCTGTAGTTAATGGATTTTCTCATACACTATAATCTTTTTTAAAATTATAGTTTGGGTTAATTAATTAGTGTGATTGATTCTGGTTTTAGTGTTCCTAGTCTGGCCTGGTTTAAGTCCCTTTGAAGGCAGTCAGCTGAGATGTAAAGCTCAGGCCCTGAGTTGGCATCTACAAATGTAAACTACAGAAAGCCTTGGAGCAGATTGTGATCAAAGTAAAGGAAATAGATGGTTCTCTAAGGGCTTCTGGGTAGGAATCTCATCTGTGGTAATATAGCATCCTTCCAGGAAGCCCTTCCCAGACATTACAAATTATCCTGTGTAGTTCTCATTGATTTAGAAGTGATCCTGTAAGCATCTTGGTCCTCACAGCTCACTCCCTTGACATATTCACAACCCAGCCCTATGGTATTGTATGGAATGGTGTGGTGACTACGCTGTTTTAGCCTCCTCTTTACTGTCATAAGTGTCACAATTTTAGGGCACAATGGAGGATACAAGATAAGGAAAAGACCCTGATCAGGGACCTCACAGTCATTAGACTTACCCACATGAAAGACAAAACAGTGATATAAGATATTTGATTAAGTGCTGAATTGTGTGATATAAATAATCAGCACTTTTCTCACTTGTGACCCTTTTTGAGAAATTTTTACATGACCCTATCTTGAATCTGAGCTTTTAGTTGACTCAAGATTGTTTATTCAATGATCAAAAAATTGAAGATGAAAATCGTAGAGATCATCTGATATAGCTATACCATTTTACAGATGAGCTAAACTAAGGCTGAGAGAGATTAAATAACCTGCCTTCAGGCATCCAAATAGCACATGAAAGGGGCTGGGACTCAAAACTAAGGTCTCCGACTCCAGATCATGACCCTTTCCATGCTGCTTGTTTCCCTGGAATCTTCCTAGTTTCTTAGGAAAAGGAGGATTTGGGTTTTGCTTTATGGGATAAAGCACTAGATTTGGAGTCAGAAGAATTAGATTCAAATCCTAGCTCTTACATTTACTGTGTGACCATAGGCAAGTTCTTCTTCCTATGAGTCCTATTTTCCTAATTTATATAGAGATAATTCTTGCATCAATTATATCAATGAATAATTATAAGGAAAGCATTTTGTAAACCTTAAAACCTATGTCAAAATAAGTTTTTTATTCCCTTCTTCTTCTTTTCCCCCTCCAACTCCTTGGATTCTGTGTGGAAAGGATCATGTAAGGATTTTCCATTAGGAAAACATTTGATTTAGAGTCCAACATCTTGGATTCAAATCCTGACTCCATACTTAATAACTATGTGATGTTAAGTGAGACACTTCCCATCTGTGGGCCTCAGTGAGCCTCTTATGTAAAATTAGAACTTGATACTAGATTATCCATTCAGCCCTAATTCCTGTAGTCTTCTAAGAGTCAGAGGTGAGACCTGCCAGAATTGCCCAAAGGAGCAGCTAGTACAAGATGGGAGAGTCAGTAGAGTGAGGAAGCCAGCAAATACATAGGGAGGCTCTAGCAAAGTTTCCATCTGTTGCATAGTAAATCTCCCACAAAATAGGATTTCCTCCATGCTTACTTCTCTTTTGCATGATGAGAAGCCTAACAATCAAAGCCTAAGACTTGGATCATGGGTTTTAAAAATTAGGACAAGTGTCTAGTCATTTTTAAGTATCATCTTTTTACTAATGGTTACTGAGTGTGTACTGCCTGTGAGTGCTTGTTCCAAGAAACAGGTGCATAACATATATTTTTTGTCCTCAAGGAGTTCATGGTCTTTTGGGGAGAAAAGACCTATACATAAAAAAAGATAAGTAATATGGAGCAGTGGGAAAAAAAGGAAATAGATGGTTCCCTAAGGGCTTCCATGTAGGACTGGCTTCAAATCTTGGCTCTGCTCACTTTCTCTGTGTGGTCCTGTGCTAGTCACTTGACCTCCCTGAGCCTGTTTCCTCATCTTTAAAATGAGGGTACTGGATCTAGATGACCCAAGTGCCTTTTGGATCTATGTTCCTAACAAAGAACAGCACTTTGTGCCAAGTGCCAAATAAGGGATACAGGCATCGAGACCCAGGGATGTAGAGGTTGCAGAGTATTGTGGAATTGTGGAAAGATTTCTTGCAGGTGTGATCCTTGAGAAATTAACAGAAATTAGGTGTTAAGAAAGGGGAACAACATTCTAGGTAAGGAGAAATGGTTTGAATGAAGGCATGGAGACAGAAATGTAAAAGAGGTGGGTGGGGGCAATTAGATGGCGCATTGGATAGAGCACCAGCCCTGAAGTCAGGAGGACCTGAGTTCAAATCTGGTCTTAGACATTTAACACGTCCTAGCTGTGTGATCCTGGGCAAGTCATTTATCTTCAATTGCCTCAGCAAAAAAAAAAAAAGGGGGTGGTGGTGGCATGGGTGCCATCGAAAAGACCAATCTGGGTAGCATAGAGGGGTTCATATATGGGATCAGTATGGTGTAAGATAGAAAAAGTAGGGAGGCACTAGGTTGTGGGGGGCTTTGAATGTTGGGCTGAACGACTTATACTTTAAAGTCCACTTGGCAATGAGAAACTATCAGATGTTTCTAAGAGGAAAGCCACCTAAGTTTAAATCCTGGCTCTGTCACTTATCTATGTTAATTTGAGCAAGTCATTCAGCCTACGAGAGCCTCAGTTTCCTCAGCTGTAAAATGAGGTGATTGGACTAAATGACCTCTCTCCTATGATGAAAATTATATTTTAGGAAGATTAATCTAGTAGTGCCAAATGAGTTGCAGCCAAGAGTTATGTTAAGACCTTAATCTCTTCTCTACCTGTGACTATTGGAAGGGGAGAGACTGGGAGAAGGGTGCTAAATATCTAGCCCACAGATTCTCCTGATTTAGACATTGGACAGTAGCCACATCTTTGGATCAAAAGTTTCAAAAATTGGTTTCTTAATCACCAAACTCATAGTGCTTCAGAATGAAGCCCAGCAAATCAAAAAAGAAATGAGATTCAGAAGTTTTTTAGAGGCAAAGACATACCATGTGGTTATAGTTTCCACTCCAAGGAATAAGATGGATGAGGATAAAACCAAAAATTTTTGATGCTGGAAGTAAAGGTGTGATCTCTGTCTCTAAGATGTTGCTGAAGTGGTAGTGAGGAGGGTTGCTTCTTTTTCAATGATGTTTTATGAATTATCCTTAATTGCAGTTTTTTAGCAGATTTCATTGTCTTGACTCTGCAGTTTGGTATTTTGATAGACAAATATGCAAATTAACCACTTCCTCTCAAATATGTTTAGAGTTTTTAAAAGAAGAAATTCATTCTTAGGGACAACAGAGACCTCCCAAATGGCTAGAGCTGAAAGATATTTTCTTCAGACCAGCTGGTGATGATGAGCTCACCTCCTCCATTCCTTTTCTTAACTAATGGTGCTGGCATTTGCTGCCTCAGCAAATGTGGGGTGGGCACTAGCCAGTGATTGGCAGCTGACACCTGTCAGCTCTGACTCTCCCCTCACAAATGCAAGTTTGGCAAATGCAGAATAAGGTCAGGGACTAACAACCAAGACCCCAACCCTAAGGAATAACGAGCCTGCTGGGCCAAGACATATACTCTGCATTCAATCAAGTCATGTCTGGCAGCACTTAGGTTAATCAGGTTCAAGTGCATTTTTTCAAACATACGTAAACCGTTAAGAGTAACAACAGCAAAGTGTAAACTATCGGGGAGGAAACACCAGGTTTTCTATTGCTCTCCTTTCCCTCTTTCCCCACAATGGGTCTCTCCCCACACATTCTCTTCTTCTCTTCTTTGTGCATGTATGTCTACACATATGTATGCAGTATATATATTGTGTGTGTGTGTGTGTTCGTGCTGGAAAATCAAGTCTGCCTGCCTTTGTAAACTACTTCAGTAGAGTGTGTGGTTTGGGGGCATTTTTGTGGCTACATTTTATGCTGGCTACAGAGCCCTTACTGATTTATGTAAAGATGAATGTGTAAATAAGAGAAGCTAGAAAAGTTTTTTCATTAAAAGAAGTAGATATGACTCAGGATTCACAAGGCAAGCAGTCAGGAGGTACAGATTTTTATCCTGACCATACTAGTCATTCACTGTATGACCCATCTTGCAGTAGAAAGAACACTGAATTTGGGTTCTCAGCACTGGAATTTGAATTCTTATTCTTCTACATAGTACCTGAGTGACTTTAGCCAAATATCTTAATCTCTCTGGGTCATAATTCCTCATTTGTACAGTCAGAGAGCTGTATTAGATCAGTTTTCCCCTCAGGGTTGTGTTTCAAGGAATTCCTAAGCATTTTGTTGATGATGGTTTTAATTTTTTTTTTTAATGAACTTTTTGTGGTTTGTTAACAGGCATTAAAATAATCATTTTAGAGGATTTTACTATAAGACTTGCCAAAGTCTTGTTTAAAACTGAGCAATTCTAGTTCTGTGGAAAAGTTTGAGAACCACTGACTCCATGATCTTGGAACTCTCTTTCATTTCTAAGATCCTCTATCTTTGTGATATGGTAGGGGAATTTAGAGGTGGGTGTGTGATTTGGTTATATTTGCTTTTTGCATACCAGTTATTATTGTTAATAGTAATTGGCATATTTATATTTTTCAAGATACTTATGAGGCTTTAACAGTATTACTAGAGGCATGGAGATTGGTTTGTTTGCGAGCTCCATTAAGAATGGAGCAAGATAAAATCATGTATTAATTGAAGAATGGGGAATTTAGGTATTAAAAAAATTATAACCCTAAACTTTCTTCACTTCTAAGTACCAAAATATAGAAATAGTCTCCTGATTATAAGAGTAGTGAACTATCAATTTTGTGCAAAACACGAGACATGAAGACAAGAAGAAACATAGGTGTGATTAGGACCTTGTTTGTAAAATGGGAACAATTCAAATTGATCTTTGAAAAATTTTAAATTCTCTCTGTTGCCTAGAATTCTTTGGTTCTGTCAGACAGAATGAAAGGAGGTCATGTGATCTACTGATATCAAACTCTAAATTATAGATAAGGATCCCTATAGATCACATATTGACTTAGAAAACTACATATTAACATTATCTTTGGTACTTTTTATATTTTTATTTATTTTGCTAAATATTTTCCAAGTATATTTTAATCTGTTTCTAGCTGCATTAGGGAGTATTGCAGGTAAAATGTTTGATACCTCTGATATAATCTATTTTATCTTTACACCTAAGCTTCACCAGCTGATGAGCATACATCCTGTTTTTAGGGACTTTATTTACAAAATGATATTATCATGTTATTCTGTACTTTTACTTTGGCAACCTGACAGAGCATTTATGAAGAACCTACTGAGTTCTGGGCACTCTGCTGTCTTTTTTTTTTCTTTTTTGCTTTATTTGCTAAGGCAGTTGGGGTTAAGTGACTTGCCCAAGGTCACACAGCTAGGATGCATTAAGTGTCTGAGGCCACATTTGAACTCAGGTCTTCCTGACTTCAGGGCTAGTGCTCTATCCACTGCGCCACCTAGCTGCCCCGGCATTCTGCTGTCTTGAGCATATAAATCCAAATTAAAAAGAAGACTTCCTTTTCCCAAGGAGCTTATATTCCAATAAGGGAAGCTAGCACATAAAAAGGAGCTAAAAATGAATCATTTGCTCAACCCATGTCTTCTGATTTCCATGTCCAGTCATTCAATCAACAGAAATTTAAGGGTCTACTCTGTGCCAGGTGCTATGCACCTTTTAGGGATACAAAGAAGTTGGAAAGCTTGCATTCTTTATTTCCAGTGCTCTTCTACAATATAAGTAATTTCTTCCTTCAGTGCAGACCCAAGTCCAGCATATAGCCCAAAGGATTGTTATGCTGTGTGTACATTCTAAGCACTGGATAACTTTGAGCTGGATGTAATTAGGATTTCACCTGTAAAATGGGAATAATAATAATAATACGATAACCTTAATGAAGTTATTGTAAGGATCAAATGAGATTCTTTATATTTGTAGAACTTGATAAAGATTCAGTGTATTATATGTGTAAGCTCTTAGGATAGCAGGTCTGGAGGGGTTGCAGATGAGGCACAATTACAGGAATACATGTAGATCCATCTTTAACTGCTAAGATTTGGGAGAGTCCAAGGGGATTATAGGAGGCTGTAGTAGGGGAAGGCATGCAGGAAACTCTAAAGTCACCCTCAGATTGGGGTTGATTGGGTTAAAACCTTCCAAAATTGTGTGAAACAATTCTGAACTCAATAACTGCTGATGGAAGGTTGATTAACTTAAAGAAATATACAATAAACAGATACCTTGTCATGTTGTTGGCTTTGTAGCAAATGCCTGTTTTCTCCTTGGGATTACAACAGCCTTTGCTTTTCTTTGATTTCAAGATGTTATTTTCAATTTCTCTTTTGTTACACGAGTCTCTTCAAACAGCTCTGAAAAGGCCCCTGACTTTTTCCTATTGGAAGGTCTGTGTTTAAAATTTTGGCTTTGCCTCAACACATCACCTGTTAGTTGTTATGAGCCTAATTCTGCAAGCCATGACTTCATCTCCCTAAAGGAAAGATAGACAGAAGGCTTCAATACTTCAGATATGGTTTAGTTCAAGAAATTTAAAAACAACAACAAAAAAATGCTAAACTTTAAAAAACAAAAACAAAAAAACCAAATCTAAGCCTTTGGTCTCTGGATGAACTCGGAAAGTAGACCTGTCAAAGGTACTCACGTTCTGACAGCTGGTTAGGGGCTGAAAAGGTTGCCAGATCACACTGTTATTCAAGGCTGCAAGAATTTTGTCAGAACAGCCTTTAAAATATCATATTCAGTGAGGCCAAGCAAGGGACATTTAAGCCAGCAAAGAATCTTGTCAGAATTGCTGCTCTGGGGAAAGAAAAGGATGCTGTGTCTCTTAGTCCTGGGGTCATTGCAAATGATGCACCTGGCAGGTCATGAAGTGTGGGTGAGCTTGGGCCAGTATAGATTTTAAATAAAGCTCAAGGAGCTGAAATGAGAGCTGCTTAAATTTAGGATACTTTGCCAAATGAGAGTTAATGAGATTGGAGAGAATTTCTCATCCTTTCAACCTGTCTTCTTTTCAGCTACAACTTTTCTAACTTGCCCCTCCTTTTTATCTTCTTTAGACTTTACCCCAGGTTTTAATATGTATAAAATGGATCTATGCTTGTCATTCTTTATAGGAAATGGCTTTTTTTCCCCCTTTAACCAAAGTGTAGAGTAAAAATGATCCAACCAAGACAGCAGTGAACTTGATGTAAGCCCTGCTTTGTTTTGTTTTTTTCCTCCTTAATTACTTTTCTCTTGCTTTCCATTGTTCTTAGATTCTGGTTCCTATTGTCCCAAGAAGAATTCTTTTGACACCTGAGAATTCAAACTGCATCCAAATGTAATTCTGTCAATCTCTGCAAGATGAGGCTTTGGTCTGTGAATTCCAGGGCATTCTTGGCTCCAGAGATTCTCTTTTCTCCTAATCCAGCTATAGTCAGGAAATTCAGATTTGCAGAAAACCTTCCCCAAAACAAATTAACTGAATTTAGGAAAACCTTCCCCTAAAAGAGTTTGGGCTCAGTTCAAGTTTTAGGCAGTCACTGAAGCTGGTTATGATTTAATGCAAAACAGTGTACCTCCTGCTGAAAATCACCAAGGTTTTGGTAGAGTTGATGCAAATGGTATGTAGAATCATTTTGGGGAGCAGAATTTGGCTGTTAATAATTTAGTGTACAGCTCAGTGCCTGAAGTCTCCATGACCTTGTGTCTTGTTAGAGCATGAAAAGGAGAAACTCACCTATTTGCAGGAAAACAAAGTCTAGGAACATCCTTTGCTGATCTTGTATGTATTTTTTATCTGTCTCTTTTCCTTCCCCTACTTTGTTCTCTCTCCCTTGTTTGGTCCTCTCTTCCTTTTCTCCTCTTTTAACTCCTCTTCTTCCTTGTTCATCTTCTCCTCCCATAATTTCCATCTTTCTCTTTCTCCCACTCCCTTTCACCCCTCTTCCTTTATCCTTTTCCCTTTCTCCTATCTTTGTGCCCCTTTGTTTCTTCTCTTTTCTCTCCTCTTCCTCCCATCATTCCACACTGCCTTTTATTTTCTCCCTATTCCCCCCTCCTCCTCCCTCTTGGACCACACAATGCCCTCAGGGGGTGAGAAGGGAATTGTCATATTATGCTCAAGCAGCCAGCATTTGGCATCTCCTTCCCTTTTTTCCCACTCAGTCATAGGCCATTTGCTGCCTTGTCTCTTACCAGGGAAGCATTTTTAGGTCCCTTTTTTCCTAAAGAGTGTGGAAGAAGACTGTTAGAAACTTGGAAAGGACAGCAGATGTTTAGGGGTTTGTTTTGTTTGGGATCTTTGTGTTCATTTTCCCCTTGCTATTGTGAAACATGTAGCCATCTATATAGGGGGAGGAGGAGATGGGCGTGGAATGTGTTTTTGAAAAGGTGTGTCTTGGGGTGCTATATCTTGTGTGTCCCTTGATGAAAAAGTTGCTATAGTAACTGTCCATCTGGGAAAAAAAAGTGCCTGAGTAAACAGAGTTATAAACGCCATTGCACAGCTATACAGAGGGTATCTATGAGCACTCCTTTGTAGTCCTCACAGCACATAAAGAAGTTCCCAAATTCACATGGAAGGGGAAAATCATGTGAATAGGGAGTGTGCCTACTTACTACTCTGATAGGCCCTGTTACTGTTGCTTGGATTCCATTTTGTATTACTTGATTTTGGATTCCATTTTGGATTGTACCATAGACAAATATGCAGCATAGAATGATTCCGTGAAGGAAGTAATACTGGATAAGGTTCACAGTGGCCTATGGCAGTCATTCGTTTATTTTGGAATCTCAGAATTTTTATTGTTCCTTTGCTTCTGGGATTTTCAGGAGTTAGAAACAGGATAGATGATGATCAAATAAAAGCATATGATGTAACCTATCACTTGAGAAGTTGTTGTTGAAGGAAGAATGGAACTGGAAGCAATCTAAGAGATTATTTAGGCCAGCCTCCTCATTTTGTATGTGAGCTAACAAACAGATGGAGAAAGTTTAAGGAACTTTCCCAAGAGTACAATAGTAAATGACAGAGCTGGAATTAGAATACAAGACTTGTAATTCTAAACCTAGCACCGAAATCTTTTTCAGTTTTGCCTATTGCAGGGCTCAGTGTAGGTCAAAACTCATAGGTCCATAGTGTGGTAGAACATAAAGTGACACTGGGCAAATCATTTACCTGTTTTCTGCCTCCGTTTCCTGATCTGTAAAATGAACAGATTGGATTCAGTGGCCTCAAGAGTCCCTTCTAGCCCTAAATCTGTGATTCTGTGCATTACAAAACTAACAGATAATTTTTCCCCCCAGCTGCCTGAGCCTATTCTCTTCCTTTTTGCAAAAGAAGGAAGTACGACCTTCAAGAAGTTACTGAAAGTCACACATAATAAATGGCAGAGGTTGTACTGGACCCAGGATTTGTGACTCTAAGGCCAGTGCTTCTTTATCATATCAGGCAGAAAGGAGTTGTTGGAAAGAGAAGATAGAAAAAGCTGGAAGAGAGGACATAAATATGAAATTGATATTTGTCACTAGTAAGGAAAAAATGAAGTCTAGGGCATAAGGGCAAGAATTAGACTTAGAATAGGAAGATATCTATATCTCAGTCTGAGATGGGAGGGAGGTCATGGAAGAGAGTTGGTAAAGGGACTGACAGAATTATGTTTGGGGAGAAGGATGGTAGGGAGGGGAACTTAGATTTCCTCCATTTTTTAATAAAGGAAAAGTCAAGGTCTATTTATCCAAGAATGAAGGGAAAGGAATGGGAATGGAATTGGAGTTTTGAGGAATCAGGGAAAAGCATGGAATAGGTATGGTCTGATGATAAGTGCTAATAAGAATCTTTTTTTTTTAATCTCATAAAAAAGATATAAACTCTTCCTTTATCTTTCTTTCTTTCTTTTTTTTTTTTTAAAATAATAAGATAGACCTACAGGAGGTTAGAGACTTAACTTGTAAAAGCCATAAAGACAAACATCATCATCAGAACAGGGTCCTCTCATTCTAAATCTTTCTCTGAAACTAAGACCCAGAAACTTGTGAATACACAATATATGTTGTCTGCACAGCTTATGTGAAAAAGGAGCCTCAGACATAGCAGATTTGGGAAGGAATCCTGGATTTTTCTTGAATTTTAGGAAAGGGGATCAGAATCCAAATAGCCAAAATGCAGTCTTCTGCTTTCGTAACTACTTTCTCTTTCTTCTTCTCTTAGAACATCTATATCCACTGCAGGTATTTTGAACTTCATTGCCATTAAGTAAACAGTATCATAAGTTTTTCCCTAACAAAATAACTGGGGCTGCTGAAGTTTCAGCAAGGGAATGACTAGGCAGGAAGTACAGAAAAAACAAATTAAGATTATCTCCTGATGCCACATTGTCCCCCTTCAAGCCACTGAGCTATCTTTTCTACCTTTTTACCTTCCCCATCCACTTTTTGTTGCCATGTTAATGAAAACCTGTTGTGATACAGGTGTGAATATCAAACTTCTCATTCCTGTCCTTTTCAACTCTAGGCTCAGTTTTTACTATCCATGGTTACATTGATCCTCTAAGTGTTGGAATCTGTTACTCTTTTATTAATCTGTTTTACTTACTCTTTAGAGTGATAAAGAGAGAGGAGGAAAATTTTTTTTTAAAGAAACCCTTTCTTCCTTAACTTTCCCTATAAATTCTTTTCTTCCATCTCTCTTCCCTTCTTTAACCCCTCCAACCGCCTTAGCTCTGCCTCTTGAGAACCCCTTGCATACCATTTACCAGACCAGAAAAAAGTGGGTCACCTTAACTTCCCTAAATGGCCAGTAGAAAACCATAACTTCAAACTGAATTTCCTGCTGAAGGAACAAAGTTTAGCAGAATCACTTTCTTTTGTGAAAACAACATTTTCTTTTCTAGGACAAATACAGCAGTCTTTAATGGTGAAATACTGCCTTGTCTCTCCTCCTCCCCCATGTCTCTGTTCATTTTTTTATTTTGTTCTTCAGCTATGAAGTAACTTGCTAACCTAGTCATGCACAGAATTAGGATGACAGATTTAGGGCTAAGAAGGGATCTTTGAGGCCATTGAATCCAGTTCTCTCATTTTACAAATTAGGAAACTGAGTAATTTATCCAAGATCACAGAGCTAATAAGTGACTGAAAGGACTTCTGTTCACATCTTCTTGATTCCAGGTCTAACACTACCCACCACATCTGCTATCTAACCTACCTGTACTGACTAAATATATTGTATCCAACTTATCTAAGTACCTATGAAAAAAAAAACAAAAATCACCTACATCAGGGAAAGAGAGAAGAAGACAACAAATCCATAGAAAAATCCTGGCAAAGCATCTCTCATTTCTCAGTCAGGGTGAGTGTATGGATCCTAATAATGACAGGCATCCACCCTGCAGTTTATCTAATTGTTGCTTGCTGACCCATGATGTTAAAGCTATCATAGTGCCGCAAATTGTCCCTGAGCTGAGAGAGACACCTCTCTCGGGGAGCTCGTGAGTTTGTGTAATTGCTGTTTCAAATAATGAGTGGAAGAAAAATATAGTTAAAAATTGGTCTGGCCAGCAAACTTTACCCATTTTTTGTTTGTTTATTTGTTTTTAACCAAACTTTTCAGCATATCTGATAAATTTTTCTAGTCACCAAATGGAGTGGTAATCTTATTCTCTTCTTTAATACTTAAAATGATCTGATCAATGGAGTTATGTCATTCTCTGCTTAATACCAAGGGAAATACTTAAAATGATTAGTGGACCTCGTGTGGTCTTTCTGGTTGAACATTTATTAACTATGTGACCACAGGCAAATTACCAAATATTGTTGAGCCTCATTTCCTCATTTATGAGACAATGATAATGATCCTAAAACTATTCACTTACTTGTAGGGCTTTTATGAGGAAAGCACTTATTTACAATGAAAAATAAAGAAAATATAACATGAGGATTTCTTACTCTTTTGTTTGACTTCTGTTGATAAGATACAGGGGAAAGGACATTTTCAGTTATTCTAATGTAAAATTTTGAATTGAGAAAGACTTTCAAAAGCTTTTTGCCTGTTCCAGGAAAGCAAATTCATGATGTCAACTATGATGATCCTTGCCTATGAAGTTTAACTCTCATGTGGGATTCCCGTGTGGTTTTGTCTTATTCTCATGGGGCAGGTTTTATACCTGCACATCTTATGATCATAGAACTACAAAGAAAGGCAATTATATTTGACTTGTAGTTATCTATCTCTCTATATTTAAGTTTATGGACCCTAGGATAAAAACATATGATCCTGCACAACTTCTTCATTTTCCATGTGAAGAAACAGCCCCCAAAATGGGAAGTGACTTTGTGACTTCCTCAAGGAAGCTTTCAGGGCTGGAATTTGAATTCCTTTGATTTCAAATCTAGTGTTTTCTATTAGCCCATGTTGCCCTGGCAAAACATAGACAGTACCTTTGGTTTCATAGATAAGATTCAGAGAAATTAAATGACTTGCCTGAGCTCAACAGGTTTTTTTTTTTTTTTTAAGTTTTTTATTTTCAAAACATATGTATAGTTTTCAACATTCACTCTTGAAAAACCTTGTGTTCCAAATTTTTTCCTTCCCTTTCCCCCACCCCTTCCCCTAAACAGCAATATATGTTAAACATGTATAATTCTTCTGTACATATTTCCATAATTATCATGCTGCATAAAAAATAAAATAGCAAAAAGGGAAAAAATGAGAAAGAAAACAAAAGGGAAGAAAACAATAGAAAAAGTGAAAATATTGTGTTTTGAACTACACTCAGTCCCCACAGTCCCTTCTCTGGGTGTAGATGTATCTCTCTATCATAAGATCATTGGAACGAGCCCGAATCATCCCACTGTTGAAAAAAGCCACGTCCATCAGAAATGATCATCGTATAGTCTTCTTGTTGCTGTGAACAATGATCTCCTGGTTCTGCTCATTTCATTCAGCATCAGTTCATGCAAGTCTGTCATCCTGCTGGTCATTTCTTATAGAACAGTTGACATTCCATAACATTCATATACCATAAGTTATTCAGCCATTCTCTAGTTGATGGGCATTCACTCAATTTCCAGTTTCTTGCCATTTGGGCTACTACAAACATTTTTGTACATGTGGGTCCTTTCCCCTTTTTTGATCTCTTTGGGATACAGGCCCAATAGAAACACTGCTGGGTCAAAGGGTATGCATAGTTTGATAACTTTTTGGCCATAGCTCCAACTTGCTCTCCAGAATGGTTAGATCAGTTAACAACTCTATTAACAATGTATTAGTGTCCCAATTTTCCCACATCCCTTCCAACACTCATTGTTATCTTTTTCTGTCCTGTCATCTTAGCCAACCTGAGAAGTATGTAATGGTACCTCAGAGTTGTCTTAATTTGCATTTATCTGATCACTACTGATTTAGAGCATATTTTCATATGACTAGAAATAGTTTTAATTCCTTCGTCTGAAAATTATCTGTTCATTTCCTTTGACCATTTATCATTTGGAGAGTGACTTGAATTCTTATACATTTGACTCAGTTCTCTATGTATTATCAGAACCCTTGCATGTAAAATTTTTCCCCAGTTTTCCGCTTCTCTTCTAATCTGCATTGGTTTTGTTTGTACAAAAACTTTTTTTTTCAGATCATCCACTTGGTTATATTTCTTTTTTTTCTTTTTTCTTTTTTTTTTTAAATTTTCTTTTTTTTAATTTTATTTGCATAACATATGTGTGGGTAATTCTTCAACAATAACCCTTACATAGCTTTCCGTTACAAATTTTTCCCCCAACTCCCCACCCCTCCCCTAGATGGCAGGATATCCACTACATGTTAATTATGTTAAAATATTGACAAATCAAATATATGTATACATATTTCCAAACTTGTCATTGTTTGTACAAAAACTTTTTAACTTAATATAATCAAAATTATTCATTTCACATTCCATAATATACTTTAGTTCTTCTTTGGTTACAAATTCCTTTCTTCTCCACAAATCTGAGAAGTAAACTATCCTTTGTTCTTTTAATTTGCTTGTAGTATCACTCTCTATGTCTAAATCAAG
The DNA here is from genome assembly GCA_023553655.1 of Myrmecobius fasciatus. Taxonomy (NCBI): domain Eukaryota; kingdom Metazoa; phylum Chordata; class Mammalia; order Dasyuromorphia; family Myrmecobiidae; genus Myrmecobius; species Myrmecobius fasciatus. Next base: position 128,626 of record JAJPUD010004159.1, on the reverse strand, counting down.
AATCCATTTTGACCCTATCTTAGTTTAGGGTGTGAAGTGTGGGTCATTGCCTAGTTTCTGCCATACTAATTTCCAACTTTCCTAGCAATTTTTGTCAAGTAATGACTTCTTATCCCAGAAGTTGAGGTCTTTTGAGTTTATCAACAGATTCTATGGAGATTTTTTTTTGAATCCAGGTTATCCGATTTCAGATCTAACATTGCTTCCATTTTGTCTTGCAGGAATTTTATTATCTTGACTATGAAGAAATTGTTATTGACCTTATACAAAAAGGAAACATTTGCAAACAGGCAACCTAACATGTTTCTTTCACTTAATGGAAGGAATGAACATTAATTCATTCATATATTAAACATCTTTTATCCTACTGCGTGCAAGTTATTGTTCTACTTTACAGGTTAGGAATACAAAATTTAAATCAGACCTGGTCCCTCTGCCTAAATGGAACTTATACTAGAATAAACAGGGTAAAATCCATTCTGTTAATTCTGACATAATGATTGTGGATAGGCTTATTAGAGAGGTGAAAAACTCTGAAACTCAAGGAAAAAAATATTTTCAATGAGAGGGGTTAAGAACAGTTAGCTTTAAAAAAATTTAATAAAATAAATTCACAGAGCAAATAACATTTGAATTGAGTTATAAAGGATGAGTAGACATTTAGCTGATGAAAGGAAGGAAAAACTTTAGGAAAAGAGAAAAGTATGATTAAAGAATTGGATTTGGTATAGCAGAATGTGTTCAGGATACAGAAAACAGCACTGGTGGTATTTAGAGAAGTAATGCAAAATAATAAGATTCCATTTCTACAGCACTTAAAGATTTGCAAAACAGTTTACATAAAGTATTTTATTTGGTGCTTAAACCTGTGAGGTAAATAATACATGTTATATTAGGTTACATTATATTATTGTATTATATTCCCATTTTTTCAGGCTGAGGAAACTGAGGTCATGAGCACTCACACAGTTGTTCAGTACCTGAGTCAAGATTCATACTCAGCTCTGTCCTGACTGTAAGGGCAGGATTCTATCCATTTAGTCACTAAGTTATTTTTGAAAGGATAAGGTAGCTACAATTTGTGAAAGGACCTTGGACGCTGAATAAAAAAGTATAAATTTTATTCTGTGGGCAATAGGGAGCCATTGAAAATTTTTGAATAAGTGTGATACAATCAGATCCCTGCCAAAACATTTTAGACTTTGTGTCTTTTTTTAGTCTCTATTGTAGTATCCCTTATTTTAATTGTGAATGCTAATGTTTTAAAGATCTGCTCATCATGGACTTAAGATAAGTGGGTTCAGTGGATAAAATGAAGAATAATACACAGAAGATTCTTGCCTTCAAGAAGTTTACAATGTAGTAAGAGAGAGAAGATATAAATGCATGAAAACTTAATAATATAATATTCAGAAGACATGATTATGCATAGAATATTATAGATGAATTATGTGGTGTTTTTTTTTCCAAAATCTTTTTTAGTAAATTTTTATTTTTCAAAGTTTTAACCCTACCTCTAACCTTCTTCCCACAAATATACTCACACAGTAAGTTTCTCCTTTGTAACTAAAAAATCATTAAACAAAACCAAGACACACAGTCACCCTATTTGATAAGTATCAGCAACATTCTTTACTCATATTTCCCATTTTTCTTTTGAAAGGAGGAAAGTTGTCTTTCATCATCTGACTTCTAAGATCAAGATTGGTCTTTGCATTTCATTTGAGTTTATTTCTTGTACATAATTTGCATTCATGGTTCTCTTTTCTTTGCTGTGTCAATTTGTGAAATTCTATGTTTTTCTGAATTTTTCATATTTTTTATTTCTTAGGGTCCAGTAAAGCCCAATTTAATTCATAAGCCAAAAGTACCTTCCCAGTTGATGAAATCCATTTTTCAATTTTGTTTTCAGCTTTATTGCTATTCCCTCTCTTCAAATGACCAAGATATAATTAAGAATATGTTTCTAGCCATTTAAAAAGTTACCCAGTTAGAGGCAGCTAGATGGCACAGTGGATAGAGCATTAGCCCTAGAGCTAGGCAGACCTGACTTGTAATTTGGCCTCCCACACTTAGTAGCTGTGTGACTTTGGGCAAGATACTTAACCCCATTTGCCTCCAAAGAAGAAAAAAGATTCTTAGTTATGGTTCTGTAGAAGAAAGGAAGTTGGCATGTATTCCTAATACCACAGATACCTTAACATGTGCTAGGGGCCTTTATAAATTGGACTGTAAGTAGAAAGAATTTCAGTGGTAGAGGGGAAGATCCTCTAACCTCTCCTGCTCCTATATTTAATTTCCACTGAGGTTTTTTTTTTTTTTTTATCATCCTCTCTTCTTTCCTTCTCTCTCCTTCCCACCTGCTTCCTTCCCCCCTCTCTGTTTCTGTCTCTCTCTCCCTCCCTTCCCCTTCTTCTTTTTCTTATATTTTACTCCTTTTGCCTTTTCTGTCTCATCAGTCTTTTGAGCTAAAAAAAACCCTGAAAATTATTTGCAGTAACAGATCTTGACATGACTAAGAATCTCTTCAGAAAACTTAATTATTTTAGGACTCATCATAAACTTGGTTTACCTTGTAAATAGGATTCTTCTCTGAAGGCAGATCTTAAGTCAGGGACACAGAAAAAAGCCAATCAACATGACCAAAAACAGTAACAGATATTCATAAAACAATGGCTATCTATTTAATAAATAGTGATTATTTCTATTATTATTCTGTGCAACAGTAGTATGCATTATACTGGATTATACCTAGTAAATAGGTGCTGAATAAATGTTTCTTGAATTCATTTGAATTAACAGATTTTTATTGAAAATTTACTGTGCTCAAAGCATCGATCTTGCTGAGCAAAAGAATGAGATTTTCAGGATGACTTGGAGTCCTGCAAATTAAGCAGGTGTGATTGCCTGGGGAGGCATAGTTAGTAATAAATATTGAAGCCCCTGTATTATAAACTAATTAGGGAAATGAAACATAACCAAAAACTTAGAAAGATAACATATCATAAACAAGACAAAACATACTTATAAGCCCAAAAGGTAGCCGAGGAAGTGGTAGGGATCACCATGTGCTGTAGAGATATCAGGAAGTGGATGCTATGTAAACCAAAGCACGAACTTGGTTTTTGGATAAGTCCAGAGGAGAGGGAAGGCATTCTGGTGGGGAGTTGGCTTGAACCCAGAATGTATTTAAGGATCAGGGAGGAAAGCAGTTTGGCTAAAGCATAATGCTTAGAAAGGTAAGTGAGCAGTAGGTAAAAACATTCTTGAGAAGGATTTAGATGTTGAGATTGGAAGAAATGGTTTAAAGTTTTAGTTATTTGACCAAGAGTAAGCCATCTTACCTATAGAAAATTCAAGTTCCTTATGTCTTGTGAAATATGGGGTTTGAACGGAATGATTTCTAAGGTACCTTTCAACTTTCATGGTCTGTGATTCTATCGATACTAAAAGAAGAAATCTCTTGCTCAGGAGTACATCTTATCTGATCAAATGATACAGAATCTGTAAAGTGCTTAGAATTGTGCCTAATACCTATGTGGCACTCAATCAATTTTTATTAATGGGTTGATCCATTCCCTGTCCACATTTGGTGCAGCAAAATAGACAGTATCTATATTGCCTCAGTGGCTTATTCACAAATTTTTTTTTTTTTTTTCAGTTGCAGCAGTCGAAACATTTGCCATTGAAACCCAATGCTTTATTCTGCAGACAGATGTCAATTAACATGAACATGGAATCTCAATAGACACAAAAATTCCCAAGTTTTAAACTTTCTCATTTTCAAAACAAGTTAAGAAAATTGTGCAGGCTTTAGATGTTTGGGGGAATAAGAATGTTAAAACTTCTGTATGTGATTGTCCTAAACATGTTTACTCAGTTGATGCTCCCTGAAATAAGGAAAGTGAGCTACAGAAAGATTCTTTCGGCATGAGATGCCATCACGATTTAGATACTATAAACCCTACTTGTAGGCATGAAGAAATTGAGACTCAAAGTGAGGGAACTAGCTTGGTCACACAGCTAGTAAAGATGGAACAGAATTGAAATCCATATCCTCCAGGTAGTATGCTATCTCATATGGCCAAATTGCTATTTTGGCCCCAGGTTTCCATACAGCTCCATCCCTCCATCCAACCCCTCATCTTCTCCATAATTCCTTTATTTATGATGCTTTACAGTTTATAAAGTGCTTTATACCCTTTATATTAATCCGAGATATCATAAATATCATAATAAAGTAGAGATGTGAACTCCTATGTCTTCTGACTATAAATGAGCCTTTTCTCTTTCTTCTACACTGTACCTTTTCTTTTAGAATGGGAAGGAGTCTTCAACCTTATCTAATTTAAGACCTTTTTTTATTTCACAAAAAAACTAGCACTCAGAAAGGAAAAGAAACTAGTTCCTGAACCAGTGACTTCAGGGAACATCATCCTCTGAAGCATCAGAGTATTGCTTCATAGCAAGGTCCTGGAAGTAAATTTTCTTTTGTTACCATGTTGTATGATAATTGTTAAGAGTCAAGAAAGAATGAAACATTTGATCAGGATTGTAAAGTTTCATGAGGTGACCCAAGTTGCAGTGCCTAAGAGGAAGTTACTTTGTATGTCACAAGGGGAAATTTTCCACTTCTGTGACACTAACCAAGAGCCATTATTCTTCTGCCTTTTCCCATCCACAGCAGAAATTCTGGAATTGGCCGGGAATGCTGCAAGAGACAACAAGAAGGGAAGAGTCACTCCTCGACACATCCTTTTGGCTGTAGCCAATGATGAAGAATTAAACCAGGTAGGAACACAAGCCATAGTGCATCTCAGATAGATTTCAAATAGTTGACCCCTTTTGAAGGGGTTCAGTCAAACATCCCAGCAAAAAGTCCTTTTTTTTTTTTTTTTTTTTTTTTTTTTTTTTTTTTTTTTTTTTTTT
>JAJPUD010004159.1:73510-120063 GCA_023553655.1 Myrmecobius fasciatus | reverse complement strand
CACCTTTTCTGTGTCTCTGATCAGCGCAGTCTGGTTTTAGCAGGAGTGTGATGAAAGCCTTTAGTCTTTGTCTCCCTATTTAACCATAGGATCATAGAGCTGTGGCAGGAAAGGGTCCTTAGAGATCATCTGCTGCAACCCTTCTCATTTTACAAATGGGGCAAGTGCAGCTCTGGGAGTTTATTGAGTGACTTGCCCAGTGGGAATGTATTAACAGCATGACTAGAACTCCTATTTTTTTTTTTTTTTTTTGGTAATTTTAAAGCCTGTTTGTAACCAATTACTCCTTGCTGCCTATTTTGGGGTTGTTATTGTTTTGGGGTGGAGGGATTGAGTTGAGTTGGTTCTTTGTTTAAATAGGAGATTTAACAATTCACCTTTAATTTACAGTTTTTAGAGAGTTGCTGAGCACACAGAGGTTAAGAGAGTCAAACCACAGACAGCTTGTATGACTGTGTGTGTGTGTGTGTGTGTGTGTGTGTGTGTGTGTCTCCCTGCTTCTGTTGGAGGTGTGCCAAAGCCCCACTCCCATTTTAACCCCTGGACCCACAATCTTGGTAGGGTACCATCTGCTCTGACATAATTCTCCAGGGTCCTCAGGGCCTTGCCATCTGCCCTGCTACTTCTCTCATTTAATTACTTACTTACTTTTCTGTCTTCCATGAACTGAACATGAACCCTCCTTTATTTGTTGTTTCCCCTGTTTAGAATATGAACTCCTTGAGACCAGGTTGTCTGTTTATGTTGCTAGTACTTAGTATCTAGAAAACACTTAATGAGTGCTTTCCCATATTTATCAGAGGAAAGACTGAAACCTGTCCCTTTCAACTTCAAGACTGGCTTGCTAACCCCTGCATCAGTTTGCCTCTCTTTTGTCTGCCTGCTGTCTATTTCCTTTAGAATTTGCTCATGTCTCTGAGTGGAGTCAAAGTAAACTTGGAGAAATTTCTTCCATGCAAACTTCATTTCTTTCACAGCAATGAGGTACTTCCCATAAAACAACAGTTCAAAAAACCTTTTCCAGACCACCTGAGAATTGTTCCAAGCCTTTTGAAAGGGAAACAAAATATTGAATAACTTACTAAAAGTTATTTCCAGACTTGAATTCCACTTCCCTCAGAAGTCCCATAGGTGGTTCAGGGCTACTCAGGGAACGTTCTATACTTGTTCTTGCAAAGTATAAAATTTGCAGATTGAACTGTTTCTTTTTCCCTTCTCATATGTCCATTTGAGATGAAAAAGAAAAACGTCAGGTGGATCAATTCTGAAGCTTATGAAAAAGATCCAAATCTGTTCTCTGGGAGATTTCCCAGCTTTGACCACCCACTGAAGCATCCCATAAGCAATGTGGTTGAGCAACTGATCTTGAGGGTTGCAGAAGAATTTCATTTTTTATACTCAAACTCCATTGCCGCATATTTAGTCCAGAATTCTGAAGAAAGCCTGCCTGAGTAGCTAAACAAAGTCTCTGGCTTTTCATTGTGATTTCAGAATGCAGCCCTTGGTCATTTCTAGTCCCTCTACCTTGACCCTCAGGTGTTTTTTAAAATGTATTTATTTATTCCCAGTGCCTTTCTTAGCTTCCAGACCTTCCAAATCCAGGCATGTTTTCTTTTTTGGACTGGGACAGGAGAGAGAGAAAGGTGGTGGAGAATATTTCTTGGTGGAACTCTATTTAGAGCTCAGAATTTCTAATAACCACACATGAATGATCACTCCAAAACTCCACTTTTTCCTTGATTACAAAAGCAGGAAGTCTGTAATGGTGGTCTGTTTTTCTTCCACACAATAAAGCACATTGTGTGCTTACTGTACCAGTATTTGGCTAACGTTAACCCCTGAGGGGAATTGAAATTGGACCTGTGAACAGCTAATTTTCCAAATATTTGTTTTATGTGAATTGTGGTGTCAGCTCCCAGAAATCAGTGGAAAGTCCTGTTTCTCCCCTCTTCCTGTTCCTAAAATACCTTGTCAAAGGATACTTGGAATGCCTCCTAACATTCTCAAACACTTGAAGGGAAAGGGCATTGTTCCTTATCAAATGTCAAAACTTGAATACCAATGCACCATATTCTTTTTCAATTACGTCATTTAAATTAAAAACAACAACAACAACAAAAAACAAAAACAAACAAACAAAAAAAAAAACCAACCCTCCTCCACGTATCTAACAACTGAATCTGTTATAATGGAATTTTTTAAGCAGATAGTGAAATTTTTCATTTAAACATAGATAATGTATTTTGAATTAGCTTTAAACATTTCATTTTTATAATTGTCTTTGAATGTAAGCATTATTTACACACACAAACACACACACACACAAATAGATCTGGGAAGAAGTGGGGAAGATCTGGGTTCACAGTCTGCCTCTGAAACCTTCTGATTCGATGACTGGTCAGTAAATCACTCACCCTCAATAGTAGTCTAGGCAGTTCTTTAATATTTAAAGTTACAAAGGAAGTGCTACCTGCATTGAAAGGAATTCTCTCATCTAGGCATTCCTTAACTCAATGAAATCACACATCTAATCCCTATCTATAAAAGGACTGTGTGTGTGTGTGTGTGTGTGTGTGTGTGTGTGTGTGTGTGTGTGTAAACTTTATGTACATATTAAGTTGAGGAAAGGAATTTATAGATTAATAACTTAAGGATAAACTTAAGGACAAATAACATTTAGATTATTCTTGGGGAATTGGTAATATACTAATGTGATTCGTTATTTTAGAGGGTAAAGATAATTTTCATTCAGAATCTTTCCCTTTACCCAGTGTAAAAAATCAGACATTCACATCAGTTCTCCCTTCTCACAGGCTGGTCAACATCCTGGATGATGTTGTTATAGTCTCTCTCTGTTGGAGGTATAAATATTCTAACCACAAACATAAGGGATTCATTGTTTAGATGAGGATAACAAGATAGTAAAATGGCTCTTTGGAAAAAGCTGCCATTGTTTCAACACTTCTACTATCCCTTTGGTAATATTTTATTGAGGAGTCAGACGCTTTTTTCATGAGTGATAACTGAGCTTGTGCCATCTAACATAGGGAATCAAGAAGAGGGATATTGTTGCTACTTAAGTATGCAAATCTGGATCATAGGTAATCTGAACATTTGGGAAATTGAAACAAAATCTGGAATGGGTGTCAGTCATTTAGATTGCTTTATAGAATCAGAACTAGAGTTGAAAGGAAAGGAAGTAGGGAAACAAATATTTATTAAGCACCTACTGTGTGCTAAGCACTTTACAAATATTCCAGTTTAATTTAATCCTTATAATAATCCTGGTGAGCTAGGTGCTGTTATCATTTTTTACAGTTGAGGAAATTGAGGCAGACTGTGATTCAGGTCATATAACTAGTAAGTGTCTGAAACTACATTTTGAACTCTAGGCCCAGTGCTCTCCAGGACCTTAGAGATTGCTTAATTTAACCTCTTAATTCTGAAGCTCAAGCAGCTGAAGTATTCAGGGTCCCATACAGAATAAATGGCAGAGTTTGGATTCAGATTTAGTTCCTTTGACTCCAAGGTCCAAGTTCCTTTTCCATTGCACCACTGTCCCACCCTTTTGAGTTGATTGCAAGGCCTGTAAGTAGGGAGCTGGCCCTTTTAGAAACAACTGTGCTTTCCTTTCCTTTGCATCACAGACAAAAAAGTTTATTTGGAGTTTGGAGACAGATTTAAATTCTGGCTCTACTGCTTACTAGACAAGTTGATCTCTGAGATCCCTTCCAACGCTAAGTTATAGGAGCCTAAGTATTTAACTGCTAGGCCTCAGTTTTCTCAGGGGATTAGACTAGATTATCTCTTGTATTCCCTTCTAGCCTTAAATTCTATAGTCATATTTTAATCTATAGCCCTCATGAATTATTTCTGTTATGGAGAAGTGTGTCCCAATTGAGTCCTTAAAGGAGCAGATAGAAAAATCTAGATTGTTGACCCTCAGACATTTAGAGATCCAGGGACCATTCTTTTGGACAAAAGACCTCACATCACCCTGCCTTACCTGTTGAGCCTTAACCTGCTGAGCACTGTTAAAGCATCCCAACTAGAATTCATGGAACAATAACACTGTTTTTAGGTGAGACACTGAGGAGATCGATTTGGGGCAAATCATTGGTTTTGGCCTAAACAGTTATAGATGTTGACATAAAATAAAGCAAATCAGATTATTTCTGGGTTGCCAGGAAGATCTATGGTCACACACACACAAAACCCTTTACCAAACCTTCACCTTTACTATTAATGTTTGAAATTTCACCAGCTTCATTCCTCTAGCTCAAGATTTTGTGAAGATGTAAGAATTCAGGAGAGGTATCATTTTAAGAATCAGTCAGTTAACACCTCTTTGTAAAAGAATTTATCATATACTTTCTAACACTGGATTTTGCTAGGAGGGAGAAAGATGAAAGTAGGATTCAAAGTATGGGACATCTGATAGTGACAGAGAGGGCACTGATCCTTAGTCCATCATTTGAGAGTCACTAATAGTATGTCATGAGCACAGTACGAATAATACTGGATTTAAAATCAGAAAATCCAGATAATTCCGGCTCTGCCACTTTTTGCCTATATATTATGCCTAGATTTGCCTATATAATATACCTACCTTCAATTTTTTTCTCTGCAAAATGAGGGGTGTTGAAGTATATAAACTATAAATTTCTGCTCAGCTTTAAATTTAAACCCCATGATTGGATGTTTTACATTGTTCTCTTGATTTTGCAGTGAAGTGTTACATGCCAGCCTCAGCAGACAAATGTTCAGTTAAATGAGAACATCCTCATATGCAGATTTAAACTAATCAACTCTATTTATGCAAGAAGAAGCAGGGAGAAGTCAGCAAAGCAGCCAGTGCAGATAGTACGACAGAGGGCACTCCTGCTGATGGATTCACCATCCTCTCCACCAAAAGCCTCTTCCTCGGCCAGAAGGTATGCTAGCACTCTTAAAATTAAATGATAAATTGAACAGTCCCTCAAGATTCTCTCTCTCTCTCTCTCTCTCTCTCTCTCTCTCTCTCTCTCTCTCTCACACACACACACACACACACACACACACACTCATGCACACAGACACACAGTATCCTCCACCGTGAAGTCTGGGAACTTTTGGAGGTGTGATCTGGTCCTGTTTGTGGGAACTTTGGGACTCTTAAGATAGCACCATGATTGAGGAAAGGACTAGGCTGGGTCCCAGAAAAGCTACAGGTATCAGATCTGTTGGAAAAACACTGAAGGTAGTAGAAAATTTGGAAAAATTGGGGACTGGTGAAAAAAAATGTTCAGAAAACGGGAGCTGTGTGGATAAGGAAAAGTGTAGACATTTCAAATATAAGCGATTAAGAAGCTCATATGTATATATAATATGGTCAGCAGATCATATAATCTTCCTCTTACAGGTGGAACTCTGTCTGAAAGGTAAATTGTGAAATTAGCTAGAAGCAAAAAGAATCCTTGGGAGAAAGTGAGAGAATAGCTGGTGGGTCACTAACTATATCGGGAAGAATTATCACTTTCATTTTCCAGTACAGTAATCTTTGACCTAAACGGTGGGTTGGATCTTATATGTGTACTGGGGTTTTCATTTACTGACATCAATTTATAAAAATCCTTATTGTTTGTTTTTTAATCTAGTGCAATATATTTTCAGTTCTGGTGATGCAGTTTTGCAAAAGATGATGCCACAGTTTATGAAAGATAATTTGTTTTAATAATACCAAGAACTTTTAAGTCTTGAAAATCTAATGGTTATAAACACTGCCTTAAAAAACATACAGTGAATAAAAAAGAATTAGATACTATATTCGGATCATTTCGTTTCTTGAAAATTTAAATGGTACAATTTAAGGGTTAAATTTGATCTATTGATGATATTTTAATGATATCTAATGGGTTAAATTTGATCTATTGATATTTTAATGATATCTAATGATATTTTATTTAGACATGGCATCATTTGTTAATTCTCAGTGTGAAGTTATTTTTGCATCATAAGTGATTCATTCTACTTGATCATGCCACTGAGATTTTTCTTTGAATCCTTTGTTTTTCCAAAGCCAGGCTGTACTTATTATTAGTCTCTTATTATAATTTTATGCTCATTTATTGTTGTAATATGTAATCAAAATAGCTTCTGCTTTGCAAATGTTATTTGTGTTTTTAGTACTTTTTTTGTAAAAATAGCACAAATTTATTGTTTGAAGGTATGAGGTTTGAAAATTTTTACCTAACTTTTTAAATTCACTTTATGTTTTTAATTGCACAAAATAAGAACATGAATTGATTGGGTATAGTTTTATATACTTTTGTTTGTTCCTTGAGCAATAGATCCCAGATTAATGTGACTCTTCCTACAAATTACCTTGATTGGAATGAGGGGTTAAAAATGTTGCAACTTGAGCCCTGTCCCCCTCCCCCTAGCTAAGTTCTTGGCCCAGATGGAATTTCCAAGACCTGGTAACCTGTTAAGTACAGGAAGACATAGAGCTCTTAGTGTTCTACTTCTACTCCTACCTGTCCAATCCCGTTTCCCTGCTCTTTGGCAGCTTATTCCTACAGCCTTTTCTGCTTGTTTTCATCTCTGCTACTTACTTAAAGCTAACTCCCATTTTTGCTTCTTGTCAGAATTCCTCACCCTGCCTTGATGAATAGGGGAAAAAATGCTTCCCACATAGCTAACTGGAAATTATTTATGTGTGTGAATTAAGGGAAAATTCTCCCCCTTTTCCCAACTCTTATATTTTAGAAGAAATAGACTCTGACTTGCCTTTCTCCTTCCTAGTCAATTTTAAGCTTCTTGGATGAAGGGACTGGGTCTTCAATTTGCCTAAATACGGTGTTTTTACACTTATAGTAAACTTGACCCAATCCACTATTTTTTTTCTCCCGGAGCACAGTGGGTAGACTTCATTGCACACAAAAGAATCAGGATTTTTTTATTCATTCATTCAAAAGTCTCTTGAAGGTTAAGGGGAAAGAGATGGGACTTGTACACGAGTCATTTAAATTTATTCTTCTCATTTATATTTCATTATCAGACTCCACAGAAATCTCTTTAATATGAGAAGAGTATTCTTTAAACAGGCTAAACTGTTAATGTCAGCCACACAACAGCATTCAGGGCCTTGGAGCAGCCAAAGTGCATAGCAAGCTTGTAACTTGTGCTGTCACTATTTAAACTACTTGCAGACATTTAATTCATTGTTATTTAGGAAACGGCAAAAATATGAGGAGCTGTTTTAGAGTATAGCAATGAAATCAGTATTCCTATTTGATCCTTGGAAAGAAAGTACCTGAAACAACACTTTTTTTGATTTGTATTTCACTTAAGAATGTTGGGTACACATACAAGTAGGGTTAATGCCAGAACTCCATGCAAAACTATTTTTCTGACCAAATTCAAAATCTGTAAATCATAATAGATGTCAGGTTATAGTGCTGTAGGGCCAATTTCAAAGTAATAAAGACCCGGGTTCAACTTTTGCCTTAGCATATAGCATATCCTGAATGTGTGACTTTTGGCAAGTCACTTAATTTTTCAGTGCCCTAAGCAATTAATTAAGACTTATTAAGTTGCAGGACAGTCATTGCATTACATTGGTGGAAAGAGTTGGCACAATAGTAATTCAGTATGCTGCTGAAATACAATGCTAAGACTGAATTTTTGCAACTTAACTATTAAGCCTCTCAGCAAGTATTTTGTGTTCAGCACTTTGTTAAAAAATTATCCTCTAGCGTTTTAAAGTTGGAAGCAATTATTCAGCTGTATTCCCATAGTTTTCACAGAATTAATTAATTGAAGGTAATTTAAATTACCTTCAAATAACAACTTTAAAATAAAGGCTGATCAACACAGGAAAAAATATTTACCACTTGTTCCCATATATAATAAACGGAAGATACATAAATACCAGCAAGAGAAATTTCCCAAATAAAATACAACCTTCTTATAAAGCAGTTAAATGTTAGATTTATATGTATAACACATATGACACGTTAAACCTTACAAAGTACTTCATTCACAACCCTGTGGGTTATTAGTGTCTCCATTTTGCTGATAAAGACACTGATAATCTGAACAGTTAAATAACTTATGTTCACATTAACAGCAAATGTCAGAGCCTGATTTTGAACCCAAGAATTTCTCTACATCTATTTCTCCTTTCCCTAAACTGTACTGTCTCTGTGATTCAGATCATGCTTCCCTTACCCACTGCCTAAATAAAACTCAAAAAAAAAAAAAAAACCCTCAAAAAACTCAAACATAGTATGTTTGTTAGTATGGCTGTTTACTCCCCTGATGCTAGTACTATAAAAAGGTCTATTGTTCCTGAAGTCAAATAGGTTTTCATTCTCACTCTTTGAGGTATTAAACTGAGAAAGAATTTTACATTTAATAAAATTTTATGAGGCAAGGAATTTTTCCAGTCATTTGTCTACTATAACAATTAGACAAACAAGTGACACCATATGTTGTGAACCATAAAACAGAGATAATTCTGTCTCAAAACACCATTAAAAATGTCCAGTGTTCAGATTCAAGTTGCTTTTTAATTGGGGCAATTTGATTTAGCCATTTTAACCTACAGGTTAATTTTGATTTTAGAAGAGATTTCAGAAGTCATCATATTTTTCAAGTATGTATCAGGATTGCCCATCTGTGAAAAGAAAAATCGGTGTCTCCTGCACATGGCAAGAGGGTTGGGCTAGAAGATGCTGTTTGGTTGCAACAGTTCTCTGTCAGTTGCTAAGCTACTTAAATAAAAAAGCAAATGAGTCTTTGGAGACTATAAGTTAATTGTTCTTGTTAACAATATTGTACTTGACATATTTAAATCCCTGAAATAATTGTTTTATGTTGTAATTTTTTAACAAACGCATATAAATACTGCATTGTAAAATTGTTGTGGAAAATGAAGGCAGTGCTGAGATATTGAACCGATTGTATGCTGTTGTTTTGTGGTTTCTGATGCAATTACTTCTTAAGAGACAAGAATCCCTTTGCAGAACTTTTACAACCTGATACATCTCCAAAGAGCATCCAACATAGATTTCCATAAATTACTGTCAAATGATAGCAAATTTAACTTAATAATTTTCTTAGTAGAGTTAATACTTCTTCAGAACAGCCCAGGAAATGTGATGAGTCATTTCTTACAAATCTTCCTGTTGTTCATGCATCAGCCTCAGGACTCTTAACTCCTTGTTTTGTTTTATTTTTTTCTTGTAGTTTTAGACTCTTTATTTCAGATTATGAAAAGATTCATGTATTCCCATCCTGAAACTGTGACTGTTTCATCTATTTTGTTTGAAAATTTCTGTGAACTCACTCAGACAACAAAGTAAAAGTTTCTTATGAGGGGGATACCAGTTTGAAAGTTCCAAAATTGCCTTTAGCACTTCCCTCATCAAGATTATGAAGGCCTGGTGGCCATTGGATGTTTCATCTATTTATAAGATTTCATCACCTATTTATAAGAAACAAAGTAAGAGTGATCAACCTTCCTCTTTCAGCATGGGGAAGATGAACAAATACTACAATTAAGTTCTAATTCTCATAATGGATTAGAAAAACAGAGACTCTATAGGATTGGATTTTTCTTTTGGAGATGGTGGACTGTTCCATTCTTTGTAATAATGTAGGAAGATAAAACACCAATTTAATCTAAATTCCCCTTTTTCAAATAATTAATGTAAGCTAGCACCCAAGCTCATATTATGAGAGAATTGCTTCTAAATCTTTTTTATTGATCATTCACATTGATTTCATAAAATCTGCATTTATGACTAAAAGGTGTTTAAAAAAAAACTTTACCATATATTGCAAATATATCTGCATATGGCAGCTTCAGATTTTAATACTTCTCTGTCACTGATACCATCATCTCAGCTCATTAAAAAAGCTAATTCAAAGTCTGTTCAAAATAGACATGATTATTGTTTCTGAGTAAGACCTTATTATTCAATATGAAAAAAAAGAATGTTAAGGCAGTTTTCAGTCACTCTAATGGATAGATATAGAATATTTAAAACGGTTCACTGCTTTCTATATTGAAGGAAGAGAGACTAATAAAAATCTTATTCCATTTCACCATTATATCTACATATGTTTTATTATTCATTTGAGCTAATATTTTATTTCACCGTCTGTCACCTAGCCCTTTCCTAGATATTATGGGAGTACTCTTATGGGAAACATCAAATTGGTCCCTCACCCTCAAGAAGCTTCCAGGCTAGTTGGGGTTTTCTCTCTTTCTCTCTCTCTCTCTCTCTCTCTCTCTCTCTCTCTCTCTCTCTCTCTCTCTCTCTCTCTCTCACACACACACACACACACACACACACACACACAACAATTAAAAACCAATACAAACGAATGTCAGTATCTATGTTGAGTTGAAAACAATCTAGGGTCTGAAATGCAGAGTGAAGACAAATGTTTTGAGATGGTCAGGAACAAGGTCAATGTCATTAAGAACCAATCAAAATTAAAGCCTTGGACTCCTTGTGCAGGCAGCAACTTTGAGAAGTTATCCTTGATGTTTCTCAGACATGACTTTATTAAACCCTGATTGACCTATGAGAAACCATCTTATTTTCATAAACACAACAACATTTTTTTGTCACCCTTTCCAGTACTTCACAATTCTTATTGACTTGAAATTATTCTTCATGCCTAGTCTAAATTTCCCCATGTTGTAGTTTAAATTGCCTTCTAGTCCTATTCTTTTCTACACATCTTTCTGTAGAAGTCCATTGTTGCCCATTCAAATTCTTACTAGGGTAATGAGGGTGGCCTAACATTTTCTGTCATGAGTTCTCTTATTTTGGCTTTCTACATTTGCATTTTTTATGAAGGGCTGACTCACTCCTGGCTGGTATGTGATGTGTTATGGCAGTGAGATCTTTTTGACCACCTCTGCTCATGCCCAGTCTACTGTCTTTCTGTTTTCTGTGTACTGTTTGTTCTTCCCTGGGTGTATTACTTGTCTCTGCTGAATTTCATTTTTTTCACATGATGTGCCAGTTAACCAAGGTACCTGCATCTCTTTTCATCTACTTCTCTTTCCTCCCTTCTATCTTTCAAAAAAAGAACAAAGAAAAAAAAACTTGATTTTAAGGTATATTTTCTTTGGTCTATCATCCAAGTACATTAGAGAAACCTTGCTCAGTTATAATCCATAGCAATGAGTAATGGCTATTCTCTGGTATCCCATGTCTCTCCACGGAAGTGGTGTCAGTAGGTATAAAGACAAACACCTCACCACCACAGTTGTAAATTGTATGTGGAGCCTCATGACTTCAGTTTGAGATTTCTGTCCCTTTACCAAACTAGGATATAAGATTCTACCCATATTATACTCCATATTCTCAGCAGAGAATCCAATTCCATTAAATCTAAGCAGTCAGTCTCCCTAGGACAAAGCCAGCTCAAGACAGGAGGGTATTTTATGGCTTGGTTGAATTGGATCCTACATAAATAACCAGCTTTCCTATGAGGCATTTCTGAACACAAAACCAGAACAGTTTATATAACTGGAAAAAAATGTGAATTTCTAAGGATTTAAACATGTATGGTTTTAAACACATACAAAAATGCAGTAATGTGATAGATACAGTAAAAAGTGCACTCATCCATACTTTGCCAAATGAAGTATTTCTTTCCCTTTTCCTTTCTCCCCCCTTTCCTTCCCATTCCCCAACCCTGAAACAGTATTTCTTTGGTATTGGCTTGATTTGAGTTTTTTGGGTTTTGTTTTTTTTTTTAAACAGCATTTGCATGTTGTCAGATTGCAAGACTCAAATGATATATCATTTGGAAACAACCACCCCTTGTTCTCAATTATGTGTGTGTTAAGACACAGTAACCATTAAATTGCCTCCATATTTCTACCCAATTGGTAGACCTATGGTTTTCAAGTGCTAATCTTGACTTTCTTTAATGCCATTTATTCCTGTTCATAGGAAGAATCCTTCTGATGAATGGGTGAATGAATGAATGAGAATTAATCCCAAACTTTTTTTCCCCAAAAACCTGGACTGCAGACAGCTGAAGTCCCAAATTGCAGTTCTTTATTTGAGGACCAATACTCCCTACCCCCAGGTCATCACACATGAGTTCCAAGAAACACATCTGAGGATCTCAATTCAAGGCCATTTGGAAGATTGTCTTAAAACATTAAATGTTCAAACTGAAAGCTAGTCCACTACCTCTCTAGTTAGTAATTAAAAAGTGATTCTCTCCATCAGATGGCTAGACCTGCCTTGAGCCTGGGTCTGGCATAGTTACATAGAATTTGTTTCCACTACTGTCTTCCTAAGAAAGGATTACTCTTAGTCTAAACAGGGTCCTGATTTTGAGAATGTGCTGACTACTTCTGGGAATCATAAATCTGGGTTTATGTTTCTAATGCTTGGAGTTTGTTAGGCTTTTGTTTTGTTTTGTTTTCAATAAAATATTTGGCTCCATAAATTCAGAGGATTTAAGTCTAAGCAGCAGTTGGTCCTATTGCCAACTTTCAGCTCCTCTGATATGATTTTCACTTGTTTTCCCAGAAAATCAGTATAAGACAGCTCTGACTAGAGTAGACTCTTGCTATATAGAGATGGTCATATCCCTTACAAGCAATGGATCATCCTCTTTTCTGGGGGTAGATTCTGGCTAGAATCTGTCTCAGCAATCTTCTCTGGCATTGGCATTTTTCTTTGGCACAAATTTTGTTCTTTGTACCAAAGCCAAAGTGTTAACATCTGCATTTTTAAAAAAATCCATTTGAACATTTGTGTCTAAAAACAATAAATAGAAAATATGACACTAACATCCATTAGTCTCTAATTAATTCTCAGCATCCCACTGATTGCTGACTTTACAGTGTAAAATTTCCCTTCATAGTTAGTCTGGGTTGCCATGGAAATGTGATAAAAGGACAGTCATGAACTAGAATATAAAGGAGCTGTTTTATTTAATGGAAATAAAGTTGCCAAAGAGAAGTACACTAGAAAAATCTGTTGGGTGTCAGGACAGTGGTGCCCAAAGAGTTTGGTGAATTTTAAGATTACTAGTACTTGAAGAGGTACTGTTTTTTCTTTCCCCTTGGTTCTCTCTGGAGAAATCCAGAGTCTGGTGATGAATGAGCAGGTGAAATTACATGTTTCTAAGCAACAGACCATTATAGCTCCTAACTGGCCTTCTGACTGAATCAGAACAGACTTCCTCCTGGATAGATGGGAATTGTATTAAAGATACATGATTGCTTTGTTTGACATGACATCGAGTTTCCCCTCTCCCACCCCCACCCCCACCTCCATCCCTAACAAAGCCAGTTTGGTTCTATGAAGCCACTGGGAGGGGACAGGAATTCAGTAACATTGTGTTCTCATAATGAGAGATTTTGAGTCTCATGGTAGTTACATGGACAGAGACTCTGAGATGATCAACATTGCCAAGGGTAATATATGTATCTAGTGCAGTTTAAGACTTTGTCAACCCCAACCTCACTCCATATTAACATCATTAATGTCTAAGACTGGCAGGTAAAAAAATCTTCCTTTCAGCATTCTAAGTAGCATTTGAGTCTTGTGTTTGAAATGGATTCATTTTGAGCACTGATCCTCCCCACCCTCGCACCATCACCAACCTTGTTTGTAGCCTGTACCTCGTTTTGAGTATTTGTTACTTCCATCTATGTTGCAAGGCTCACTTCTCTGCAGCTTTTCTGTGACTTCCCAGCTGTCCTGTTATTTCCCACCTCATGCTTTTCTTTTCAGCTGAACCTTATTCACAGTGAAATCAGTAATTTAGCCGGCTTTGAGGTGGAGGCCATTATCAATCCTACCAATGCTGACATTGACCTTAAAGATGACCTAGGTAATTGGGGGAATGGGTTTGGCGCAACCAGCTGTCAGGTGGAAAACTATGGAACCCAGAATTTAGCTTCTTGAACAACTTTTTCTGTAAAATAGTTTAATCCAAATTCCCAAATCCTGGGCTGATGTTTGAGCCTGCAGAGCTGTGTCCAGTTTACACCAACCTTAGCCCAGGTATAAGGGACTCAGTACATTTCATTGATTCTGATTGGCATCATCTCACCTAATTGCAAATACATTTATGTCTAAATTCTTTTCCATAATGATCAAACTGACTGTTGGCTTCTTGGGGGGGGAGGGAAGGGGGGATTTTTTTTTAACTGACTGAAATACTCAGGTAAAGACAAAATGAGAGTTTCTTTATTCCTACCCTCATTACAAATTATATTCAAATTAAACCTGAAAATAATTGAAGAATAGAAGAAAATTATATAATGTGGCTACAAATTGTCCTGCTAACTTTAATTGGTGAACAAATTGATTTTCTCAATATCATCTACCTTCTTCGCATTGTCTTTTACATTGAAAAAGGGTATAATAATCAGTGCCAGTTATTTAGAGCATACTTTGGTATCAGAGTGAATTTGATTCCACAAATTATATGCAAAGCCCTGCTTTAGATACTGAAAACACAGAAAAGAAACTACAGTGAATATCCCTCAACACAGCTTACCTTGCAGAACAGGAGCTCACAGTCTCCTGAGGGGATACAACACATACACAATTAAGTAATAAAAAGTAACTTTAAATTGGGGGAAGTCAAAAAAGGCCTTATATAGGAGGGAGCTTTCTTAACCTGTGTGTTAGAAGAAATAGATCAAAATCCAAAGAAAGAAATTCAATATGTGGATACTTTATGAAAACATCTATTCCAGAGTTTCATGTAACACCATAGAGCAGATAAGAAAATGTGAGAAAATGTAGATGGGTGGGTCGGTGCATATTATCTTCATGCTTAGAAATACACTTTAGCCTTCCCTGTCATGGTGATGGCTTATTAGCAATACCTCTGCTCCTCTCAATGATAACCTATAGAGATAAAGATGTTTCCTCCCTCTAGTTTTGTCTGTGATATTTCCATACTTTGAAAGACCTCAAAGGAACTCTTTCCAGTAAGTAGTGTATATAGTGCTAAATACCTATTAACTTTTTACTCTGCTTTTATAAAATATCAACTTTCCTTAGTGAAAGAATAATTCCATTCTACTGTTCAGGTATTATACAAAAATATTTTTGCAAAGTATAGGAGTAGACAAATCTACAAATGTATACTATGCCTAGCCCCATTTCAGATATTTGTGATTATGCCATCAGTATGCCATTTTCAGCTCAGAAACTTTTTTTTTTTTTTTTTTTTTTTGGCGAGGCAATAAAGGTTAAGTAATTTGAACTTAGATTTTCCTGAATCCAGGGCTGGTGTTCTATACATTGCACCACCTAACTGCCTTTCCAGAATTATTTTCAGTGAAAAAACACCAAATAGAGGGGCCAAGTGGCACCAGTAGAGTGTATCAAAATGTAAAATACATTAGGGGCGAAATTACCGTTTTTTTACAGACAAATACATTGTTTTCTCAATTTAAAGAGAAGTGCCTTGAAGGTAGATAAAATGATAAATGTCATAAGGATAAAAATTAAGACCTGTGAGTTTATTGCTGCTGACAAAATGGAGAAACTCGTTATTTTGGTTGGCCTGATGATCCGCAATTAAAAAAAAAAAACATGCCATATTTTAGTATCCTCAGTGGGGTGCCAGTTTTATAGGTTTCTGCAAAGTGAAAGGGGTGTTAGCCATTTTAAAAAAACTTTGGAAATGATCTCATGTGATTTTTTCAGACCTGTCATTCAAATATTTAATTGAAACATGTCACATTTGATATCCCTCCTCCTCTCACCCCCATCCACACGTGTACACACATCTTGGATTACCATTTTGGCTCATACTTTGGAATCCACCAGGTAGGTCCACACTTCCATTGGTGCGTTAGTGAATGTACAGCCTATGCATGGGTCTCAATCCAACCCAGTTGATCTACATTTGTTTACCTGTTATAGTTGCAAGTTGTACAGGCTGATATTGCCACGATCGACAGTGATGCTGTCGTTCACCCGACAAACTCTGACTTCTACATCGGTGGTGAAGTAGGTAATGGAAAGCCCAGTGCTGCGGAGTTTGTGTGTGTGCATGGGCCATCAGCCACAAAAGCTTGATCTTTCTGATAGCTATGCAGGGCTGCATTCATCTTGCACTTCCAGCAGTCCTGACTCATGGGGTCTTAAAAATGAAATATCCTTTCTCCAAAGTCCCCCTGTTCATAGCTCTAAACTGTATTCCCTAGGCTCAATGTAAAAGGCAAAAAGACCAGTTGTGATGGCCCATGCAGCCATCAAATGGATGTTTCTGGTTGAGGAATCTCTCTCTCTCTCTCTCACAAAAGGTATCAGGACAACAGCCTTTTTTCAAACAAAATAAAGCTTTCAGGTTGACTTAATGTCACCATAGTAAATTGAAAGAAAAAAAAATAAATCATTTAATTAGTAGTATAATTGTTCTACATGAAAGTTTGTTTTAGTCACAAAATTGACTTATTTTTATTTCCCTTCAAGCTTTCACTGGGTTAATAAGCTCTTTTGACATCATGAAGATACCCATAGTCTTAGATTGCATGAGAGCTGAAGGAATCAAAACTGAATCCGTAATTCTGTGTAATATATAGGTATCTCTTCAATATATGGGACAGATATGTTCCTAAAAATATTCATAATTCTTTGTGTTTTATATCCCCAGTGCTTAGCATAGTACTTAGTGCTTAATAAATAAAGAAATATACTTGTTGGTTGATTAATTAACATTATTTTTAACCTCTCCAAAGACTTTCTACAACTCTAAATTCTAGAAAGGACTTTCTTTCTTATCACTTGCTAATTTAATCATTCAGCCAGCAAGTGCTTATTTAGCACTTTTTATGTGCCAGGTACTTTTCTGTGTGTTGACTAGTTCCCAATGGTTGGAATAAATGATCTTTAGTATCCTTTCCAACTTTAAATTCTATGTTTCTATAGTTTTATAAATGTATTAAATTGCCTTATAGTAAGGAATAGTTATATAGAAATGCTAATGCAGCATATCATATCATGCAGAAATACTAAGTTGTATATTCAAAGATAGCTACCAAAATGTTAGAAATTAAAGTACTGATTACCTAAATGTAATTATATTACATATAATTACATTAAAGGTGGCTAAAGATGATAACACCTTCAGAAGTTTATAATACTGTCTCCAAAATGGCTGTAATTCAACACTCTGTGGCTATTTTGTTTTATTCACTATTTCTGAAGAAAATATAGTATTTGTAGACTGTTGCCATTTATCATTGTTACATTTTGTAATTCAAGTTACTTACATAGATTCTGGTTTCTAATGCGGTATCTTGGAAGAAAATAATAAACAGAATCTAGATTAACTGAGGCTGTTAAGCCAAAATTAAATCCTAATGTATACAAATAAAATATACAGAGATCCAAGTATCAAAAGGGAAATTCAAAACTTTCTAAGACAGAGAGCCTAAGAGGCAGAAAAACTACTTCATTCCTTACTTAACCAAATGGAAATGTGGTGAGCAGGAAAAATATCATTTTATGAATAACAGCAATTTAATAATAAATTTACCAAATTGAGGACTATATGCTTAATCAGTCATGATCAGCTTGTCTCTTTTAATCTGTATCCAAAGTTAGGACCTCTAAACACATAATATCTCCTAAATAAGATCTGTACGTAGAAGGCCATTTTCTGAATTAACCAGTTGCCCTGAGAATTTTGAACTCAAATCTCTTGGTTTAGAGACTGAAGGAACTCCCTGAGAATGAGATTGTTCAGATTCTAATCAAAGACAATTCCAAACAATCCTGTTTGGAATTGTAAGAATTCCAAACAATCCTGTTTGGAATTGTAAGAATTCCTTACATTTTCTTCCAGACACCCACCTTACAGTATGATACCTCTGCAGGCAGATGACACAGAAGCCAAAGGAAACCACTTTAACCCTTTGAAATATTGTCAGAACAGTAGTGGCAATGGTACCTTACATTCAGTCGTTTTCTACATTCCCAAGGGTATGTATACCTCACAATTGAACTACGAGAAAGTTAGGACTAGAGAATTTGAAAGACTTGAAGGTTACACAGTTAGTTGTTAATGGAACCAATGTTAGAATATGCCAGCATGGAGCTGTTTTTAGGAGTGATAACCTAGTGAACCCACTTAAACCAGAATCAGACCAAATCTGTACTTCATCTCAACCAAAACCCAACCTAAACTTATATCCCATTTGGGTCTACTGTCTGCTTTGAAGTGAGCCTGTTTAAGTCAAAGAAACCCCTGCCTGATAATCCAATTTCTCATCATTGATAATAAATTCCCAGGTCCCATGACTGCTGGAAGAAGAAGTGAACCTGCACGAATGCTTAGCTTCTGATTATTAACTTTGATCACCTACAGTTCTTTCTAACAGCGAAATTTACCACAGGCATAAAGCCTCAAGTCATCTAGGACAAAATTCTTGCTTAGGCTGTTCTAAGCACTATAATACTTATTATGCCTGCTTTGTAAGCATGAGATAATGCTCTTATTCTCATGAGAGTAACACATAGTTATGCTTGGGAGAAAATAAGCCAATTGCTTTATCATTAACCCTGATATTAGACTAAAGAAGAAAATGTTCTTTGTTAAGAATTTTGACTATAGAGGAAAAATGTCTCCTATCTTATTAAAAAAAAAATCCAGATGCATATACATTCATGCATACATAGCTATGTATAGAATCAAAATGGACCTTGATTGTGTGTCGTTAATTTTGGTGAGAATTCACATATCAATACTTAATCTAAACATAGTTTAATTTTAATTTCTTTCCCAATTAAAAAAATAAGGCAATTTGTTAAGTAATTTAAAACTTACATGCTTTTCATTGAATAGAATATTGCTAATATGCCATACCTGCCTAGTGTAGAAAGGAAGAGGCTTATTGTAATGCTGTTAACATTTTCTAGTTTGGAATCAACTGTTTCATTTTAATTAATATATAAAGTTAGAAAACCTGAACTGTGTTCATTTACTCTAGAATGTTTTTTCTCCCCTCAAATCAAGCTAAAGTATAAGATCAAAGTAGTAGTACTAGGCTACAATCATAATAATAATGACTCACATTATTTAGTGTTTTAAGCTTTGCAATATATTTTGCATATATTATCTGATATGAAAGCAGTGGTACAATCATTCTGGATGGTAGTGAATGGAGAACCAAGGCTAAGGTTTGCATCTTTCAGCTCCATAATGGCCTTGCCTCAATTCTCTGGTCATTTCAAGCCTGAACTATGTAAGTGCTTATCCCTTATTATCTATTATTCATTGTTACCTTAGGTTGATGTCACATGCAAATTATAGTTCCTGTCATTTGAGCTTAAAATTATTGGAGCTCAGAAACCTGTATTGGAGAGTAGCTTTTTCCTCATTACCTTTCAAAACACCCTATTTCTTCTTTCTGAACTTTATAGTGTAGAAGGAAAGACTGGATTCCACATAAAGCTTCTTAAAATGAACACTTCTCTCTGAAAGTCAGCCCAGGACCAGGTTTAACACCTTAAAGTGTCTGCCTTATGGAGAGTTGACTGGAGTTTGATTATCACCCTTTCAGTACTCACAGCAGTGCTTTTTCAGACCTTCGGGACAGGATTCTGCAGACATAAGTATATCTCTGACCCCAAATTCTATTTGTACAGAAGCCATTTGTCTTTTTTTTTTTTTTTCCATCCACACTGGGAGCTTTTCACCCATGCAGTCTGCCCATTTTGGGGATGTGAACTCCATGTGAATAAGGCAGATTTCTTTAAAACATCCAGTCCTTGTTTTTGTAGCATATATCCAAAGCAAATTTGGGATAATTCATTCCAGTGCCTCAAAAACAAATCACACAAACTTGTGTTATGTATATCATGATTTTTTTCCCCAAATTAAAAGCATAAGTAAGTAGTTTAAAAGGATGTGCTTCAGCCTCCCTTCAGGAAAGCAACTTTAAGATGTGTAAAACAGGAATCAGAGCTTAAAAAAAAAAAGCCAAATTCTATTCATTCAGAAACATCCAGACTTATTGCCTTCTTTTGGTTTCAATGACAAAAATCCATTGTCTTTCCTAGTTGTATGTCAGAACAATGCCATGATCCAGTTCTAAATATTTGCCATTAGATTATGCTGTGAGAGCTTATATTTCCACTTGGAAAAATATCCCCCAATAGAAGGTAATAGTACATAAGATCATACATTAAAGTTGGAAGGGACATAATAAATTGCCTTTTTTAATATTCTTTCTTTCATAAATATGGTAACTGAGTGAAGAGCCAAGATTTGAACCCAGGACTTCTGGTTTTAGATCGTGTGCTTTTTGCTTCACAATTTTCCCAATTAATTTTTTTTACCAAAAAAGTGGACAGAAATACTGTTTTTATGTTTTGAGCCTAAATTGTTGGAAACTCGGTAATCATTTCAATCCATCACTAAACATTTTTCAAATACTTACTATTTGTACAGAAGTCATTTGTCTTTTTTTTTTTTTCCATTCATACTAGGAGTTTTTCCACCCACGCACCCATTTTGGGGATGTGAACTCCATATGAATAAAGCAGATTTCTTTAAAACATTCAGTCCTTGTTTTTGTAGCATATACCCAAACCAAAGTTGGGATAATTCATTCCATTGCCTCAAAAGCAAATTACCACAAACTTGTCTTTTCATGGGACTCTGCTAAGTGCCGGGACTGCAAAAAGTCTTTATATAATAAAAGATCTTTAAGCTCTGTTTCTTTTTTTGCTCATCTTTACATATGATAATTGGGGGTCATTAGTATAATTAAGGAAATATTGTCTGGGGCCATTTTGTATTTGCCTATGATGACAGAACTGCAAAATAAGAACTAATTCACTTAATAATTGATGCCCCTAAGTTGATTTAAAAAAAAAAAATAAACCTTAATGATGCCCACCAAGCACTGGAGTGCTCTCCTTTTGTTTTAGGTTCAGTCACAGAAGAAATTGGATGTTTGGTGGAAGAATGAGAGTATTCTTTAAGGATCTCATCATTTTAAGGAGGAAGGGGCAGTAGGGAAAATTTGGTCTTTCCCAGAGAAGCTCAGGTGAGGACAGGACTTCAGGTTTCGTTTCTAGTCATCTAGCTTCTTTTCTGACAAAAACAAAACAAATAGGAACAGGTCCACACAAAAACGCCTGATTCCCTTGGCCTTCTGATAACTTGGACACCTCTGAGACTAGTTAAAATGAGACTCACTGATAACTGAATCAAGGTCCAACTGAGACAGGAAGAGCAAGAGGCAATGTGAAAGGTGCCCATTGGCTATCTGGGAATGGCTTTGAAATTTTGTATTAACAAAACTAACATTTAGTTCCTATTTTGCAGTCCTTCCAAAATTAAGTGGGTCAAATCATTTTGTGAGAAGCATGGTAGCTAAATATGCTACATGCTTTATGTGGGCCCAAGTGACAAGACTTAAAATTTAACCAGACACTGTCCTCGTTTAGGGAATACCCTGGAGAAGAAAGGTGGCAAGGAATTTGTGGAAGCAGTGTTAGAGCTTCGGAAAAAAAATGGTCCATTGGACATCGCTGGAGGTAAGACTAAAACAACACTGCCAATTTCTAAGTTTGATTCTTGCTTCATCTGGGCACATTCATGGGCTATGTCATCTTTTAATCCTCACAAAACACTCTTAGGGGGAGGCCCATCTGCATGATTAAAATCAGTAATCAAGGGCATTAAACATAAAGCTCATTAAGCTCAACCGCTATTCTATACATTGTTCCTATAAATTTCTCCATTATAGTCTCCGAATGAAAATTACAATATGACATTCATCCCATCCATGCACTGAAGTAAAGTGAAGGGCTGTTATCTTTACAAAAGAGAATTTTATTGAAGGCATAGAGTCAAAGTTAGAGTCCATCAAACCATTTTTAAAAATGGGATTGTTCAAAATAATCAGTTTTTGTAGATCTAAGATTCTAAATGGAGTTTCAAAACAAAGGAAAGCACTGCAGACATAAGCTCTGATAAATTACAAATGGTAATATTTTAAACCACCTGTAAAGTTGCTGATAAATGTTTTAAAATTAATAATCTTCATTCATCCATCTGTATTTATAATTGCAAAAAATAAAATCAATTATGATTTAACAGTTAAAATCCTCCTAAAAGAAAGGAAAAGAGGAAAGCTTACCTTTGAACATGACATTGAACTGCAGGCAAAATGTTTCATTAACTGCTTAAGTTATTTTTCTTTTTCCTGGTCCCGACAGAATCCTCTATCCTGGCTGGTTTGAAATCTGAAGTTGAAAGAGAATTTAATTGAGCATACAGATCAGTGTAAATTTTAATCCATATAGTGATGGCAGAGTACAGTATAACCCAAGTTGTTGCTGGATATGAAAACACACAAAATGATAGCTGATAATAGCAAACTGGTTGCAACTAAGCCATTTTTCTCACTTATTGAGGAATCCTGTGGTTTTATTGTTTCTGACTGTGTCAGCTCCTTATGTCTTCTCTGGTTATTTAGGATCAGAGTTTATCAGGAGAAGTTGGTGGTAGGATTCCTTCAAATGGTTTGAATGTTTGTAGCATGAAGTGTTCAGCAATATACTGTGGGTGGATTAGGTGTTGATAGTACCAATTCCATACTTTTTTACTGCCAGAGGAAATGAGACACTGTGATGAAACTCATGAAGTACCTAAGTCCATCCAGTTGGGAAAGCCATCCTGCAGACTCATGTGCAAAGATACAAAAGTTCAAAATAGACCACAGAATGTCAGTTTGATAGGATCCCAGAAACTGTCACATTTAACTTAACTTTATCTTATGTCCCACAGAGGGAAAGTGACAAGCTAGGACCATTGTTAACAAAGAAATAGAAAATATGGTCCCAACCTTTGGAGTTTGCAAACTAGTTGGGAAAAGAATGCCTACACTTTATAAAACAGTTTGTGAGTAAGCGTGATAACTGGTTGTGTAACAAAAATTTGTTGATCAATTGTCTGGACCTAAGAACACACTTTCCATTAAAAAATATGTTTGATGTGCTTCCATATGCTATCTATATGGATTAAAATTTGCACTGATCTTAAGGAAACCTGTAAATTCCAGGCTAAGTAAGATAAATGAACAAGGACACTAATCATTTAGCTCAACCACCATTCTCCACAGATGCCTCAAGAGGGAAAACTTACAGAGCCTTCTTTTTCTACTGGTGCCTCAAGCACCAAAAATCATACATAAGAATGAAAACTTTGCCCACCTTCTGGTCAAGCTTGGGCAAAACTTCTGGGGCAGAACCTTTATCAGTGACTTTTGGGTAGCAGAAGATTCTGAATGTTCATGAGTCAGGGATAATCAGACTCTTCACTGTAATAACATCATTAAGTATTTATATGTTTCCACTTCTTTATGGTCATTTATTTTCTCATATTTAATCATCCGGCTCTCTTTCTTTGGTACCTGGAAAGATCCTAAATCCATATCTTCAGGAGAGGATTCTTCATGATTAGTAAGATGAGAAACAAAAGAAGGATTCTTAAATGAGACATATTGGACATGGACCATCTTCCATTAAAATGAAATGATCCTACCTAAAGCAAACTGATTTAGTCATATGGACTCTCAAGACCTTCCCTAATAAAGCCATTGAAGCAGGATATTGGGGTATTTGGTTAAATTTTATTAACAAACATAAGTGGTTTTCCTAATGTGTCTGCATTGACATGTCAGTTGGGAAGTTATAGATCACACCTAATCGTTTTTCAAACGAACCTATTAGCAGCAAAGGAACCAATGCATACAAACACTTTGAACATCAAAAGGGGTTATTAGTCTGGCATATTCAGTTCACTGTGGTTGGTCCTGAGTAACTAACTATTCTTTTTTTTTTTTTTTTTAAATTTTATTTTATTTTATTTGCATAACATATGTGTGGGTAATTCTTCAACAATAACACTTACATAGCTTTCCGACTAACTATTCTTTATAGCAAGGGAATTACCCTACAATAGTGGAACCCATTCCTGGCAGTAGCTAAGTGGATACCGAATGCCAAGTTTCCAAGGCTATGCCTTGGCTGGGCAATGTAATTGTAAATGATTATAGCTAAACATGTTTTAGTACCATGGAAACTTAGGGTACAAATGCAAATACATTAGAAATGCTCTTGTTCCTACTTCAGACTTCAAAAAAATAGCACAATTTAAAAATATATAGCACTTTATCATTTATAAAGCCTATTCACATGCAATAACTAATTTGACTATCTCAACAGTTCTATGAGGGAGCCAGGGCAGGGCTAATCATCCCCATTTTATTGATGAGGAAATAGAATGAGGGAGAAAAGAGACAAATTGAAGCCTACTTCTAGTAGGTACAGGAACCAGGATTAGAAATGGGGCCCTAGTTAAAATAATCATTTCTGCAAGTGGTTTATATTTAGGGCTGAGTAGTTATTAACTCTATGTACACATGTCAATTGGTTTTTTTTTTTTTTTTTTTTTTTTTTGTTTGCAAGGGATGGGAATTAAAGGTTTGGATTCTTTTTCCCACCAGCGGCTGTCAGTGCTGGTCATGGCTTGCCTGCCAAGTTTGTGATCCATTGTAACAGTCCAATATGGGGTTCTGACAAGTGCGAAGAACTTCTGGAAAAGACCGTGAAGAATTGTTTGGCTTTGGCAGATGACAAGAAGCTGAAATCAATTGCATTTCCATCAATTGGCAGTGGCCGGTAAGAGAAACCACTAGTTGAAATATTTGTGCCAGAAGTTAATTCTCAAGTAATGTATTTCATTTATCCAATTATTGAGAGACTTGTATGGACACTCAGTTGAGAGATCAGAGGCAAAAAATGAGTAAGGCTAGGTTTTAATCATGTGGTTCATAGTCTAATTGAAGAGATAAGACATGCTGAAAATTAAATAATTGCATCCAATAAAAATTACTTAGGCGAGCAGCTTTATTTTGAGTACTGAAAATGCAAATTTAAAATGAGACATGGTACTGATTTTCCAGGAATTTCCAGTTTAGTAGAAGTTGTTAATGTTATTATAACTATAGTGCAAAATAAGTTTAGATGAGCATAGAGTAGAAATTAACTAGATTTAAAGGGGATATAAGGAAGGAATTTGTCATTTCTAACTGGGAAATGAGAGGGATGTTTTGAGGAATGTTTTATGAGGGAAGTGGTACCTAAACTGGACCTTGAAAGTGAGGATATAAGTAGGTGGGAAAGAGAAGGACAAAATTGAGGAGCACTGAGCAGTCAAGTCTAGCCCACTGATAAAGAGTATTCACAGTGAAAGACAAAGCTAGAAAGAAGATTAGAGATTAATTGTAAAGACTTTAGATGCCTAGCTGAAGAGTTTAGATTGGAGAGAGTCAGACTGGAGACCCTATGATTCTGTTAACATTCTTACTTCCTTGTCTTGTTCTTCCTCTCAATGACATTAGAGTCATTTTGGAACATGGTCTGACATGCAAAGACAATTGGATAAAATTCAAAGCTAACTCTGTTTATCATCCATAGGATATTTTCTGAATAGACAGTGGAAGTATCCTTTGTAGGATTTAGGGACTTTGTAGCTCATCTAATTCAAGTCTCTTCTTTTGTAAATGAGAAAACTGGGGTCCAGAGAAATTTAGTCATCTCTCCAGGGTTATACAGTAAATGAGCATAACTGGGGTTCAGACTCTAACTTGAGAGCTAGTGTAATTCTCAGTTTACTACATTGCCTGTTTTATATTGGGAGTATTTTGTACATTTTTCAGTGGGATATTTTGCTTTTCACATGTTGAAAATTTTCAGTATTGTCTGACTGAGAATGATCTAAAAAAATAGATATTACTATATTCAATTAAGGGGGGAAAAAGTGACTCTTTAATACGATAGGAGATAGTCAACAAGCTCCTGGTAGAATGCACTTTTTTTTTGCATTTAAGGAGATTTATTGCATATAACATAGACCCAGGCCCTGTGTAGATTTGGAACCACTTTCCACAAAGCAGTCTTGTAGGAGTTTAAATTAATCATGCCTCTAATGTCTCTTCTTTGTCACTGAATCACCATGTTACCTTTGATAAATGAGTTAACCTCTCTGTCTCTTGGTTTATTTATCAGTAAGTGAAGTTAATATGATTTACTACCTTCCTCATAGAAGGTATTATGAGGCTCCATTAATTAATGTTTATAATGTAATTTGATATATGCTGATAAAAGGTGTTTCAGATGTGAGAGGTAATATTCTTTATTGGTAGCAGTATTTTTTTTTCTTTAGATATTGAGAAAGCTTTTAATTGAATTATGAAAATTAATTCCCATAAAAGTACATCTGTTATTTCAAGCATATTTACATTTTTCATGGAGTAAAACATTTTTTTAAAATAATAAATTGAAAAACTTTTAAGATCTACAAGTGCTGAAGGCACCACATGTGCACAGCTGTTCTCTTACAGACATCTGTCAAGCAGACATCACCTTATAAAGCCATGTAAACAGTTTCATTCCCTTTCATGGCTCAAGAATGGGATTACACTAAAGCTGTTCGAATAAATCATGTTGGATTTTAGGGGGGGAAATAAAGCTTGTTTGTGGCATTCAGTGTCTCCAGCATGAAAGTTATGCTAGGATATTTTAAAAAACTAAGTCCAGCATGCTAAAGGAAAGACCTGGTGATGGAGTTCTCATATTTCGATATTTTCAGTCTCCAGCATAACGATCCCAATACTGTATGCATCAGTGTGTACTTTGTACTGGACATTTGCCTCAGATGATTTCTTTTAAAATGTGCTTTGGTTAAATAAAGCCCAACATTATAATATGGGATGCAGGCCCCACAGTCATTTGCATGGTAGGTTCTCCAAACCTTTTGAGCAGCAAAGACTGGGTGGCAGGAGGAGACACTTTGAAATTCCTTCACACTTATAAATTTAGGTTTATATCTAATAGGTCCCTCCCTTGTGTCTTTGGCATTTGAACCTAAAAAAGGAGCAAATTAGAGAAAAAGCAAAAAGATCACAAAGGTAAAATAATAGCATAAAATGGGAGATAATGAATTAAGTGGTATGGCAATGAGACTCCACCTACCATCACTATTTAGGAATTCTGGGCATGAGGGCATTTATGAGGTAGCAGCTCTCTCAAGTTTACACTTTTTGCTTCTTGAAGAACTACCCTTTCAGAATAAGCTTTTTGTTTGATTGCTAAATAAGGCACCATCTTCTCATGAAAACTGAATATCTTAAAAGAAGCTTCAAATTCACACAAATGTCAGTCAGGCCAGGTATGGACATTGTTGAAGACATTCTTACATTAAAATGTTTTAACTATCTCTAGATAAGATTATAGAAAATGTTTCTCATTGCCTCCACCCAGCTGTACTTGAGGACACAATGAAGAGGGCAAGGGTCATGATAGGTTTCCAGGGAAATGGCCTCCATATTTCTGTGCCAGTGTACATATTCTCAAGATAAAATCACTTTAAATGTGTAACCTGAATACACAAACTCATGATAGGTCAGACAGAACTGAAAGTAAGCACCAACATCTATATGTTGTTGTTCTTATTGTAACCTATGGTTTTAGAGAATTGTCTGGTATGTTGAAAAATTTTAATTTGCTCACATTCCCATAGCTTAAGTGTGTTGGAGGCCAAACTCAAAACCATGATTTCCTCTCTGCCATGCTGCTTCTCCAGGGAAGTAAGAAAGATATTTCAGTGCTAGAAAATACAGAAATAGATAAAGGGGTTTGTGGACTAAGGATAATACATTGCCATAACCGAAGGACTAAACCTGTTCCTTTAGAGAGAAGAAACCTGAAGCCCAGAGGGAAATGATATATCCAAAGTCTCAAAGCTAAGATTAGAACTTTGTTCCATTGTGCTGAGTTTCGGGCTGTTTTTAGGACACCAAACTGCCTCTTATACTCAATTGGTGCACTCTATAAGCTGTTGGACTGTGAACTTTTTTCCCAATGCTCTGACAGTTTCATTATTCACAAATAATATAGGAGATTACTGTATATCTTAATCTCACTCACAAAGTAGGAGCCAAAGTACCTGAGCTAGAAGCAGAGACTTTTTATTCACTTGGCCAAAGTAATACTGATTAAAAAAGAATGAGATTTTTCCATTTGCACTGTATCCATTTAACAAATTCAGCAATTGAATATGTGCTGCATAGAGTGCATTAGTTCTCGAAGTAGTTATTATAACAAGAGACACAGAATAAATGATTTCTGAGATTATGTGATCCTAAGAATGAAACTGGATTCCTACTTCCATGAAACTTACACTGTAGTTGGAGACTCATCATGTACAGATATAAAAAGATAACTACAAACAGAATGTGCCAATTACTTAATAAAATAAGTAGTGAGTAGGAATCCAGGGAAGGAAGATACCATTGTCAGAAAAGGTTTCTTGTGTGACTTCGAGATCTTTTCCTCATTTGGGCTCCAGATTCCTCTGCTGTAAAATGAGAATTTTTGCTATATGGTGATCTCTGTAGACCCTTCTAGCCCTACAATCTGTCATAAAGGTGATTGTTTTGGCAACTGAACTTGCATAATGGGGTAAGATTTGAAGAGGCTGAATGGATGGTACAAGGAGAGGAACAGGTAAGATGTTGAGACCAGGTTGTCCAGAGCAGGTGTCTGAAACTGTGGGTTGGAGGCATTTTATTTACATGGTATAAAATAAAAATGTGCTAATGCAATCACAGGTCTTGTCTGCAAAGAAAAGTAAGAAAAAGATAATGTAACATAAGTAGGTAGAGAGCTAGCCTTGGAATCGGCAGTGTATTCCAATCCTGCTTCTGACATAGCACCTCTGTGACAGTGGATAAAACACTACATCTCTCTAAGACTGAGTTGCACAGGAAGTACTCATCTGTATTGAGGGGAATCTTGTACCCAGTGTTTTCCTCTATCCCATGCAACCTCACAAAAAGAAAATGATGATAGTCCCTTCCCTCCAAAAGTCACTTTAAGACGCAAACAGGAGTTTTATAGTCATTTTGGAACCCCTTTCTTTTTTCATGATTATCCATTACAAGGTTTCTTGTTATCATGCTTTTGGAGTGCTAATAGAGCTTTCCCTGCAGGCTGAGAAAAATGAATTAGGGTATTTATGTAACTTTCTTAGTCATATAGCAAGGACGGAGTACTTTATGCCACAGACACATAGAAGACCCATGGTAGAAAACTTGACTTCCAAATTTTAAAGCTCTCACTACTTAATGAGTAGTGAGTCCTGAGATCCAGCATCCAATTTAAAAAAGCCAAATAATGCTAATAGCTGACTATTGCTTTACAGCAAGATTACTTAACTTTTTTTATGTGTCATAGGCCTCTTTGGTAATTTGGTGAAAGCTGTGGGACCCTTCTCAAAAATAAGAATTTAAAAATACATAATAGATAAATTGCATGAAATTACAATGTTCAGATAGTTATCAAACTATTCAAAAAACAAATTCATGAGCCCCAGATTAAGAACCCTAAAATGTGCAAAATGCTAAAGGAATATGTGATTGGAACCTCACAATAATTCTGTGATCTAGGGACTGCCGCTGTTATTATTCCCATTTTACAGAAGAGCCATATCCAGCATGTAGAATTACAAGGTCTCTTTTTGTCATGTCAATACACAGCTTTAGGTAAAGTATGTGGATCTGTATTCACTTCACCTCCATTTTATAATGAAATCATTCCCCACACTTCTCATCCTCTTGAAACACGTATATATTTCTTCCCAGAGTACAGTAAAATCATTGAAGATGCTTTTGTTTTTATCTTTGAATCCTCGGCACCCAGCACAGTTCCTAGCATATAGGTGGTTAAGAAATGCTTGCTGAATCAAATTGAATTTTACTTTTGAGAATAGAAAATATTCTTAGAGAGACACAAATAGATTTAATCCTGAGTGGCAAGACAGTCCTCATGGACTGAAAATACTCTGTGAAAGTTATTTCCTTCCATTATCCCTCTGGAAAAAAAAAATGTCATTTTTCCAGTTTCCCTGGGACTACACCCCTGACCTGAAAGAGTGAAAAGAATTTGTTTTTCTTATAGAGACCCATGTTGAACTACAAGAGGGAAATGTTTACTCTGAAAGTGGTATACACTTTGGAACACATTTCAGGAAAATCAACATGAGAATTTTCTTTTAATAATTCTTATTAACATTCATTCATTCATTCATTAGTAGTCTGTGAATGAGGTCGGTCGTATGTTTCCTTGTGGGTGAATATGACAGTGTTTTCTTACTGTATCATGCATGCATATAAATATACACATATGATCCTCTAAAAATGTTGTAAAAAGTTCCTAGACATAATGGGCAACTTCTAGTTTCTCCAATGTTCACTGTCCTGGTTCTGTCAGACCACAGAAATACATTTTGAGGGCTTAGATTGCAAAGTTAACACTGATAATAGAGGAGGGGCTTTAAAATAATATCACTCTTATCCCATTTTCCCTTTGCTCTGAGTCTTTTCCAGCCACTTGAAGTAGATGCCTTTAGAAATGTAGGGTGAAGGTCTATTAGAGATTAGTTATTAGGAAGTGATTATAATTATGTTCCTATTTTATATGAATATCCAAGCTAAAGTGATCTCAAATGTTCAGTTCCCAAATTTTATTTAAGGGAATGGCTCAAATGATCCAGAGGCAGAAAAGCCTAGGGTCATTACCTGGCTTTAGAACTGTAAGCCAGTCAGTTATCAATTCTAGTCCTTGAGTACTTGCTATATTCTTGCCATTATTTCAAGACACAGAAATAGATAACCTGGCTCTGCTTATATAAACATGGCCAGGTTTACAAGAGCATATATTTGGGACTTTAAGGCCAATTAGTCCATTACTCATCAGGAACCACAATTCTCTCTCTCCCTTTTTTTAAAATTAAAGCTTTTTATTTTCAAAACATATACATGGATAATTTTTCAACATTAACCCTTATAAAACCTTGCATTCCAATCTTCCCCTCCCCTTCCCCTACCCCCTCCTTTAAATGGCAAGTAATCCAATATATGTTAAACATGGTAGAAATATATGCTAAATCCAATATATGCATATATATTTGGGTACATATACAATTATCTTGCTGCACAAGAAAAATCAGATCAAACAGGAAAAAAATGAGAAAGAAAATAAAATGCAAGCAAACAACAAAGAGTGAAATTGCTATGTTGTGAACCACACTCAGTTCCTACACTTCACTCTCTGGGTGTAGATGGCTTTCTTCATCACAATATCATTGGAACTGGTCTGAATCATCTCATTGTTGAAGAGAGCCACAGGAACCACAGTTCTCATAGAGGTTAAATGATTTGTCCAAGGTCACATGGTAGCAAATCTGAGATTTGAACCCAAGTCCTATTATTGCAAATCCAGCATTCTCTCCACTGTAGAGGAAACAAGACATCATTTTTCCTCCCAATAAACATTTATTAAGAACTTGCAGTGGAGAGAATTATGCTATTAGAAAACAATATATAATAGTAGATGATCAAGGATACAAATATTTGATTTTATAGCATAGAAGCTCCCTGAGAGTAGAACTGTGAAGTTTATGCCCACAGCACCTGGCGTATACATGGGTACTTAATGGGTACTGATGTGTTGCTTGGCCTTCTTTTCTGCCCAGTGCCGTGGTATATACTAGATGAAGTCAAAATAGAGATGGCCTTCAATGAGAACCAAACCATTTTAAAAGTGGTGTATTGTGGTAAATCAAGTAAGTGAGAGCATAATGGGGTGAAATCTTGTTCTCCATCCCCACCATCCAAGACCCCTGCTGGGCACTGCACTCACAGCCAACAGTTTCCCCCTTAATCAAGGAGGTATTTTGAGACTCAACAGGAACCCAGACTGATCCCCACAGTGAACAATTTTCTCTTCAGGCATGTGTTTCTAGAGCTCCTTCCCACATCCTTGGCTGCTAGTGGGCCCATTTATGTCTGTAGTCCTGGGAAAGCTTCCCACTCCCTACCAGTCCGGCCTCCTTGGGTTGCTCTCACAGCTGGTGAAATTAATGGAATCATTGTAACCTGATCAG
Source organism: Myrmecobius fasciatus (assembly GCA_023553655.1). Taxonomy (NCBI): domain Eukaryota; kingdom Metazoa; phylum Chordata; class Mammalia; order Dasyuromorphia; family Myrmecobiidae; genus Myrmecobius; species Myrmecobius fasciatus. The sequence goes on along the minus strand of JAJPUD010004159.1, from coordinate 88,038 downwards.
GTACTCCAAGAGGCAGCTGTAACTTAGAGCATGAAAATTCATTCTTTGGGTGACATTTAAATGATCTTTTATTCAAATGGTCTCTACATGACCCTCAAAATCCCTTATCCCACCTCCATGACTGCTTTGCCTTCACTCAGGCATGGGTCTTGTGGACCTGGTAAGATCTTGCCCAGTCCTCAACCATAGATGACCCTTGGGAATGAGAGGTGGCAATATGCAAGAGCAAGAATGTCCAACTTGAGTTCAGGTACCTGGAGCCAATTTCCAACTCTGTTTATTCATTACCTTGACAAATCAGTCTACCTCTTTAGGCCTCAGTTGGACTAGAGAACCCCTGAGATTCCTTCTGGTTCTAAAAAGTGATTCTATAAAGGGGAGCTTAACAACATGCAGCCTTGGCCACTGCTTAGTTTAGAAACCAGCACTCAAAATGACCAGAACTGCCACATGTATTCCCACCATCACACATGGTGTTACTTTAAAGTTAAAAGCCTGAGGGATCTCAGAGCATGTTTAAATGACAAATTGGGGGAAAGAAGTCCTGGCAAAAATAGATAGTTGGACTGGCTTCTTTCATATACAGACTTCACCATCCTATTTTAAATTTAAAATGACATGCATTATTTCATGTTAAAATGAGGCAGGAATAGAACATATGATCTTTTTCTTTTCTTTTTTTCTTTTTTTTTCTCTTAAAATTAGGCTATTTCAGTACTTACCTGAAAAAAAAATTTGAGCAGAAATGGGTATCTAGAGAAAGGGAAGGGGGAGGTGGAATCATTCAATCCTATTTCTGGGTATGGCTTTTCCATCCCCAGAGTATTAACTGATGGTATGTGATGGTATTAGTTTTCCCATTCAGCTTTCCAGGACTTGTCTGTACTACCTCTTCCATGTCATGATTGTAGTCTTACATAAAGAGCTGAGAGGAACTATGAAAGTCACCTAGGCTAAACCTCTCGTCTTACACATAAGAGAACAGCAGATAGGTAATGAGTAGCTGAGCCAGGATTCAAAACCAAGTTCCTTAATTCCAAGTCCATTTTTTCCCCACCACATCATGCTGCCACTACCATGAAAACATTGCCACAATAAAGAGAGGTGTTACTTTTCAAAACCTACCAGAAAGATTCTCCATCCAAATGAGTACTCTTAAAAGTAGTTCTCTTGGGAGACAACATGTTGCTTACTTAATCCATTGATGCTGCTTTTTCCCACTATTGTTCCAGATTTCCCTTTGGAAATTGCCATCAGAGTCTGGGGCACAGGCATGGGAGCAAATATTCTTTCTTCAAAGCTGTATTTGATTTCCGGAGATAGAAAGAAAAACCCCTTAGAGTCAGCCAAATTCAGTATGTGATCAAGCTCATAATTGTGTTTTCAGTCCAAAATGGAAGTATGACTATCAATTAATGAAATGGCTTACTAACTGGCTATGACTAAATGGATGATTTCTCAAAGGGAAATCTAAAAATGTTGTAGGCAGTGACAGCATTGTTGGAATGAGTGTACAGTCTTTCAAGAAAATGAATATGGTTTGATTCAACAAATATTTATTAAACAACTGCTATATGCCAGGACCAAAACCAAGTTTTGGTTAGAGAAGAGGACTTGGCACCAATAAGATCTGGGTTCAAGTCTCTCTTCTGAAACATGGTAGCTTGTGTAATTCTAGGCAAGTGAGTATTCTAGTGACTCTATGGGACTAGAAGCAGCAGAGAAGTTGTTGCCTTTGTAGATCAATGAAATAATCCCTTTGTAACCAGTATTTTCCTAAATATTGGGGCTTCAGAGAAAAAAAGAAAATAGGACCTGCCTTCAAGGAGATTGCATTCTTCCATACTGTTTTTGGATGTACAAATTTTGTTATATTAAAAGATGATCATGACTTTAATCCTACCCAACCTATTTGGGAATGATTGTACTAAACATGAACTCCCCTGCAAAGTTTTACAAAAATTCATTTTTAAAGTTAAAAGCCTGAGAGATTTCAGAACATGTTTAGATGACAAAATAGGGAAAAGAAATGCTGAAAAAAGTAGGTAGTTGGACTGGCTTCTTTCAAATATGCCATAGATTTCACCTTTTTATTTTAAATTTAAATAAGTGGCATGCATTTTTTCATGTTAAAATGAGGCAGAAATAGAACATGTCATCTTTTTTTCCCAGTCTTTTAAAATTAGAGTATTACAATACTTACCTGGAAAAAACTTGAGCAGAAATGGGTATCTAGAAAAAGGAAGAAAAAAAATCATTCTGTACTGTTGCTGGGTCTTTTTCAGAATCCATGAATGGTCTTAATGTAAAGAGGAAAAGAAGGGAAGGGTAATAAATATTTTTATATCTCCTATTATGTGTTAAGCACTACTTACAGATTTTCTCAATTTGATCTTTATAACAACTCTGGGGGATAGGGGCTAATATCCTCAACTTACAAATAAGGAAACTGAAATTGACAGGTTAAGTGATTTTTCCAGTCAACGCAGCTAGAAAGTGTCTGAGATATGATTTGAACTCAGACCCTCCTGACGCCAGGCATATAAAAAACTATTTAACTCATACCCTATACTGAAAATTGAGTCTATGTGTGCATAGTCTTATGTAAGTTGAACTCCATTGACTAGCTTCTTACATATGAAAACTAGGTCTAGACCAGACACTTAAGCATTCAGAATCATTCAGCAAGCATTTATTAAGTAATTATGCTATGCCAGACTCTGTTCTGGGCATTGGGGATGCAAAGGTAAAAATGAAAATATTCCCTACACTGAGGAGCTTACTTGAGGGAAGCAATGTACATTCAAATAAGCAAATAATATATACAAAATAAATGTGATTTCCAGAACAGTTTCATGTGAAATGAGAGGAGGAATGAGGAGAAAGGAAGGACAGCTACTTAGAAACATTAAAATCTATTTGTTGAAAAAAATAAAAACACAGGAATGAAGACACCTTGCCTTAATTTGATGAAAAATATATTTAAAAGCAAGGTCTAGCATTATTTGCATTGCAATAGCATATGGACTTGAGGATAGGGGATCGTTAAGGAGAGGTAGTGTAGATAAGGATCTGGTCTTGAAACCAAGAAGGCTTAAGTTCAAGGGCTGCCACATGGATCTGAGCAAGTTCCTTTAAGCCCTCAGTGCCCCAGACATTTTCTAAGTTGAAAAGGAAATAATCTCTTCTGGAAATTCCCTGTATAAATGAAATTAAGGGTCCCATGCCTTTTCAGTTGTAGTAATAATAGATGCTTAACAAATACTAGCTGAAAGAAGAAATTCTGGATATTTCATAATAAAATCAAGAATGAATAAGGATGTCTACTGTCATTGTGATTATTTGACATAGTACTAAAAAATGCTAGCTTACTTGAAGGAGACCAAAAAGGATAGTGTAGGAAGTAGACTCTGAAGAAGATGTAGTTGTCCTTTTTTTGCAGACTGTAAAATGATTTACTTAGGCTTGCCTAAAATTGGCTTCCTGGTTTTCATTGGGTATGACCAAAATAGACTTGCTTTTTCTCCTAATAGTTTGGCCCTAATAGGATTTATTATCGCAGTGTTTTTTCCTTGGTATTTTATAATGACTTTCTTGCTCAGCCATGATTTTTAGATACCTTGATATATGAAAGCCATACGTGGAATACATTTAGAAGAATGAATCAGTCGAGAAGTTAACTTGTTTAAATTTTCATCGAACTTGGCACACCAGGAACAATTCAAAGATGCCTCACTCCAAGAAGGTCCCTGTTGAGATAAAAATCAAGTGTTGGAAAATTAGGAGCCAGATTATCTACAAGTTCTGTTTTAGCCCCTTGTGTTTGTGGGTGGCATTTGGAGAAATGTACAGAAACTCACCCACCCATAAGGTGTAAGCTTGTGGGTTCCAGCCTTTTCTATCCTGTGTTTCTGCTCCACCACTCTTGAACATGCTCTGTGAAGTATATTTATCTTATTAAAAATTAAATTACATTAAAAGAACTTGATATACCTTGAGATAACACATTTAGATTGTTTTAGTGTTAGCATACCCACAGATCCTTCAAAGCCCAAGCTGGCCTTGTATAAATATGTAAAATATTATTGAATAATACATGCATATGTATATTATTCTGTATGAGCTTGTCAGAGGTGTAGTAGAGGCACTATGACCTGTTGAATAGAGTTCAGAACTTGAAGTTAGATCTATGAGCATATCCTGCCACTGACCCTGAAGAAACTGTGAGCCTGAGCAAGTCACTTAAACTCTGTGTAACCTAGGCAAAATTTGCATTGGTAGGAGCTCCCCTACCAGAAATCCCCATGGTATTGAAATTGGAGACCTAAAATGCTTCCATCTAGACTCCATTTAAGGAGTCGAGACACCAATGTATACAGTGGAAGTAATCATACTTCAAGGTTTGCAGAAGCTTTGAGTTGAATCTTAAATATGCTAATTACAACTGTATGACCTGAGAGAAGTCACTTCCATTCTAGGCCTGAATTATTCATTTATAAAATGAGAAGATTGGATTGTGAGACCCTTCCCACTTTTATCTATAAAGCTAGATGTTTACTTTGATGTCTCTTTAGGAAGAGGGCAAAATTTACACTCTGTGGGAGGAGCAGCATGCACTTAGGTGAACACTGTTCCTTTTCTATCACACATACTAGACAAAAATAAATGGTCTAAACTTGTCTTTTCAGATCTCAGTCTGGCACATGTCTATGAAACAGTATGGGAGAATGGAATCAGAATACTGAACCAGTAATTCCCAGGGTCAGAGCTGAAAAGACAGTTTATTGGACATATCTAACTAGCTGATGGGAAAGAGGATCAGCAGCTGCTACTTTTGACCCCAAATTTTCTTTCCCCCCAATTTGGGATAATCATAAAGTAACTCTGGTATACTTTTTCCTTCACAGAAATGGTTTCCCCAAACAGACGGCAGCACAGCTGATCCTGAGAGCCATCTCCAGCTACTTTGTGTCTACAATGTCTTCAACAATCAAAACGGTTTATTTTGTGCTCTTTGACAGTGAGAGTATAGGGATATATGTGCAGGAAATGGCAAAATTAGATGCTAACTGAGTTGAAAGAACTACAGAAGCAGCCCAAACTCACTTGGTCCTTTTCTCCAATTTAAAATTAAAAAGAAAAAAAAGTCCTTAACTCCTAACTGTGAGGCAACACCCTTAATTTTCAATTTTGCTCATCTAGGGAAAGGAGGTTTAGTTTTTTGTTTTGTTTTTCAGGTTAATTTGTTTTGATCTTCTAAAATGTTTTTATGTTAGCACTGATAGTTCGCGTTACTGCTGTTAATGCACTGTTTCAGCCCTTGTATGAGTTTAGTGTAACCTAGGAAATTTTATAGTTTTATTTTAATGAAAACCGGATTGATGCAGACAGTAGTGGGAAGTATATTGTCTTTTACATGTGAAAAAACCAGGAAGCCCTATTTTGTAACTGTGTTGTGGTACTTAATCCTACATTGTGTGATGTTTCCCTCTGATCACATTGTTCTCATTTTTTTCCCTAAAACAAAAAAGAAAAAAAAAGCAAATCTTAATTTCTGTTTACTTATTGTCTTAATGATAGATCTGGATATGAGGAGGGTGGAAGAGAAGCCTATCGTCAATTATATTTGCAATTTGGAATTTGTGTGAATTAATTTAGTAAAATGTTAAACTGTTTCTTTGCCTTGGTGTGTTTTTGGGTGCCACCTGTGGTTGGGAAAAGGATGTCAGGCCCTAAGAATGGCCCAAGTCTTACTTGTCTGGAGAAGCTAAGGCCAGGGTTAAAAGTCCTGTTGACTTTCTTAGCTCCTTCACAGAATGCATAGCCCATCCATCTTCACTCACATTTTCAGTCAGTGAAGTTCATATTCTACCTGCAAGGTCAGACAATGGACCCTTCTATCTTAATTGCATGTCATACCTTACTTTGTAAACTAACCAGTTAGGTTAGTTTACAAAAGTAACCCAATGGTTCAGGAAGGAACCTTTGACATGGACTTGTCCCTACAGTCACCCATCCATAGTTGCAGACCAAGGTCTCTAAAAACAAGTGTTCAATGTGACTTTATTGATAGGCTTTTTCAGTGAGGTTCAATTTTATATAGAATAGTAGTGTCACACTCAAATACAAAGAGGGGACACTAAACAGTACTTAAGAATCCCTGCTACATATTGACTTCAAAAGCCACATGTTAACATTATGTCCTACTAGATTTTTATTTATTCTGTTAAATTTTTCCCAAATAATTTTAATTTAGCTGGAGCAATTATTAGGTTGCTTTTTTTTTTTTTTTTTTTTTTTTTTTTTTTTTTTTTTTTTTAGTTAAAGCTTTTTATTTGCAAAACATATGTGTGGGTAATTCTTCAACATTGACCCTTACAAAGCTTTCCATTACAAATTTTCCCCCCTAGTCCCCACCCCTCCCCTAGATGGCAGGAAGTCCACTTCATGTTAATTATGTTAAAATGCTTGACAAATTGAATATATGTATACATATTTCCATCGGGTTGTCTTTTTACCTTCCATATGAAGAATGTGGGGCTTCAAGTCCTGCCCTTGGCCCATACAAACTTTGTAATTCTGGATGGTTGAAACTTCTCAGGTTCTCAGGCAGCTCTCCAAAGCTGGAAATTGAAGAATAGCTGCTAATCTGCATCTGTTAGAATTTACTCATCAAGGAGTTCTATCTTAATAAAGTCTCCATCTGTATTCTTATCTCCCCATTTCCCCTCTCCCCCAAAAAACCAATTTGTTTTCATGCTCTTTAGGGTATTTTGTGAAAATGAAAAACAAACCTCAGAATAATTTTGTTACTTCAGTTATTTGGTTTTTTGTTTTTGCTTATTAAAGCTTTTTATTTACAGAACATATGAGTAATTTTTCTACATTGACCTTTGCAAAACTTTCTGTTCCAAATTTTTCCCTCCTTCCCTTCACTCCCTCCTCTACTCTAGATGGCAGATAGTCTAATATATGTTAAATAATATGACTAATCCAATATATGTATACATACCTATACAGTTACCTTGCAGCACAAGAAACATCAGGTCTAGAAAGAGAGGAAAAAAAAAAAAAACCCAAGAAGGAAAACAAAATGCAAGCAAATATTCACAGAAAGGATTAAAATGCTGTGTTGTGGTCCACACAGGCCTCTCTCTGGGTATATATGGCTTTGTTCATTGCTGAACAATAGGAACTGATTTGAATCATCTCATTGTTGAAGAGAACCATGTCTATCGGAATTGATCATAGTATAGTCTTGTTGCCATGTATAATGATCTCTTGGTTCAGTTATTTGTTTTTTCATTAAAAAAGATCCTGATGTTGGGAAAGATTGAAGACAAAAGGAGAAGGAGATAGCTGAGGATGAGATGGATAGTTAGTATCATGGAAGCAACGAACATGAGCTTGGATAGACTTCAGGGGACAGTGGAGGATATTATAAGGGCCTGGCATTCTGTGGTCCAGTGGGGTCATGACTCAGACAGACTGAATGACTGAACAACAACAATTATTTGTTTTAAACACAGGATACTTTGTCTTGCCCTAATCTATCCTGGCATACACATTCCCCCCAGCTCTGCACCTTACTACCTTTGTAACCTTAGGCAAATCACATAATTTCTCAGAGTTTTGTAAAATGAGCCAGTTCTTTCCAGCTCTCCAGCTCTTCATGCAACAAACACTCTAGAAGGGGGGAAAGTTTATCATCATCAAGAACTCTTAGAAATCACATGTCATTTTATATGACAGAGTTGGACCAGATAATCTTGCCCAGCTCGGAGCAGGGGAGGAAGGAGAATTATTATCCTCTCCTGTAATTCTTACTCTTAAACCATATTTTAAAGGTTAGAAAATATAATACAATATAGTGTTTCATTTATTAATCCTAAAGTGATTTCCTCCTCCAAACAGCCAAGATGATATAACATTTGGTGACTTCGTATTCAGGCTAGAAATGTGGCTTGCTGAACTGTTCTTTAAATAGTCAATTTGCTATTATTAGATATGTTGACTGTGTTTCTATGGTCCCTCCTAGAATTTCTTTGTATTTAGACTTTGTTACTCTGGTACCAAAGAATTAGATTTTTCCACCCAAAAGAGAATTTTTCTCTATTCCTTAAGAAGATGCATTTTTTAAATGATGAAAATTTCAATTAGTAGATGTTTGGGGGCTGATGATTATGCAGGTGAATAATTTTGTCAAATTATTGACATATGATATATATTGGAATATAATCAGTAGAATTTTGTTAAGGTGGGAGAAATTAGAACAACACTTCCAAGCCCTGAGCTAAAGATGGACATTTAGGTCCATGGTCTGATGAAAGTTCAGATGTCCCCATTCTGAAATGACTTGGCTTTCTTTTCTGGGTAAATCATACTTCGTGTTTTGCAAGAACTCCACTAGATGTCACTAAAAGGACTGAAAAGTAAAAGGATTTGTCCATGTGTTCACACAGACACGAATTGTGTGGATCCTGGAACTCTGCAGTAATTATTTACCATAATTACCAGAAGAAGGCTGAAGTTTTAGAAAAATTAAGTATACTTTACTCTCTTTGTAAATGTGGTGTCTCCCATCTGTAGCAATAATTTTAAAAAAATTGTACCCACAACAGAGTGCTAGGTTTTAAGCCAGAAGATATGAGTTTGCTTTCTTTGTGACCATGAACAATCTCTAAGATTCCTTCCAGTTCCTAAGTTGTAATCTTATGATGTAAATATTGCCATCTGTTAGAGTATATACTCAGAAGCACAGATTGAGAGTTGGAAGGTACCCCTCCACATGCACATTTTACAGATGAGAAAATAGACCCAGGCTTACAAGAGTGATAAAGTAAGGATTAAAATCCAGATTCTCCAATTCCAAAACTAGTAGTTTTGCCACTACTCCATGTTGATCTCTATATACAGTTAAAATTATTTAACAGAATGAGTGTAGCAATAGTATATTAGGACTAAGGATTTGAAAGAGATGTTTCTTCCTTTAGGAAAAAAAAAGAATCAAAACACAAACACAGACTACTGCAAAGAAATTCTCATAAAACATACTTTTTTCCCCTAGCCAGAAGATTAGTTCATAATAAAGAAAAATGTACCACAAAAGTAATTTGCTTCAGATGGGGAATGAGAGAGGGGGAATCCTGTGCATTCAAAAGAATAATATGCCAGATATTTAAAATAGTTATAAAAGAAATTAAATATACATACACATATAAGATATATATGCATACACACACACATATAAATATATATATATATTTTGGCAAGAATAACATACCAGTGTGCCTATCACAAGTGAGTATGCCTATCCAAATAAACTATTAGAAACAGACGTATGGTAAATAGATATACTATGGTATTTGCCTCTGCTTTTCAATCATGCTCCAGGATGTGGAATTCTTTAAAAATTTCCACCTGAATGAAATCCCTGAAGATTATGAATTACACTGTATCTTGAAGAATAGATTTGATGAGGTAATCAGTTCATCTAGATAGTTGTGAAAGAAAGAATCAAAAGATAAACAAAGTCAGGAGAGAACTGGGCTTGAATACAGCCTATGCGACCATTAACAATCCTCTTAACTTTTCCATAAAGTTTACCTACCTAAAAAACCAAGTAGAATATGTTAGGCTTATTATACTTACCTCTAGGTTTATTGTGAGGGTAAAATGATATATGCTAAGTACTTTGCAAACCAATATCAGTACTTTGGGGGGTTCGGGTTTTTTTCTTTTTTTTTCCCCCTGTTTCAAATTAGTTGGATAAAAGTTAATTGTCTCAGTTATCTCCTTTAATTTATCTTAATTGCTAGGTTCTGTTTAAGTTTTAGACATAAGCAGCATTTTTTCCTTTGGTTCCAACTTGACTTCAGAGAAGCTCTTGGACTAGACTTCCAAGGATTCTGCCAGTTCGGATTCTGTGACTTAGAATCACTGTACAACTCTACCCTGAAAAATGTCATCTGTCTTTTAAAGACAGGTTTTTATCCAGTTATAGTCAGTATAATTACGCTTATACATAACAAGATCTCTTCCCTCAGAGACAAGGATCCTTATATACAAAATTATTAATATTCATAACTAATTTGCAATTGTGCAAAATTTTAAGATTTATAAAATTTTCCTCAAAACAACACGGAAATAGAGCAAATATTTTACAGGTAAGGAAACTGACATTCAGAAATTAAGTGAATTGTTCTGTCGCATAGCTATAAAGTGCAATTTAGAAGAATCATGTGTTAAATGAGTGGTAAAGAAAAGTTCTATAAGCTCAGAGGAAAGAAATCTGGATGGGTTGGGTTAGTAAGGAAAAACTTCACAGTACTTGAAATGTGATTTGGACCATAAGCACAAATGGGAGTCGAACAGACATAGAAAAGAGGGAAGGACATTCCAGGTGGAAGAAATAGCATGAGCAAAGATGCCAGGGAAAGAATCCAGAAAGCCCCAGCAAAGGGCTGAGGTAGAAAAATGTCTTGAGGCAGATGCACGATAAGTGGTCAAATTTCCTATTTGTATTTATGATTGAATATAAATGAGGTTAAAGTGGACTCTGCACTGTGTGAGAGCCATGAGTCAGCACAGTCTTCCTGCTCAGATGCATCCTGAGATGTGTAACTTTAGATCTGCCTTGTTTTCTAGTCCAGCTCCTTCTGAATTCTCACCTTCTGGGTTGTCCATCCATGTGATTTGTTTATCTTATAAAATTACTCCATCACATTCATGATCAGACTGCAGTGTTAAGTCACAGCTGCATTTAGCCACTGACAGGAATATAATTTTATAGGAAAGAAGGAAGGGAGGGGGAATGGCATTAAGAAAAGAAGGTTTAAGGAAAGAAGGAGAGAGATATGGGAGGAAAGAAAGAAGGACAGAAATGAGGAGAGAACAGTTTCAATTTTCTCTAATTTTTTTAATAAACAAATTCTTGGGTTCTAGTTTGCCAACTTGCTGTTTTTAACATTCAGACTTGAGTACAGGGAAAGCATATGCTTGTATTTGGATGTGGACTATCTTTTTTCTGGGCCATATACCACTGTCTCTTTTAGTTTTCTCAGAAAAGACAAGAATGCCATGTAGGGAAGAAAGATGTAAAAACAAAGGAAATAGGAAGAAAAGGAAACAGAAAAAAAAGAAAAGGAAGAGTGAAAGAAAAGTAGAAAAGGAAGGAAAAGAAATGAGGAATAGAAAAGAAATGGGAAATGAAAAGCTAGCTCTAAATGAGATTGTAGAGGTCATTTTCTTAGATTTTTATTTTTTCTCTTTATATCCTGTACCCATTGTCTTTGACTTCAAAATTGTATCCTAGGAACCTACTGACAAGCCCCACAATAAAAGTTCTCATTAATCCTTTTCTCACATGCCCCTCTGCTGCTCAGCAAACATGTGTAAATATATGATCTTTTCCCAGCCCCCAACCTGTAGGATTCTGTTGAAAAGATTATTAGGAACACCTTCCCACCAAACCATGACAGCATATTGAAGATCTCTTTTCTTGTTGGGACTCACAAATTCTAACCTGGGACAGGATTATGATTATCTCATATAGGTCATGTATATAAAGCACTTTGCAGACCTTAGAGAAATAGAATTGTCATTATTATTGTTTTTCATCTTTATACTTTACGGAGTTGAGAGGGAAATGGTTTGGGATCAAATCATTTTCCTATATTTTTATTTAGATTTTTTTTGGACTAGGTAAAGGAGATTCTTTGCCTCAATTGCTGTCTAGCCTTAATCACTGAATATGTATGATCTCAGTCAAACTGAGACATGATGAAGACCTTAGTTTTAAAAGACCAAGGTCTCCCACTGCATCCAGGGTCATGTCTAGTCATCCTGATCTGTATCTGGCCACTGAACCCAGATGTCTTTGGAGGGAAAAGTGAGGCAGGTGACCTTGCTCACTTCAATCCAATTCACTTGCATGTCATGGTATCTCCTCCCTGATGTCATAGTCCTCTGAGAATGAAGGACAAACAGTGACAGTAATATTATTTAATGTTTAGGGGACTATTATACAGGTGAATAAAATGACTGATTTGTTGGGTTTTTTAAAATTATTCAAAGTATTGGCATACAGACTTCTATGGACTCACTGGAAGCACCTTCAGGATAACTCTAGTAATTACTTTCTCTTTTTCTTTCCTCATTTCTTTTTCCTTTTACATTTTTCTTTTTTTGTTCATTATTCCTTTTCTTCCTTTTTTCCTTCCTTTATCACTTTTTTGTTTCCTTCCCTCTCTCTCTTTGTTTTTCCTTCCTTTTTTTTTCCTTCATCTTTCTTTCCTTCTTTCTTTTTTCTTCCTTTTCTTCCCTAAATGTATTTTTATCTATACTGACAAGATGACAAGGATTATGGAGATGATATATATATGGGCATGAATATGCATATCTATGTAACAATATTGATACCTAAGGTCTCCATTTCTAATTCTACAACATGCATAGTGGTATAGTTGTTAAACAGGCCTTGAAATCATGAAGACCTGAGTTCAAGTTTCACCTCTTGCATATACTGATTCTGGGCAGATATTTCAGCTTCAGTACTCCAGATAATTCATTAAGACTAGAAGATTTCCCTGATAAGACCACATTTGGAGAATTCTATTTAATTCTTAAGTACTACATTTTTAGAAAAATATTGATAACTTGGTCTTGTCTAGCGTAACCAAGAATGATTGAGGAGACTGGAAATTCCAGAGAGGATTAGTTTAAGGAACTGAGGATATCAGATTGGGAAAATGAGAAAACGAGTAGGATGTCATAGTTGTCTTTTAAGTTTTTGAAATACTTTCACGTGGAAATGAAATCAGTTTTATTCTGTTTGGCCTCAGAGTTTAGAACTAGGCATAATAGTTGGAAGCTGCATAGAAATAAAGTAGATAGAAAAAGAAAATTTCTTATTAGAATTGTCCCAAAGTAGAAGCAATTGATTGAGGAAGTTTTGAATCCTTATTGGAATGTCTTTTCATGTGAAAGATGGAAGACCATTTATTTGGGATGTCATAGAGACAATTCTTGAACAGATACAGGTTAGACTCAAAGGCCCTGGAGGTTCCCTCCAAGTGTGAGGTTCTGTGATTTTGTGGAATCACAGCAAAAACTATGAATATTGCTTTGGTTCATTTGGAAATGAACTGACCTGGCCAACTAAGGATTGGATAGAACTTTCAGATTGATATTCTTATGTCAGTAGCATTACAGTCTCCTTGTTACACCAGGGATTATTTTTGCCTTTCTTTGTATCCTAGAGCTTGGCATGGTGCCTAGCATGTAGTACACATTTAATAAATGCTTGGTGACTTGACTTGACTTATAACAGAAGGAGAAGGAAGGCTCTCTCATAGCAGCAGCAAGGCAGCCTTGCGTGAAAGAATGCCACATATGATTTGTAGCCACTGGCCTTCAGACTTAACAGGAAGACAAACAGGATTGAGGGTATTCAAGTCTCAGTAAAAATACATTATTTTTCCACAACGTTCCAATAACAAAAATTGTAATGCAAAGATGTAGCAGCAGTAGCATAATTGTTGGGCCCAAAGAATGCAGGTAGGGAGAGGATTGAATTTACATCTCTGCTGGGAGGTAGAAGGCAGCCACTAGCTCAAAGATTTAGAAATTGCCACCAATTCCTTTCTGTCTTATGTCCTTTAGAGATTTACTTTGCCCTTTCTTAGAATCCAACTTAATGCCTCTCTGACTCATGTGCAACCATTATCCCAGCAGCCTGCTCCTGGGTGACATTGACTTTCCCTGGAGCTTTCCCCAAGGCCTCAAAGAGGACACCATCACTAGCTCTCACTATGGCTAACCTACAAAACCTCCTTTGGCCTTTACTGCCCACCCCCAGCCATCCTAGCCCCATGTTCCCATTGCCCAGGCTAAGTGGGAGAAATTTGATATTTTTGCACTCGAAATGATTGGTCTTCTTAGGCTTAGGAGAATAAATTAAAACTGAGCTCAAGTAGGCTCAGCTGCAGTGGATGGGCAAATTGATTTGCTTTACCATCTGGGAGATTAAATTCCACTGCCAAAAAATGGCACCAGCGTAATTAGCTGTCAGTCAGGCTGCAAAGAGAGAGGCTGGGGAGGATAATTGAAACCTTTGCAGCTTCTCATTAGGTTCTACAGGAGCCTGATTTGCAAATTTCCACCTTTAGGTGGTTCTGTCTCTCAGAACCTTGACAGAAATTGTACTCAGGCTGTACAATGCATTCTTCTGAGGGAAAATAGGAATGTTGTGCAAGGGCGGGATTAATTTTAAGTAACTTTCACTTAACTCAGTGTGCTTGTAATATATTTGTCAACAGCCACTGACAGCTCCACCAGGATTTAATTATGGGCAAATCCAAACAACTGGAAGAAACAAATGCCCCATGTCTGAGATATGTTTCATACCCGTTGCTTCCTCATCCAAATCCCCACACACTCTACACCCCACACAGTGAAGCTTAACCCCACCTCCCACATTTTACACACACACACACACACACACACACACACACACACACACACACACA
>JAJPUD010004159.1:54884-70019 GCA_023553655.1 Myrmecobius fasciatus | reverse complement strand
TTCTTTCTTTCTTTCTTTCTTTCTTTCTTTCTTTCTTTCTTTCTTTCCTTCTTTCTTTCTTTCTTTCTTTTTCTTTTTTTTTTAACAAAAATTGGTTTTCTGTTTTCCAGACACTGAAAATAATATTATGTCCCAAAGAGTTTATCTTACTTTTTCCTCTCTTGATTAAATTTGGTGTCCAAGTGGTGGAGCAAGTAGAGTATTGGACTTGAAAACAGTAAGAACTTAAGTTTGAGTCTTACCTGAGACACTAACTATGTGACTATGTACATCACTTAACTTGTCTCAGCTTCAATTTCCTAATCTGTAAAATGGGGATTACTTTCCAGAGTGGTTGTGAAGCTCAAATTAGACTATATCTCTAAAGTGTTTTGCAAACCCTAAAAAGCTATGTAAATGCTACTATTGTTGTTGTTATTATATTTTCTACTATAAAATATACTAATTCACTTTATTTGCCATATATATGGCATATGATATAATGCCAGCAATGACTGACACTATACCAAGTCATTGAGTAAACAAAGTTGGAATGGGTACTGAGATAGAAGAGTGGTATGGTGAAAAGACCTGCCACTTAAATGCTTATTTCATTTAAAGGCAATCACTTCTCAAGATCTTAGTGCCTTTATATATAAGATGAGAATAGAATATATAACCTCTAATGTCCCTTCCAGTTTAAGTCTGTGGGTATGAGTATGTGACCATATACACATATGGTCACATGTTACATATACAGTATGAAATGACTTGACTCACATCACACAGATGGTGACAGAATTGGGATTTGTACCCAGGTCCTTTGACCCCAGATTAAATAATCTTTCCATTATATCATGCTGACTTTGACATGTGCCATATTGGCCATATAGAGGTCACCTTGAAATATAGATCCTTGAAATGTAACTCCCATCTTGGAAAATGCTGGCTCACAGTTTGAGTAACTGCTTTCAGTTTTAAAGATCAAGATTGTGGAATCCACCAAGACAGCCAGGTGAAATGCTAGTGTAAACCAAATTTGGTTTTGACTCTTCTTCTTGGTACCTTCCCTCCCCACATGGTGTTTCTATTCTCTAAGATTCTAATACCGTGCTGTTTTCTTTTGTTCCAGTAAGTGAATGAGGAGAGGTCTCCTCCAAAGGTGGTTGTTTTTTTAATGGAAAAATGGCTCAGAGCCATCATGTCCAAGACACACTTCAGGCCTTCTTTACCTCTCTCCTGAACTACTGAATTAACCTTTAAACTGATCTCCCTGGGGCAGCTGCACTGACCCTGGAGACCAGAGGATATGAGTTCAAATTTGGGTATAGACACTAACTCTTACTAGCTATATGACTCTGGGCAAGTCACTTAACCCCAATTGCCTCACTAAATAACTGAATGAATGAATGAATAAATGAATAAACTGATTTCTCTCCCTGTCCCCCTCCCAGACCTCTCTCTGTGTTCCAATCCAGTCTTCATTCAGCTGCCCAGGTGATTTTCCTAAAGTTTTAAGGTCTGATATTGTTATCACCAGTGACTATCACCGCCATGTTCAAATATAAACTTTGTTTGGTACTGGTGTCCTTCACAACCTGGCTCCTATCTCTGTGCCTTTGTGATGACTCTTCCCCATGCCTGGGATATTCTATCCACTTTTCCCTTTCTCTTGGGTTCTCTCGATACCTTTAAGGTTCAGCTCAAGTTCCCACCCTCTTCAAGAGGTTTCTAGTGCCTTTACTTAGAGATTGTCTTCCACCAACACTACATATTTATCATATATTCAGATAGATGTCTATATATTGCCTCCTTCTCCCATGCTCCCAACTCCTTGAAGCCCTTTTAAGTATTCACAGCATTTAGCACAGTACACTGACAAAGAGTAAGTGCTTATTGACTGATTAGTTTCAGACAATTCCATTCAAATTTTAAAAATAGTAACATAGGGCAGCTAGGTGGCTCAGTGGATAGAGAACCAGCCCTGAAGTCAGGAGGACCTGAGTTCAAATATGGCCTCAGACACCTAATACTTCCTAGCTGTGTGACCCTGGGCAAGCCACTTAACCCCAATTGCCTCAGGAAATAAATAAATAACACATTTATTTACTTTATTTTATTTTTTAATAATAGTTTTTTTTATTTTCAAAATATATGCAAAGATAGTTTTTAGCATTCAACCTTGCAAAACCCTGTGTTCCAAATTTTTCTCCCTCCCCCCTAGATAGCAGATAATATATGTTAAACATGTACAATTCTTCTATATATATTTCCATATTTGTCATGCTGCACAAGAAAAATAAGATCAAAAAAGGAAAAAAAAAAAGAAAGAAAGAAAAAACCCAAGCAAGCAAACAACAACAAACAAAAGTGAAAATACCATGTTGTGATCCATATTCATTCCACACAGCCCTCTCTCTGGATGCAGATGGCTCTCTCTATCACAAATCCATTGGAATTGGCCTGAATCACCTCGATGGTTGAAAAAAAACACATCCATCAGAGTACAACAATACATTTATTAAACTCTTAGGATAAGAGATAGGAACTGGACCCATGATTTCCTTGGTATAACTTTAGGAAGAAATTCCTTTTCCCAATGCAGGGTGACACCTTTATCTTTGAAAGTTAGTTACCCAGAACACAAAGAAATTTGCCGATTATAAAACTACTTATGTGTCAGGAATCAGATTTGAATTTGTCTTTCTAGTGTTAAGACCTCTTCTTTATTTATGTCACTGTGTATAAAGTCTTATGCTGAGTGAAGCAGCAATTTGGAAGAACAAGCCTTCCCAGCATCTTCCCTTCATAGCCTGGGTCTAGTCTGACTATGCTTCAGGCAGCTGGGGCTGTCCCTATGAGCTCATTCCCCAGAGGCTGCTCCTTTTTCATCTCTGGACCTCCCATCCTGCCTCCTGGTGGCCAGAGCCCACTACCAAAGGCCTCACAGCCAAACCAAGTCTTCAAGCTGAAGCAACATCTTAAAACTGCTCACACCTACTGGGTTAAGTCTTTAGAAAGGGCAGCTCCAAGAAGCAGATCATTCATTTCTCATTGAAACTCTATGACTCCAGTTTAAGAGCTTTTTTATAGACTCCTATAAAGGAGAGAGTGAACTTTTAACATGTATGCACTCTGTTAAGTCAATATACATGAAAGGCCCAACAACTGGGGATCCTACAGTCATATATGGCCCGGCAAGTTTAAAGCCAGTAACTACCAAACTACTGGAGGTAGCCAAAGTTAGCCCGTCTTTTAACCAATTGGTTTCTCTTTTCTCAAACCAAACCACTTAGTGAAGACTCCTGGCATCTGATAGGATAGTCAGGGTAGCTCTTGAGTCTTTTTCTGGGTTGCTAAACATTCTTTTGGATTCCCCTGTGCTCCAGTTAGTAGACTGGGGCAAGGGAGTGTAGTAACTGGAGCCAGCTCTCATGAGGATGGAAAGGTCCTTTTGCAGGCAGGAGCAGCCTTCCCACTGGGGAAGTCTAATAGGCTTCCCCATAGAATAGCAATCATCCACCATGCCCCCACAGATAAATGGGCTTCATGGAGAGATGGAGAAGAGAGGGAAATAAGGAAATTGTAAAGTTTTACTAGAAATTCTCAACCACCCTTCTCCTGGCCTCAATGATTCCTTTAGCCTTCACTTTTAATAGTTCTTCCACCTGCTTTGAATCTTGCTTTTAAATCAGTGAGATCCCACCACTGCTTCAGGACTAGAAGTTGGGATGGGGAGCAGAAAGCTAGGCTAGAAGGGAAAGAAAATATTACAGCACTATCAGGAGTGTCTAATAAAGGGGAGGCTTCTAGTGTGAAAGCACATGGCATTTGGCATTTGGGCAATTGGGTCCAAATACTGTTCCTATTTTTCATCATCTTGGGCAGGTTGTTTAAATTGTCTTAGCCTCAGTTTCCTTATCTGTAAAATGAAGGGGCTAACTGGCCCTGAAGTCCCTTCCAGTTCTTCATCTATGATCCTATGAAACTACAATTGTTTGGAAACATCTGCTTTCTACTCTCATTGAGTCCTGTGGCAATCCTCCTTTCCCTTAAGCAACCTCACAAAGGGTTTGGAAGCATTTTACATCTCTAGGGGCTTTGTGTTTTCCGGACCTATAGAGAGGAACATGAGTCCTAATTACATTCTCAATGGTGAGTCCAAAGCAACTAACTCCTAAAGCAACTAACTCCTGAAGCACCTGTCATGGAGGCAAAAAAAAAAAAAAAAAAAAAAGTTAACACTGGATCAAACTCCTTCCTGTGTCCTTCATATAAGGACATAACAGAGTTTTGGTCAATCAAAGGTACACACCATCTGAGGAGAAATGTGCTCACTTCTTATTATGAGACCATTTCACAGAATATGAACTTTATGATGAGAGTTGTTTAGGGTGAATTTTTATCCTGAATTTTGTTGCATTGTAAAACCCTTAGGAGAAGTTTCCCTGTGGATAGCTTTTGTTGGTCAGTGGGTGCATATGGCAATTCTTAGCCATTAGATATATGCAGAAATTTCTTTCCAAATCAACACCACTAATAAATTACATAAATTAAAAAGATTTTTATTCAAATCTTACCTGTAGTACTACCTATATGATCATGAACAAGTCACTCTCTTAGCCTCAGTATTTTATCATGTTGTGCAAGAAAAGCCAGACCAAAAGAGAAAAACAAACCAAAAAAAGTACTATGCTTTGATCCATAGTCAGTCTTCATAGTTTTCTCCCTGAACGTGGATAGCATTTTCCATCCCAAGTGTTGACTTGGGATTGCCTTGACTCACCATATTGCTGAGAAGAGCTAAGTCTATCATAGTTGATCATAACATAGTCTTGCTGTCAACATCCTGATTATGGTCACTTCACTCAGCATCAGTTCATATAAATCTTTCCAGGGGGATAATTGTAAATGATATAGTATTTGAAGTACTTTGCAAACCTCAAAGCACCATACAAATGTTAGTTACAAACACCATATAAATGTTAGCTACTAATTAAAAAAAATATCCTCCATGAAGCATTTTCCCCTGTTATTGAAATAATGAATTCATAAAAAACTAAAATGTATTATATCTAGGGCCAATATAGTATAGATCTACAATGGTAGAGCTGAAAGAGATCCTAGAAACCATTCACAAACAACATTTTATATGTAGTAAAGTGTATGTGACTATTCTCCTCATCTAAAGATCCAGGCTCAGGATTGACTGATAATACTGCTCCACCCTCAACTTGAAATGTATTGAAAGACCTATGGAACTGGATATTGATATGCTTATACATTCTTATACTAGTCTTATAAAATGTTTTTTACAATTATGAGATGGATAGAGTTGGTTTGCTGAAGCACATCCAAGAGCTGAGAGATAAGGGAAGAGCTAAATGACAGAAGCAGGAACTGATGGGTTTGATCAGCATATAAAACATACCTCTAGATTGCAATAAGTTAGAAATTAGAGTAGCCTAGTTCAAAAGGCAGCTCTGGAAGATAACTGGCCATTAGGTGCCTTGAGGATCCTGAAGAAAAATCAAATTAGTTGATATGCATGGTACCCCCTGATTAAGAATATATTGGAGTCCGCTCAGGTTGTTCAATTTTTAGTCTGAGCTTTTACACCTCAGAAATTACTGACTGTTATAAATTAGGGCTTGATTTCTTGTTTAAATTATTTTCTAAAGTTAAGAAAGTGATGGAGAAAATGTTAATTATGCAGATTAAAAAAATGTTGTGTTTGAAGTTTTGTTTGTTGTTGTTGTTTTCCTGGAGAGCTAGTAAAATATTTGCCAGCATATCTCTAGGTGGAGATCATATTCCATCGAATCTATGTAGATTTTTTGCACAGTAATATCAGTTGCAACTTTTCCTGAGTGACTCTTGCCCATGCTGTTCTACAAGTTCATCACTTGAGGGAAGGAGGGTGTGTCTATACAATGTGCAAAAAAAGTGAAGGAACTTAGCCAAAATCACAGACTAGTAAGTTACAAAACCCTTCACCTTTTTTGAATATGTAACTTTGTCTCTAGGAAAACTGTACCCTTTTCCAGTGAACTGAATGGCCTTTATAGTAGAAGGGGAATGAGGGTTAGGGCCAGAATAAAATCCAGATGGGGTGGGGGGTGCCTGGGTTGGACCAGAGATTCTTGACTTAAACACTCCGTGTGCACCTATCAGAGTCAGTGAACAATTGACCATTTTTCAATGGGCCTATGTGCATCGCCTGTATTTTTCCCCTTTGTCCAGCAGGGCTGAGGAATAGTAGTGTCCTGAGTACTTACAGCCCCCTCTAACAATCATGGTATTTATAAAACGAGCTCTGCAATAGGTCAGCCTATTCTGGAGCAATTACCCTGTCAGCCACCACCTTGACTACACTTTACTCCCAATTATGTGGAAAGGTTGCCAATCTCCAACTCCCTCCTTCCTCTTCAAGGAAGTTGCCCTAAAAAAACTATTTGAAACAATATACCTATCAGTTCCTATATCAGCAAAACAATTATGGCAGAGTTAAAACATTTCCAAACCCCAGTTGATGGACCACTTACTTAGAATAACATTCAACATAATATTGAATTAGGGCAATATTTTAGAGTTCACTGTAAGGTGATGTATCCTGAATGAAAATTTAGCCAAATTTTAATTCATTCAATTTATCAAAGATTTACTGAATGCATGTAAGAATCCATGTAAGAAATTATGCTGGAGAGTACAGATCACATGACTAAAAAGGAGAACTAGGTATTTTCTTCAACTCTCTTGAACCCTCAAAATAGGAATTATGTGCAAGAGGTAAAGTAATTACAGCTGTTTCTGCAGGCCAAGACACCAAAAAGTTGATCAAAGTAATAACCTAATGAATTGACAACATAGAATAACTAATCTCTAATGTGTTCACTTGGTCCTCATATTCTGGAAGGACAACATAACCTGACCCTCAGGCCTGTACTCAAGGAACCATTCAGTAAATCCCTTCTTATTTTTATAGTCTTTGCCAATGCATTCTGTCCTGCCCTCACCACAAGCAGCAGGTCTCAGTGTTACTCACCCCTTCCTTCCCTCCCTTGAGATGTGGAGAGAAATATAAAAATATGAAAGTGTATTCTGTGTGGGGTAGCACTATGCTGCTATAGTAGCACTCAGTCAAAGAAATAAAGAATAGAAAAAACTGAATCAGAAAACCAATTTGTGTGTTAGACTGCATAAATCTGAACCAAAGGGGACTAGAATCTAGTTGCATCCAATCCTGTACTTTCAGGGTCACAAATTGAGACCAGCAAAAAGTAAATTCCCCAACATAAGAGAAGGCTGGGGCAACTTTAAGGTCTTGATGAGTCTCTATAGAAATTATGAAGATCAAGAGTAAGAAAATCCAATTAAAAACTTTGAGCCAAAGTAGCTCAATCAGCCAAAAAGATATTAAAATAGAAGAAAAGGTGAATACTGGTTCATCTAAATGAATTAAAATATCTCTCAATAAATATTTCAAGAGAAAGGAACCAACGTGGAACTGTAACACAATGTTCACAAATGTTTAAGAAAGGAATTAGAATTGTGAAAGCAAAATGTATGTGCTGAGCAGCAAAAATAATTGTCAAAATAGGAAATTATTGAATCCATGGAAGTGCGTCTGTCCAAAAAGGTGAAAGACGAATACATTATGGAGAATACAAATACATAGACGTGAATATCAATTTAGTAGAAAGGAAGGAAAAAGAAATACTATTTTTTTTTTTTTTTTGCTTAGGCAATTGGGGTTAAGTGACTTGCCCAGGGTCACACAGCTAGGGAATGTTAAGTGTCTGAGACCAGATTTGAACTCAGGTCCTCCTGACTTCAGGGCTGGTGCTCTAACCACTGCGCCACCTAGCTGCCCCTGAAAAAGAAATACTATTAAAAGAACAGTAGCAAAACATACTGATCTCAAAGTCAGGATATAACTTGCATCTGTATGAACTTACAGATCATAGATCTCCTACAAGTACATGGTAAGTTAAAAAACCTGAAACTATAATGCAAGAAATAATATAAGAAAACTATGATCATGTGAGCAACAAAATGGAAGACTAAATATGTTCTCTAATACTTACATCTTCACAAACTTCTCCAAACAGAAATTATGTATTTAAGATAAAACAACTTCAACTTTCTTCATATATTAGGACACCCAGAATCCAAAAAAGAAGTTTAAAAAAAACAACCAAAGTACCAACTTATGAACTAATGCTGATTGACCGATCTTACTCAGCACCTTTCCCTCATGTCTCTTGCAGTTGGCAATAAAGCTGAACTAGCAGACTAGGGCATGACACAGGCTTACAACAAAATTCACTCCCATTACCCTGTCCCTTTTTCTTCTTTGCAGTACCATGGAAACACTCCACAAGGGCTCTGCCTCCAGATATGCTAATACTAATCACTCAAAGATCACTTGAGAAAGAGATCTAGGTTGGTGAATTGTGAATTGCTGAACATGGAAAGAGGCAATAGTACTCAGATTTAGCCCCTACCAAAACTACATTCAGAGATAAGGGAATAAAAAGCGAATGATAGGAGAAAAAAAAAGGGGGGAAAAACTTGAGATTATCAGAGATTTCTGGAAGAAAAATCACAAAGACCTTGAACATAATCTGATAAATCAATAGGAAAACAGAAACAACAGAGAGATATGTTCTTCAGTTCTAGTAAATGAGTTCAGGCATCTATGAATAAATATTTAAATACTGCAAAGCAAAGGAAAGCAATACAAAGCTTTGTGTGGTGGCCAAGAACTGGAAATTGTGTGGATATTCATCAATTGGGAAATAGCTATGATCATGATAGAATAAAAAACAAAACACACAAAAACTAACCTTTCTAGAATCTGCAATGGCAAGTTTCACCAATAGAAACAAACAAACAAAAAGAACAGATTGGGAATGCAAAAAGGCAGAAGTAAAGGAGAACCTAGAAGAAAAGTAAAAAACAATAACAAGCACAGGCAGGCTATGAAGAGTCAAACACAACTTTACAACTGAACAACATCAATAGATGCATAACTAATAGCCATTCCTCAATAGATAAATGGCCAAAAGATATGAACAAACAGTTCTCAAAAAAACCCCCAAAAAACCAAAGCATAATATGTACAACTTAAAAAGGTCCAAATCACTAATAAAACCCCCACAAATCTAAACAATACTGAGGTTTCACTTCATACCCTGCAAATCAACAAAAATGACAACAGTCAATGTTGAAAGGGTTGTGCAAATGTTTCATTTAGTTTGGAAAGCAATCTGGAATTATGCAAATAAAGTAACTGAAATGCCAATGCTTTTTTAACTTATTCAATCCAATAATTTATTAAGCACCTAGTATGTTCCAAACACTGTTACTAAATGCTAGGAATACAATTAATAAAAATTTACAATCTAAAGAGAGATCACACACACAAAAAAGTGGTTTAAAAAAACAGTGCAGGGATTAGGGGGAGCACAGCAGAGTGTACCTAACATGGGAACAAAATGTTCCATGCAATTGAAACCAGCCTGGTTTTAGAGTAGCAGATGCATTATTTAAGAGTTTATTTACTGCTTTGCATAAAAGAAGATATTAGGAATTTGGTAGTTAGAAGAAGGGAAGGAAACTGAGGGAGATGGTATCAATTGAGACTTGAATTAGAAGCATGGTGGTGAGTTAAGATATGACAAACATCCTGGGTTCTTATTCAATGAAGGGGAAATCAGGAAGGACAACAGATACAAACTGGAGTGATTCAGAGACTTCATTACTCAATTTATGATACCCCAACGCCATTGATAACAAGAAAATCTTTATATTTCCAAAATATTTAGAGCGGCACTTTTTGTAATATTTAAAAATTAGAAACAATGTTGATGCCCATCATTGAGGAATGGGTAAGCAAAGTGTAGTGCATTAATAATGGAATATTATTTGTGGTAAGAAATAATATGTTCAATGAATACAGAGAAGTTTGGAAAGATGTATATGAATTGATGCAGAGAGAAGTAAGCAAACCCAAGAAAACGATATTCACAGCAAATACAACATAAATGGAAATAACGACACAACAAAAATTAAAATGTAAGAAACATAAAAGTTTTATTTTTAAAAATTTCCCTAAATAGATAAAACAAATCACTATTTCCCAAAAAAGAGGGAGAAATGAAACATACACACACACAGAAACAGAAAAAGAGAGAGACAGAGAGAGAGAGCTGGAGGGAGGAAAAGAAGAGCCTATTTGTACCAAAAAATATTTGTAGCAGCTCATTTTGTGAGGGTTGAGAATTGGAAATTAAGGGGAGGTCCATCATTTGAATAATGGCTGAACAAGTTATGGTATATGATCTAAATAGAATATTGTGTTAGAAGAAATGATAAACATGATGATTTCAGAAAAACCTGGGAAAACTTATATGAACCAATACAGAATAAATTGAACAGAATTAGCAGAACATTGTACACAATAACAACAATATTATGTGATAAACAGTTATGAATGACTTAGCTATTCTCAGCAATACAATGATTCAAGATAACCCCAAAGGATTTATAATGAAAAATGCTATCTGCCTCCAGAGAAAGAACTGATGGCATCTGAATACAGAATAAAGCATACAACTTTTCACTTTCTATCTTGCCTCTTTTAGGGCTATTTTTAATTTGGAAACATTTCACACAATTGCATGTTTGACTTATACCATATTGTTTACCATCTCAGAGAGGAAAGAAGGGAGGGAGAAATAGAATTTGGAAATCAAAAGTTAATAATAATGTTAAAATTTTTTTCACATATAATTGGGGGAAAATAAAATATTATATAAAAACCAAAGTACCAACTTAAAGAATTCACAGAATGCCTCCAGAAGAGAAAACTCTATGTTACAAATTTCAGGACACATTAATAGTTAAATTTAACAATTGCAACAATAAACAACAAATTCTGTAAGTGAGCAGAAGAAAATCCTTCAAATATAAAGATATGGAAATTTAAATAACACAAGACTATTATGTACCCATCAGAAACTAAATATGGGAATGGAATAACATATTTTGAAGAGCAAAATAGCTCAAGATGCAAACCAAACTGGTCCTATCGTGCAAACCTGAGGCTAACTATCACTTTTAAAAAGATTGTCTTTCAATAAGAAAGATATTTGGAGCCTTTTTACAAAAATAAGGAGAAAAAAAGACTATGAGCAAATTATTCCATTATCAAACACCCTTGCAATAAAAACACAAGAAAAGTAAATGCAATTACCAAGAAAAGCCCAAGTAACAAAATAAATGGTCCCATAGATAGAAGATAATAAAAAGGAAAAATAGACCCCCCAAAAAAAAAGACACCTATGGGGCTAAAAACAATAAAATAGTAGCAAATTTCTATAAGCATGCAAGAAGCTAAAGATAAAATAGAATCTAACATGGAAAATGTTAGTGGAGGATCAAATCTGAAATACCATGGACAAACCCTCACAACCCATACTGTTCAGATGAATCAGTGTTCTTGTTTTTACTTTCTGAGGGACTAAACTTCAGAATAGGAGGGGGTATCAAGAGGAGAGAGGAGGAAGAAGATAGAAGAGAATGTATGGTGATTCTAATCCAGGCAATAGTAAACAATGAAAAGAAAACAGTTACTTCACTTCCCCTTCCCCCCCCAAGCAATTGGGATTAAGTGACTTGCCCAGGGTCACACAGCTAGGGAATGTTAAGTGTCTGAGACCACATTTGAACTCAGGTCCTTCTGATTTCAGGGCTGGTGCTCTATCCACTGTGCCACCTAGCTGCCCCAATGCCTTCATTTTCTTAGGAAAAAGAGGGGCTATGAGAGAACTAGAGTGTATCAAAGAAAATAGTGAGAAAGAAAGGAGAAAAATCTTAATTTAAGGATCAACAAAAGTACTTCTGAAGAGCACTCCCATGGTTCAAAAGATATATTCTGTAATGGGAAATGGGGACTTTACAAAGAGGATTTGTTCTAAGCAAATGTGCAGCCTCCTACCTCAGAAGGTGAAATAACATCTCCTGGGGACAACCTATATCCAGAGAAGGTATGAATCCAAAAAAGGATATTTCATGGTAAATGGAAAAGAAAATAATCAAGAAAGCAAGGGATATAAATGGACCATATGATGTAAGGACACAGGAAAATTTCTAGAGCAGTGACATCTATCTCTTACAGGTTTTGATACTTCTAAGAGCAAAGTATAACAGAAAAATGGAGGGGTGGTTGTGGAGGTAACAAGATCTTTAAGGTAATAATGGAGACATTTCTTTTAGAAGAGAGAACTAAAAATAGTTCATTTAGAATCATAGGAATAAATGAGCATAAGGAACAAAAATATTTAGGATAGAAAAGGAAGAGAATTAATGAAGAGAATGAGGTAAAGAATTCTTTTTTAGAAAACTGCAGAGAATTTTAAAAAATAAAAATAGTTTAAAGGAAGAAGAGAAAAGGGGATTTTATCTGATTACATAACTGACAGGGAAAAAAGAGGGGAACAATTAGGTAAATAGTTAGAAAGAAGAAATAAACAGGAATTAAGTAAAACCCCACAACTAGAAAAGGAGGTAAAAATGGGAGGAGCGGGGGACTTGAGTGCAAGGGAAAGAGAGCTATGAGAATAAGTTTGCCTTAAAGTAGATCAATTTTAAAAAGAGAGAGAGAGAGAGATTACCTTCACAAGGGGGAGGGAAGGAAGAGGAAGAGAGTATGAAATTCTAATTTCTAAAAAGCAAAATTAGAGAACAAAGAAAAATATCAACCTAGCTCAACTTTAAATGTGAATGAATGGAGGAAACAATTCAATAAAACAAAAAGAGTGACAGATTGAATAAGAAATCAAAACTCACAATCTGTTGCTTACAAAAATATATGTAAGCCAAGACATGTGTAAATTAAAAATCAACAGCTGGAACAAAATCTAATATATATCCAGGTCATCCACCCAAAAAGCAAAAGCTGCACACTTGTTATCATACAAAACAATAACAAAAATCCACAACATAAATAGAGATAAACAGGAAAATTATATTGTTTTAAAAGAAACTACAGATAAAACAAATGTCAGTATTAAATTTGCAGACTCTAAATGTCTTATCATATAAATCTATAGTGTAAAAAATAATTGAATTACAAGAAGATATAGAGTAAAGTTTTAGTGGCTGGAGACTTTAATGTTCCTTTCCCAGTTTTTGAACAAATCCAACAGAAAAATAAGCTAAAGAGAAAATAAGGAATTGAAAAATTTCTGGGGAAAATAGGACTAAAAGATTAATGGAGTCATCTAGATGAAACTTATTCATATATTTTAGCACCACACATGATTTTTATAAAAATTAATTATTCATTAGGGAATATAGCAAATAAATATAAAAAGTCAGAAACACTAAATACATCTTTTATAGACCATAATTCAATGAAAATTAGAAATTAGTTCAGACAACACAAACAAAAAATAGAACCAATTGGAGCCATAACAATAAAATTCTAAATAATGAGAGGATTAAAGAACAAATCATAGAAGCAATAATTTTGTGAAAGAAAATGATGATGATTGCACATATATAAGCTATGTCAAATTACTTATTGTCTTAGGGAGAAGGGTGCCAAAGGAGGGAAGGAAAAAATTTGGAACTCAAAATTTTATTAAAAAATGAATGTTAAAAATTGAAAATACTATTTTAAAAAAAGAAAATGATCAAACAGGACTAAAAAAATTATAAAGCATCTAGATGAATAGTGGATAGACAACTGGACCTAGAGGCAAGAAAACCTGAATTCAAATTGCTCCAAAGCTGGGTGACTTTAGGCAAGGCACTTAACCTCTGTCTCAATTTCCTCATCTGGAAAATGAGATAATAATAGCGCCTACCTTGCAGAATTTTTGTGAGGATGAGACAATATGTATAAAGTGCCGGGCATATATATATATATATATATATATATATATATGTATATATATATACATATACATATATATGTATATATATGTACATATATATGTATGTGTTAGTTATGATTATTATGCATATTAAAATTTCTGGGATGCAACTAAAACTGTTTCTATGAAGAAACCACAAAGATGATAAAGATAGAAGTATGGGAAGATTTATTTGAACTAATGGAGGGTCAAAAAAAGACATACAATGATTACAGAAATGCAAATGAAAAATGGCAAACACCGCAAAACAAGTTTGATCAACACAGTTTTGAAAACTGAAGTGTTTTCATGGGGTTAAGATAGCTGGAAAAAGTTAAATACCTGAAGAGAATAGCAATCACAAAGCCCATGCATTTTCTTCAGAGTAAGTATGATTATTTTGGTTTCACTCAAACCTTATTGTCTTAAGATCATATGTAAAATAAGGTTATGTGTTAGAAATTTAATTATCTGGTTTCTCTTGAAAACCTTCATTTCTTTTTCAGTTATAACAAGCAACAGATTAGAAGCAGCAAGGATTTATTTTGGAAACTACATTCATCCTAAATCTTTGGAGAGAATGCACACAGTTTCAGACATTTGTCCAAGTTTAGTATATATACAAATATCAAAGAATACTCAAAGTCTTTTTTTTTTTCTTAAAAAGAGGATATTTGGTTCTAGTTCAAACCAGGGAACTGGCCAAATACAAAGCAGTGTGGTATAGTGGACCAAATAATGGATTTGGAATAAAAGGGCTGGGGTTTGAACCCCAACTCTTCAATTTTTTACCTCTGGAACCTTAGGCAAATTCCTGCCTCCCTCTGGGCTTCAGTTTCCTAATATACAATAAAGTTTGGCAGGATGACATTTTAGGTTGTTTCTTGATCTTTAAGCCTTTAATCCTTGGGATGACTTCTTTTGTTTCCTTGAGTTAGCATTTAAAGATTTATTTGAACTCCTGGTTGGGAGATGTATATGGATAATGGAGGGGGGGGGAGAGAAGAGATAATCCCCCAATCATTTATATTGGACTCTTGATGTTTGGTGAGGCACACACATTCACTCAGAGACTGCTATACTTACTGCACTTTCCATAGCTGAGCAACAGTGCAGTGGAAGAGCAAAAGGGTAGAGGGAGCAGATTTGCCATAGGCAAGGTATTTGTGAATAATACAGAATTTTTACTAACAATAATGACAAAGTTCTTTTTTAATGTACATAGCACTTT
>JAJPUD010004159.1:27055-39712 GCA_023553655.1 Myrmecobius fasciatus | reverse complement strand
GAACTAAATTACAAAACACTTTCCACACAAATAAAATCAGACCTAATCAATTGGAAAAATATTAAGTGCTCATGGGTAGGCAGAGCGAACATAATAAAAATGGCAATACTACCCAAACTAATCTACTTATTTAGTGCCATACCAATCAAACTCCCAAGAAATTATTTTACAGATCTAGAAAAAATAGTAGCAAAGTTCATTTGGAAGAACAAAAGGTCAAGGATTTCAAGGGGATTAATGAAAAAAAAGGCAGATGAAGGTGGCCTTGCTGTACCAGATCTAAAACTATATTATAAAGCAGCGGTCATCAAAACCGTTTGGTACTGGATAAGAAATAGAACAGTGGATCAGTGGCACGGGATAGGTTATCAGGACAACCTAGGCATTAACCTTAACAATCTAGTGTTCGATAAACCCAAAGACCACAGCTTTTGGGATAAATACTCTCTATTTGGCAAAAACTGCTGGGAAAATTGGAAACTAGTGTGGAAGAAATTAGGGCTTGACCCATACCTAACACCACATACCAAGATAAGATCTAAATGGGTTCATGATCTAGATATAAAGAGGGACTTTGTAAGCAAATTAGAGGAACGTAATATAGTTTATCTCTCAGACCTGTGGAGGTGGAACAAATTTATGTCCAAAGAAGACTTGGAACTCCTAATTGAACACCAGATGGATAATTTTGACTATATTAAGTTAAAAAGTTTCTGTACAAACAAAACAAATGCAGACAAGATTAGGAGGGAAGCATCTAATTGGGAAACCATCTTTACATTCAATGGTTCTGATAAAGGCCTCATTTCTAAAATATATAGAGAATTGTCTCATATATATAAGAATTCAAGCCACTCTTCAATAGATAAATGGTCAAGGGATATGAACAGACAATTTTCAGATGATGAAATTAAAACCATCTCTAGTCATATGAAAAGTTGCTCCAAATCACTATTGATCAGAGAAATGCAAATTAAGACAACTCTGAGATACCACTACACACCTGTCAGATTGGCTAAAATGACAGGAAAAGATAACGATGAATGTTGGAGGGGATGTGGGAGGGCTGGGACACTAATACATTGTTGGTGGAACTGTGAACGGATCCAACCATTCTGGAGAGCAATTTGGAGCTATGCTCAAAAAGTTGTCAAACTGTGCATACCCTTTGACCCAGCAGTGTTTCTACTGGGCCTATATCCCAAAGAGATCTTAGAGGAGGGAAAGGGACCCACATGTGCAAAAATGTTTGTGGCAGCCCTTTTTGTAGTGGCTAGAAACTGGAAACTGAAGGGATGCCCATCAATTGGAGAGTGGCTGAATAAATTATGGTATATGAATGTTATGGAATATTATTGTTCTGTAAGAAACGACCAGCAGGACGATTTCAGAGAGGCCTGGAGAGACTTGCATGAACTGATGCTGAGTGAAACGAGCAGAACCAGGAGATCATCATGCACAGCAACAACAGTATTACATGATGATCAATTCTGATGGACATGGCTCTCTGCAATAAAGAATTGTCTCAAACCAGTTCCAGTTATTCACTGAAGAAAACCATATACACCCAGAAAGAGGGACATGAAATATGGGCCACAATGTAACATTTTCATGATCTCTATTGACATTTGCTTGCATTGTGTTGCCTTTCTCTGATTCTTTTTTTTTTCTTGTAGATAGGATTTTTCTTGCATAACTTCTCAAGCATTTCAACATTATTAACATGTAGTGGACTTCCTGCCATCTGGGGGAGGGGAGGGGACTGGGGGTAAAATTTGTATTGGAAAGCTTTGTAAAGATCAAGGTTGGGGAACTACCCATACATATGTTATACAAATAAAAAGCTTAAAAAAATAAAAAAAATAAAAAAATAATAAAAGCTATACAGTATACTAAAAAAAAAAAAAAAAAAAGAAAAAGAAAATCTTCAGAATGCTAACCAGTGAAGTGACCAGTTCTAGCTTCCGAGGATAAATGATGAAACAAAACACAACTTCAATTTCTTGACAGAAAGATATAGACTAGAAGTACAGAATGTCACACCTGGTTCTAGATATAGCCTGAGACTGTCGTTTTGTTAGGTTATACTAATTTGTTTAGAGGGAAGACTTCTAATAGAGATGAGGGGAGTCAGTGGGCAATGATACAGATGATGGAGTAGACAAAGAGGGGGGGAGGGAGGGAGGAAAGGGGAGAAAGAGAGACAGAGAGAGGGAGACAGAGACAGAGACAGAGAGAAGGAGAGAGAGACAGACTGAGTCACAGAGAGAGGACCAATGGAATATTAAACAAGTAGAAAACATAGGAAAGTGAATGTAAAATTTATACAAAGACAAATTAAGCACTCTGGAAGTGGGGGGCTAATTGAGAGAGGGGGGTCAGAAAAAGTCTCATAGGAGATGATGTTGGTGCTGGGTCTTCAAGGGAGCCAGGGATCCCTAGTGAGAAGAAAGAGGATACCAGACATTGTGAGAGACCTATACAAATATTCAGAAGTAGAAAGAGAAATGTTATGTACAGTGAATGGCAAGAAAGCCGGTTTGACTAGCATACAGAATGAAACCATTCTGGAAAGATAGGATGGAGCTATATTGTGAAAGAATTTTACTGTCAAATAGAAGAGTATATATTTCTTCCTAGAGCCTATGGGGAGCCGCTGAACTTCATTAGTAGGGAAATGACAGGATTAGACCTTTAGGAATGTGCACTATACACATGAAAGGTATTGAAGAAATCTCTGCTGAATGAGACCCCTTT
Organism: Myrmecobius fasciatus; assembly: GCA_023553655.1. Taxonomy (NCBI): domain Eukaryota; kingdom Metazoa; phylum Chordata; class Mammalia; order Dasyuromorphia; family Myrmecobiidae; genus Myrmecobius; species Myrmecobius fasciatus. The sequence goes on along the minus strand of JAJPUD010004159.1, from coordinate 36,955 downwards.
ATAAGAGGTGTTTAATAGGAAGACCTGAGAGCTTCCAGAGACAGTAAATATAAATAGATGGAGCCATTATCATTGAAGCTTACAGAGTGCCATATTGTGGACAACATTTTAAGGGACTAAAGACTAGATAGAGCAAGCTCAAACAAGCTTGCAAAAGCCTACTGTTAAATTTTCAAATGAGCATTTACACCTTGGAAATAAGAAAAATACTCATAATCAGGGTTTGATTTATTGTTGTATTGATTATCTAGACTTCAGAAAGTGATGGAGAAAATGTTAATAATGCGAATTAAGCTTAAAAGTGTGTCATGCATACATTTTATTTCTTCCTCAGGCAGGTTGTTTACCATTTACATCTAGAAGGCAGTGAAGGAGTATAGTGTATAGAGCTCTCTCTGGTCCTGGAGTCAAGAGGACCTGAGTTCAAATGTGGCCTCAAATATTTACTAGTTGTGCAATCCTGGGCAAATCACTTAACCCCAATTGCCTTAAAAAAATTACTCCTGACTGAAAATCCATTACATTCTTCTCTTAGCAGAAAATTTTCACTGAAAGCCTTTAATTTTAATTCAATTAATCTAGCCTTGTTAATTCTGGACTATGGTGAGGGGGAGGCAATAAACTACATTTTAAAAAAAATTCAATAGTATTTTATTTTTCCAATTACATGTAAAGATAGTTTTCAACACTCATATTTGTAATATTTTGAGCTCTGAGTATTTTTTTCTCCCTCCATTCCTTACCTTCCACCTTCCCAAGACAGCAATCTGATATAGGTAATATATGTACAATCATTTTAAACAAATTTCCATATTGGTCATAATGTGAAAGAAAAATCAGAACAAAAGGAGAAATCCACAAGAAAGAAAACCAAACCAAAAAAATAAAGTGAAAATAGTATACTCTGAGCCAAATTCAGTCTCCATAGTTCTCTCTCTGGATGCATTTGCCATTTTCTATCCCAAGTCTATTAGAATTAATAGATTTCATTTTATCCGTTGACTGTAAGAAATGAATTAAAAGAAGTCATGCTATATTTCTCACCACAACTTTAAATTATGTACAAAATGTGAGACTGGGCCTGGAAAAAACTCAGTTTCATTCCTGTTCTGAATTACTATTGTTCTGTTCAGAAAGCTCCTAGAATAGAATGGCTGGGACTTTGTACCATGGGATGGCCTTTGTTAGCCCATTCTTAGGAATGTTTTCCTAGCACTCAGCTTATATTTGCCTTTTTGCAACTCCTACTCATTGTATCTAATTCTGCCCTATGGAGCCAAACAAGTGTAATCTTCTTCACATGAAAGCCCTTCAAATATGTGAAGGCCATAGAAGCTTCCTTCATCCCAACTAGAGACTGCACCCCAGCTGAGTTCCTCCAATCCCATTCTCACCTTTGCTAGGACATCCTCTAGTTCTCATCTCCATGTTTTTGTACTGTCTCTTCCATATGCCAAGAAAAGTTTTCCCTCCCAACTTCTCACTCTTATAATCCCTAGGTTCCTTTACCAATCCTGATGTCCCTAATACTAATGCCATTCCCTCTCTAAGATTATTATCCATAGCTTCTATATTTATCTAACTATTCTGAATATTTATGTATATGTATACATATATACACACGTCTGTCTCTGATGTCTCGGTCAGTCTCTGTCTCTGTTTCTGTGTCTTTGTCTCTCTCTCTGTCTCTCTCTTTCTCTGTCTATCTGTCTTTCTGTCCCCATCTCTATCTTTCCCAATCCCTATTGAAATCTATTACATGAAAACATGAACTGCTTAGTACAGTGCCAGATGTATAGTTGTCGTTTTTCCTTCATTCTCAAAGAGGACCATGACATTGGGGAGGTGATGCCATGGCATGTGAGTAAATTGGATCTAAATGAGAGAGGGCTATTCAAGATCACCTGCCTTACTTTCTTCAATTGATCTTGCACACCCCTCCCTCATTTAAATCCAATTCACTGACATATAGTAAGAATTTAATAAATATTTGCAGATTAATTGCTGCTCCTTGATTGATTCTTTGTATGTTTAAGCCTAGTGCTAAGCACATTGGAGATGTTTAATAATTGGCTATTATTGAATGAATGAATATAATGGTGATAGAGAAGTAAAAGGGTCAAATTGTAAAAGACTTTAAAAATCAGAGAAGCTTATATTTGATCCTACACCAAAGTTTTTGTGAAGGGTAGTGGCATTTTTTAAGGAAAATTCCCTTGGTGGGCATGTGGAAGATGGATTTGAGTAAGGAAGAGACTTGAGGCAGAGAAATCAATTAAGTGTCTATTTTAATTGTTCAGATGAGGGACACTGGCCTGCACTAAGGCATTAGTAGTGTGAATGGGATGAAATGTCCAGATTCGAGTGATGCTATAGATATGAAAAAAAGATTATTTGGCAACCAAATGGATGTGTGGGATAAGAGAGAATGAAAAGTCTAGTATGACATTGAGGGAGAATGACCAGAAGAATGGTGGCACCCTTCACAGAAATAGGAAAATTTAGAAAATGGGCTGGGTTTGGGACAATGTAAATGAGTCTCTATTTATCATAGTTCTATGTTAAGTTCTTTTGTGTTTTCAAATGAAAATCAAGAGTTAGAGCTAATCAATGTAAAAGAACAGGGGTTGACACGTGCAAAAATATTTTTGTAGTGGCAAAAAACTGGAAAGTGAGTGGATGTCCATCAGTTGGAGTATGGCTAAGCAAGTTATGGTATATGAATGTTATGGAATATTATTGTTCTATAAGAAATGATCAGCAGGATGATTTCTAATGCTAAGTGAACTGATGCTAAGTGAAATGAGCATAACCAGGAGATACACAGCAACAGCAAGATTATACGATGATCAATTCTGATGGATATGATTCTTGTCAACAATGAGGTAATTCAGACATTCTGATGGTCTTATGATGAAAGCCATCTGCACCCAAAGAGAGGTCAGTGGGAACTGAACGTGGACCACAACATGTATTTTCATTTTTTTGTTGATGTTTGCTTGCATTTTGTTTTTGGTCTCATTTTTTTTCTCTTTTTGGTTTGATTTTTCTTGTGCAGCATGAATTGCACATATTTAACATACTGGATCATTTACCAACTGGGAGAGGAAGTGGGGGAAGGGAGGGAAAAAATTAGAACACAGGGTTTTGTAGGGGTAAATGTTGAAAATTATCCATGTATATATTTTGAAAATAAAAAACTTTAATTAAAAAAATAAAAAGACCAGGCTTTGGGAAGAGAGACAGAGACAGGAACAATGAGAGAGAGATAGAAAGAGAGAGATAGAGAGGAAGAGAGACTTTTTCCACTCAGAAACAGACAGCAAGAGACAGAGACACAGAAACAGAGACAGAGAGACTAAAAGACAGACAGATAGAGACAGAGAATAAAATATAATTTATTAAAGCACTTATTGTGTCCCAGGTACTATGTCAATCATTGGGAATACAACTACAAAAGTGGGAGACCATCCTGACCCTCAAGAATCTTATCATCTAATAAGGGAGTGATCATACATACATATAGCAGTGTGTTAGCCAGAGGATGGTTCTTTCTTATTGTTTGCAATGTTTTCTTTGATAGATTTTGACTGTGAAAGGTCTTTTCCTTTTGGGGTTCCTTTCAGGAAATGATAAGTGGGTTCTATCTTTACTTTGTCCTCTGGTTCTAATACAATCTGGTCAGTTTCATTTTTGATTTCTTGAAAAATTGTATCCAGGCCTTAAAAGCAAACACAATTTTCTGGGAATTCAATGATTCTTAAATCTTTCCTTGACTTGTTATCCAGGTCACTTATATAAAATATCTTATATGTTCTTTTATTTTTCAGTCATTTGATTCTGTTCTTTTATTTCTTCCTTTTTCTTGGAATCATAAATTTTTGTTGTTGTTTTTTCCTAGCTTTTAGGGAGCCTAATGCTTGGGTAAGAGTTACCATTTTGTCTTTTAAATTATTTACCCTCTTTCTAATTCTTTTCTCTAGGTCTTTTATATTTCATTTTTAAATTTCTTGCTTCATTTCTTCTAGGTAATTTAGGTAATCCTTGTGGAAAAAGCCATTCTTTCCTTTGACTCATTGCTGGCAATTGTGACAGTTACCCAATCCTTTTGGAAGATTGCTAGATCTACAATAATTTTTTATACTATTGGTATTTGGTTTACTCATCTCTCCAGTTTTAGTTACTGACTTGAGACTTTGTGCCAAGCCCTGGCTCTTCTTCTTTCTGTGCTTTTGGGTGGGGTAGCTGGCCATGCTTGGTCTTGCCCTGGGTTCCCTGGTTCCTTCACTGACCTTCCTTTACCTCCTAGAATTAGGTCCCCCTGGATTTTTGAAATCCAAAGAGGAGTTTGTCGGAACTTTCCATTTCATCTCAGGACAGGGTGCTAGGGACTTTATGGTCCTTGTGTATTTGAGGTGCCTCTAGTCCAAGCACTGCCGCACCACTTTCATTGTAGCTCCTCCTTAGGGCTCCAAAGTTCTCCACTTCGGGGCTTTCTTGCCTTCCTGGATCTTTCTCTGGGGAAGAATTTACTTCTATTTCTGGACACAGAACCTTTTAGGCTACACTATTCTGTAACCTGTCTTACAAAGATGTTGGACTTATTTGCCTGGGTTTTTACTGGCTTTGCTTATAGTCCCCTCCCCTTAATGCCTGTTGCTTTGGATGAACTTCTGTGCAGTACTGGGTTAGAAGAACTTACCATAGTTTCTCATTAGATTTCTTGGTCTGATGTGAATTTCTGGTTTTTACTTAAGTACATTCATAGAAGGTAGGTGGTCTATCTTTCATTTAGTTTGCCAAAGACAACTCTTCTGGTCAAGAGCTCAGAAGTCTCTAAATTTTAATAATATATATTTGTGAGGCTTTTATGTTTAACATTTTTGTATGTAAAATAAACAGTTGTCTGAGACCTGATTTCATTAAGTGACTTTTTGTTCCCTCCTTTTAGACGCTGGGGCAGCCAGGCCTGGACTCAAGAGAACCTGAGTTCAAATTTGGCCTCAGATGCTTATTAGCTTTGTGACCATGAAGCAAGTCACTTAACCCCGTTTGCCTCAGTTTCCTTATCTGTAAAATGAGTTGGAGAAGGAAATTGCAAACCATTCAAGTATCTCTTCCAAGAAAAACCCATGAACCACAGGCATACTATGGTCATGAAAAGTTAGATACAATTGAATAACATAAAAAGTAAGCAATATTTACAGAATGTAGGGATTGTGTTCAATTTCAGGGGGTAGGGATGAAAGGGAAAAATTCAGAAAGTTTCTCTGCTCCAAGGCTCTCCTTGGGTATGTTATTCATACCCAAGAAACTACCAGAAATTACCCCAAAAATCCAGGCCCAAACTCATTTCTGGGAATTATGCAATCTAAAGGTGACCAATTCCTCCAAAAAGAGCCAACAATATAGACTTATAACCCTCCCTTCTTGATTCAAAGTACTCTGAGTCACCTTGGGCAGAAATGCTGGCTACAAGGAAGAAACTTCCTTGGCCCTGTTTAGCTCTATTTCTTCTCAGCACTATTTTGCATTGTAACAATCTGAGGGTTTGTATGGGTTTTTTTTTTTAAGAAGCCTTTTTTTTGTGGACATATATCCAATCCTCTGTTTAGCTAGTAAGTCCTCTAAGGGCATCAGTAGACATAAGATCCCAGTGATGACCTGAATGGGGGCAGTGGAAAGTCAGGTTTTGATTTGGAGAATGCTTAAGATCTTATAATCTAAGCAAGTTGCTTAGCCTCTCTGGATTTCAGAGACAAAGATAAGAGAGAGATGCCTTGTGTGAGGACCAGTTCTGTCCAGTAATAATGCAGTGAGCTATAAAATGAGGGGCTGGGAGTAGAAAGGGATTGAAGTATTCTTCAGCTCTCGTTTGATATTTTTGAGTCTTGAATTTGAATATTGGCCTTTTCAATACCTAACCATGTGATTCTGGACAAGTTACGAAACTTCTCTGAGACTCTATTTCCTTTTCTATAAAGTGAGGACATTGGAGGTTCCTTCAGGCACTAAATCTGTGATCTGATGTGATATATTCTCTGCTATGGAACTTTCCATGCTTAAAGGACTCTGCATTAATCCTGAACATTCCTTTGCTCCCTCCACCTATCTTACATTTACAAGACTGCATATTTGGAGCCTGTGTTCATATTCACTTACTAGCTGTGTGATCTTTACTTTATGGGGCCTCAGTTTCCCCAGCTGCTGAATAAAGGAACTAGGAACTGATGATACATAAGATTCTAAACACTTTAAATCCTGTGATCTTATGTCTTCTAACTTGGAATATCCTCCTCCCCATTTAGCTGAGAGAGTTCAAGGCTACCACTGATTGACAGCCCAGAGTGAATTCCCCTTTTTCACTACTCTATCACTTGCCACCCTTAGGACAAATGAAATTATGTCAGGATATCAGAGTCTTGGTAAATGGACTAGAATGCCCCTTGTTAGTATATATGTATGTTTCTAGGGCATGAGCTTCTCAAGACCAGGATTTTGTTTTATACAGGACTGGATGTGACCTCCAAAGATGTCTTCTGACTATGCACACTCATTAGCCTCTCTGAAGTCTAATCTAAAAAATGGGAAGATTAATACTTGTACTGCCTTTTTCACAGTAGGTTTCCATGTTCAAAGGAGATGATAAGATCATGGATTTAGTGTTGGGAGAATCATCCAAGTGATATAGCCCAACCCTCTCATTTTGCAAATGAAGAAAGAAACAGAAGAAGGTTATCACTTGCCCAAGGTCATAGAAATAAGAAGAATCAGAGCACAGTCTTTATAACCTCAGTACTCTTGGGAGCTGGTACTCCTAAAGTGTACTGGACAGAGTGCTAAGCTTAATGTTAGGAAGGTCAAGGTCTGAGTTCCACCTCTGACATTTATTAACTGTGTAACCTTGAGTAAATCAGTTTAATCTCCTGAACTTTGGCTTCCCCCTCTGGACAAAGATGGTGCTAAACTAAATGGCCTTTCAAGTTCTAAAGTTATGATCCCAAGACCCGATGTGCTCAGGAAACTATGCTGGACACAGTGTGGATATTAAATTTGCTTAATATTCATGGTCCTTCATCATTATGGAGTCTATCAGGGTGATAAGACTCTGATAGATTTCACATGATAAATGCATCAGAAAGAGGCAAAGTGATATACAAAAGGCTTTTTGGAGGATGTTTAATATTTATTGTTGATAGTGATGATTTTATGTTTTAGCATGTCCATAGTGGCATAATGTAATCTTGGATTCAGAGTAAAAAAAGTTGTTGTTTAGTGATGTTCAATTCTTCATGACTCCATTTGGGGTTTTCCTGACAAAGCTACTAGATTGAATTGCCATTTCCTTCTCCAGGTCATTTTACAGATGAGGAAACCAATACAAAAATGGTTAAATAACTTGCCCAGTATCACAGAGCTCGTAAGACTCAGAGGTTGGACTTAAAATCAGATCTTCTTGACTGCATATTCAGTATTCTAACCACTGTACCTAGCTGCCCACAGTTTTAAAAAAATGTTCATTCAAATCCTACCTCTTACATTTCCTCTTACAACGGGCAAGACATTAGGTTCTCTAAATTGTTGGTGCCTAATCTATAAAATGTGAGTCATAATAGTACCTATCATATTCTGCTTCACAGAATTGTGAGATTCAGATGACACTTGAGGCTCACAGATCTAGGGTGGAAAGGTCATCTAGTCCAACCCTAAAATTTTAAAAATGAAGAAACTAAAGTGCAAAAAAATATGTCCAAAGTCATAGGTAGTAAGTAACAGAGACCATATTTGAATCCCAAGCCCATGTTCTTGGGCTTTGTATTTTTGCAAATTTTAAAATGCTACATTCTTATTGTCCACTAGATAGGAGATGGGTAGGTGTAAGCACAATAAAAAGCCTTAAAAGGGATTAAGTGCAGACACAACATACATCCTGACACAATTTACAGTTTAGAATTATGGAATCACAGAATTGAAAGCTGGAAGGGACTTTACAATTCTAGAATTCATCCCACTCTTTATAGAAGTGGGGAAAATAAGATACAGAGCAGGAAAAGGAATTTCACATAATTCGATAGTAGTCAAGATGGCTCTAGAACCCAGATATTCTGGCTCTCACTCAAGGACTTTTTCCATCACATTGTGCTGTATTGTTTTCAGAGGAACTGATCTATTAAAGGTTAAACTAGTCTCATTGTTTCTCATTGGTTCTCACAAGTAATATTTCATTCTTCTTATCTTTGTGAAAGCTATTCCCTTTTCCTGAAGCATTTTTCCTTCTCTTTCCCTCTGAGAATCCCTGGATTTCTTCAAAGCTCTGCGTAAATTTAGTCCCCTACAAAAAAAAAAAAAATCTTATATATTCCTCCAGTTGAAAGCACCAATCCTTCAAAATTGCCTTTTATGTGCTTTTAAGTGTGCACACTTAAATCTCCCTCTATATTATTTAGCTCCTTGTTTCATTTATGTTCTTATGTCCTCAATATTTGGCACAATGGCTGACACACAGTAGGTGTTTAATTGATTGTTTGAATGTGACTTTCTGGGTGTGGTTGAAACACTAAGAATGGGTCAGAAGTTAAATGCAATATCAGGACCTGAAAAAGATGGAGTAGAGATAGTGGTTAATAAGTCAAAGGTCTCATGGCTCCAGGAAAAAGGTTTTCTGAGAGACAAATTATCTGCCCAGAAATGTATTATGGAAGGCAAGGTGCAAATATTTTAAGATCACTCTTTAAATCTGGCTCTTCACATCATGATCTATGGCTCTTCTTCCAAAAAGGAAACTCATCCAGATGTCAAACCACAAGCACTGAATCTGAAATCAGAAGATTTGGCTTTAAATCCTGGCTTTGCTAAACAGGCATGTGAGCAAGTAACTTGTCCTCCTTGGGCCTCAGTTTCCTCCTCTATAAAACGAGGTGGGTGAATCATCTGACCTCTAAAGTCTCTTCCAGCTCCAAATCCTATGAGTTTATAATATAAGTTCATGTGAAAAGGGTCTCGCCCCATACATTTGGCCATGAACACTATGTGGTCTCCAATCATCCACCTCATTTCTGTTGGAATGGGCCTCTCAAAGTGGACAAGAGATAATTTTCACATAATTCTCTGGTTGGCCCAGAGACATTGTGGAGAGCAAAGCCAACATCAAAGCCAACATCAACAGTTCATAAAAATGTATCCAAAAACCAAGTTTCCAGTTCCTGAAGGACAAGATATTTGTTTTGTGGGTGGTTGACCACACTCTTTGGGATGAATTCCCAGGGCAAAAGATGCTTTTAAGACCTCATTTCGAATTAATGTCCCATTTCACTGAGTCCAAAAGTCTGACTATGCATGCTTGCTCTGTTGGCTCTAGTAGGCATTGAGGAATCCCCTCTGTAAATAAGCACCTTCCTGAAAAACCAGCAGCTGAAAAAATATATATAGAAAAATATGGTATCATATCAGCAATCAACAGACTATCCAACTTGTAAAATGAAAAGATTTCAAGTCTACACAGGCAGGTTGAGACTATTGAAAAGTGACTGTCTCTATTTCTGAAATATTCACTGAACTTATTAATGACTAATTAACAGCCAAATATACTAAGGAAAGGCATTTATGAAGTACCTACTATGTATAAGCCAATGTGCCAGGTACAATGGAATACAAAGGCAAAACTTTTGAAAGGCCCTGCCTCAAACTACTTCCACTGTTAACTACTACTATTACTACTAACTACTACTACTACTACTACTACTACTACTACTACTACTACTTACTACTACTACTACTACTTACTACTACTACTACTATTACTACTACTACTTACTACTACTACTAATTACTACTACTACTACTACTACTAATCACTACTACTACTACTACTACTACTACTACTACTACTACTACTACTAC
>JAJPUD010004159.1:0-27045 GCA_023553655.1 Myrmecobius fasciatus | reverse complement strand
ACTACTACTACTACTACTACTACTACTACTACTACTACTACTACTACGATCACCTACTATACTATTTTCCTACTATGTTCCAGGGATGGTGCTAAGTATTTTACAAATATCTTATTTGTTCACCACAACAATCCTGGGAAGTAGATGCTATTATGATTTTCATTTTATTGAGAAGAAAATTGAGGCAAATGGAGGTAAAGTGATTTGCCTAGGAGATTAAATGATTTACCCAGCTAGCAAGTATCTTGAAATCAGGTCTGATGCCCTATACACTATGCTATTTTATCTCCTAATCTTCTAAATTAGAGGTTCTTAATCTTTTTTTTTATTTGTTGTATCATAGGTCCCTTTAATAGCCTGGTAAAACCTGGGAGAGTCTTCTGGATCAAGGTTTTTAAATGCATACAATAAATAAGATATTGCAAAATGAATCAATTATAATGAAATATAGTTTTCAAAATATTTAAAAAAGCAAATTCTTGGACCTCAAGTTAAAAACTCCTATTCTATATTAAAATTCAGAAAGAGGACTTAGAATCAGAAAATTTTGATTTAGAGTGGATTCCTCCACTTGCTGCCTCTGGAAGCCCCTGTTTTTTTTCTTAAGTAAATCACTTAATTTTTCAGGGCTCTCAATTTCCTCTAGATTTTTATCTTTGACCTTCTGATTCTGATTTCTGATTCTCCACACAATTCCAAAAAGTTAAGTGACCAGTTTTGGAAGCACATTACAGATCACCAAAATCAGATTAGAAGAGTTATGAGGGACAATTAAAGGGACATTCACAGAGAGCAGTAATGAAGGAGGAAGAAAAACTTTAAAAGCAGACATAAGAATGCTGAAAAGTCCATCAATTTGGGACACAATTGTATATACTGCACAGGACAGTAGCTGATGCTCATGCTATTAACTCTGATTCATCAAGACAGGTTGTATTGCAATTTAGCAGCCAAGTGTGTGATACATTTGAAAAGAATTTCCACTTCAAGTGATTATAGTGAAACAAGTTTTGCTACTTAAATTCATAGCTTCCTTGAAAATGTTGCTTATCTGGGAGGACCTGAGGTTTCTAAAGAGCTAAGAGCACTGTAGAATTTTTTTTTTTTAACGATTTGCTACTTGGGATTATCTGACCTGACTCCTTCATTCCCCCCTTCCTCTTTCATAAAAAAACATCCCTCAAGTTTGAACCACTTTTTTTTTTTTACTTTCAAAGTATTTTTACATTTATCACTGCTGTTCGATCTTTGCAGCATCCCTCAAAAGGGAGGAAGGGCAAGGATGAATCCTCACTTAAAAGTGAGGAGTTGTACCCAGAAATGAAATAGTCTGTTCTAAGACTTTTTCACAGTGAGTCAGTGGGAAGAGAAAGGGTTCCTGACTCCCAAACTAGGATCTTTTCTCTGTGCCACATTGTCCCACACATTGACTTTTGTTCTTTGATTATGAAAGTTTTCTTCCCAACCCCAAACAAGTCATTGATTTACTCTTTGAAATCCTTTACACTCTAGTCCACAAGTGATGCTGTTATCTCAATGAAAAAAAAAAAGACTTTCCTCAACTCCTGAGATGTTAATAATATAGTCAAATGTCCATGAGTGCATGCTGATTTCATTCACAAAAAAAAAAAAAAAAAACTCTGCTGATTTAATTTATAGCAAAAAGGCATCCAGGGATTCAAAGGAGACTGTTCTCTAGCACAGTAATATGCCTGAGTTAAATTGGCATTTGTGGAGAGCCCAAGGGCTTTATTAATGTATTTGTAAGAATGAAAATGAAACTAGGGATGAGGGCCCAATTATACAGGGAGAGTCAAAGGTCTCCAAGCACTTGCAGCTGATGAGAAGTATGATGCAGTAACCAAACACAAATAAGCATTTCTTGTAATAACTTATAACAGTGAGAAATAAAAGCGCTTGAGTAGATGGTGAACTGAAGTCTGAGGCAAAGGAATCCAGGTTCAAATCCCGTATCTGATTTATACTGACTATGTAACCACAGGTAAGTTACAATCTCTGAGTGCTCTAGGAAATTCTCTAAGATTGTAACTTGGCAAAATAGTTGTTGATCTCCACTGGGAGAAGTACCAGGAGTTCCTTATATGAAAGAAATCAATAGATCTAACCACATAATGAAAATTATAATATAGTGGATAGAATATAGAGGAATACCTGAGTTTTAAGCCTGCCTCTGACATTTTCTAGCTTTGCAAAGATTTTTTTGATATCCTCACAATTTATAATGAACATCTTTGTCTCCTAGTGATGCTCTTGTTACCAAGATCATGGTCATTAAGGTTATTTTCTGCTTTTTTCCCCTAATGTGTCATTTCATACTTCTAAAGTCATAGAAGATTCTTTTTCTTATGTGCCAGCTCTGAAATTTAATTTGGGTCTAGCAAGGGACTTCCCCTCTCTAGCCTTAGCTTCTTCATCTTGAAAGTGTAGCTAATAATATTTGCACCATCTCCCTCATAAAGTTGCAAGATAGGGTTCTGAGACTATACTTCCAATAACCCATTTGTAGAGTGATGGACATACAAGGTTGGATAAAGAGAATGTCACATATTCCTTGGCTACGATCATGATGAGGAAAGTACTTTGTAAAGTTTAAATTTATAATTTAAATTTATAAATACAAGTTATTTTTATTATTCATTCAATAGCTAGTTTCTGAATACGTCCTATATGTAAAACTCTGTACTGGACATTGTAGGGAATACAAAAAAGGGCAGAACATATTCCTTGAAATATTACTGTGTTGTAAAAAATAATAAATAATGAATATGAAGAATAAAAAGGAACTTGGGAAGATTTATATGATTTGATGAAGAGTAAAGTAAGCATAGCTCAGAAAACAATATATATGACTACCGCAATGTAAATAGGACCACAAAAGAAGCAAAATTGAATGTTGCAAAATTAGAAAGAACAAGTAAAGCTCCACTGAAGAGAGAGTAGAAAAGACCCCAAACCTCAGTTCTTTAAAAAGATGAGAGGATCATGGAGGTAGTTTAATGTACATATTTTTGGACACTGTGCATTGATTAATTTTCCTGATTTTTTTTGGTCACTTCCTCTTTTCCTTGAAAAAAAGTATTTACTATGTAAATGATTCTCTGGGAAAGGGAGGAGAAGGGATCCTTGGCAAAAAATCTAGAGATTTAAAAAAAGGTATCAATAAAAATCTATTACATTTTTTAAAATTTGTTGCTCTTGAATAGATCGCATTCTAGTAACTTGATATACAGAATCATGATACCACTGCTGCATATTCGCACAGAGTTGTATTGCTTATAAAGTTTTCTCATACATTTGATCCTCACAACAGCCCTCTAAGGAAGCAAGACAGGCACTATTTTTCTCCATTTTACATAGGGGGAAACTGAGGTCCAGAGAAGCAATGTGATAATAGACATAGCACACTCTGCTCATAACTCAATTTACACCATTCCTATTGTACATATAAGATTTCAATCTAGGTTCCCCTTTCATGCTTACACTATTATCTTAGTCATGCTTCATTAACTAACCCCCGCCCATGATGCCTTATTTGTTAAGTCACGAAAGTGGCTCTGGATGCACAAGGATTGTGCCAGTGGCACCAACAGGCTTTAGGAAGTTGGGAAAACTGAGAGGATAGATTGTGTATCTGTCATAAAAGCTAAGTCTAGAGAAGCTCTTAAAGTAGAAGCTGTGAGGCATATAACCTAGTCTAGGATAGAGTGGAGAGGTTGTGAATTGCATCAATGGAAGGAATGGCCATGCTAATGAATTTGCAAATCTTGGAAATTGGGAAGTATTTCAATCATATTTTTACATTATAAGATTTCCAATTTGATGTCCAATAATGCATAAGGGATCAAAATGATTATCTACATTAGCATCTTATTAAATATTTTAGTGTTTTTTTGCATTACTCAGAAAGCTCAACCAATAAATGAATCTCCCCTCTTATAGATTAATTCCTTTTTTTTTTATTTTTTATTTTTTAGCATCCACAAGGCACAAAGATTTATTTGAAATACTTTGTGAAGGAAATGTACACAGTCTGCTGATATGGCAAGAATTAGAGGCAGCAATGCTGTCCAGTGGATAGAAGGTTGGTTTTGGAGTCAGAATGACCTAGGTGGGAGCAATCTTGCCTCTGACACATACTGACTGGGTAACTCTGGGCAAGTCACTTAACTTGTCAATGCCCAAGGCAATTCTCTATGACTTTAAATTACAGAGTAGTTGCATATTTGTATTGGGACAGGGAGTTCCTACACTGTCAGTTCCTTATCTTGATAAATGATAAAATCACAGGCCTAGATTCCCACCCCCCCAAATGGAAATAATACAGTTCTCAAATTCAAGAGGTTAAATGAACTAGAAAGGTTAAATTTCAAGGAGAAAACACTCAGGAATTACATGATAACTGTATTTAAGTGTAAAAGGATGTTAGAAGTCAATGCCCACTAACAAGATTGAATATACCTAGCTTGTACCTCCTCAATCCCCTGGGAGCTGCCTTGACCTTATAACTGATGCAATCAGACTTTGGGAGGACAAGCTAGATTTCTATTTGAAGACAGAGGAAGGACAGAAGCCATAGAAAGAACTTGTAGAAAGTGGGGTGAAGCATGTAGACACCCACAAGAGGCAGGTGTGCCCCCACCACCACCCCAGGAGTCAAGGGGCTACTGCTACAACCAGCAGTTTTACTGGGGACAAGTGTATTCCTGGGAATTATTGAAGGAGCCCACTATCTGTGAGAATCCTAACACTGGACTATAGGACAGGAACTATTCAAGCCATTCTGCTGTTATAGAGAAAATGCTGGGTTTTCTTGAAATTGTTCAAACTCCTGAGACTGTGTGGTAATTCTCATAGTTCTTTTCCTTCTTTGCTCCTTCTCTTCCTGGGAAAGGTGCACCTCTTCAAATTTGTTTCTTAAGCTCATTTGCTTTCTCTTTCCCTTTTGTTTTAAAAGTGGTTTTCTAAGATAAATGTGGTTAACCATTATATTACTGATTCATGTATTTCATTACTCAAATGCAGCAGAGAAAATAGAGTAGGGAGGAGAATGCATAAGAGAGAGAAATTTAGATTTCACAATTACAATATATACATGTTTGCTCAGCGGTTTTCCTGGTTGGAAGTTCAGCTGAGCAAAAGATAATTTTGGATTCATTTTTTTTGTAACTTCTTCATGTAGAAAAGGAAAATTAGGCCCAGATCTTCCTAGGTAATGAGTTGAGAGAGGACTTGTCACTGGAGTTGTCTATAATGAGCTAGGACTTGTATAAGAGGAGGCACCAAGGTCATTTTTTCTTTCCACTGGGGGTCAAGTGTTTTTGTTATTAAAGCTTTTTATTTTCAAAACATATGCATACATAGTTTTCAACGTTCACCCTTGCAAAACCTTATGTTCCAAATTTTTTACCTTCCTTCCCCCCACCCCTTCCCTTTAAAATGTGAAGCCAGTTACTCTTTTTTCTTTCATGTTTCACAGATTTATTTCAGGGAGACCTTATAGACCTTATTTTTTACTGGTGAGGAAACTGAGAGTCAGAGAGATTGAGTAATTTATCCAAGGTCACACAAAGTTGAATTCAGATCCTCTGAGTACAAACCCAGCACTCTCTTCTCTGTCACATTGCTTCTTCTTCTTTTTTTTTTTTTTGAACATGCACAAATTCTAGGTAAATACTGTTTTTGAAAAATGGAAATTCCCCTTCAGTAATTGAATTTCCTTTATAGGAAAAGAAAGGTTGCTAAGCAGGAAGAAAAATATGAGGAAAGGAAGGTTGAAAGGAACATCTTATGCACTTAATTGTTATTCAATCCTTTCAGTCATGTCTGACTCTTCATGATCTCATTTGGGGTTTTCTTGGCAAAGATACTGGAGTGATTTATCATTTCCTTCTTCAGTTCATTTTACAAATGAGGAAACCGAGGCAAACAGAGTCAAATGAATTCCTCAGGGTTACACAGTTTAGTAAATGTCTGAGGTCACATTTGAACTCAGAAAGATGAGTATTCAGGACTCCAGATGTTGTGCTCTACTACACCACCTAGTTAGCTATCCCTTTTTGATTAATAAAGTCCCATACAAATAAGTAAAAAGAATATACTTTTCCTCCTCAAATTTTATTTTTCTCTGCCACGATCTCCTTTTTCCTTAACAAATCCTATCTTTCATCATTTCCCCTTTCCTCTTCTCTCATTAGTTTATAAGCTCCATGAAAGTAGGGACTGTATTACCATTGCCTAGCCAAAGACTGCAGAATCAGTTTAATGCATTTTTTCCTGAATCATTTTTTTTTTCCTGTATCTTCATCAGGAGGCATTCAGGAGATACTAAGTGGACCAAGATTGAAATACAAGCTAGCTCTCCTTATCTCCCCTAGTCCCTTCTTAAAGAGTTTGCACTGGACTAAAATCACAATTTAGCTTGAAGCAATTCTATGATTCATTCCCTTGGACTGCTATCCCATCTACTCCAAGATCAGCCTTAATCAGCCCTAATTATGTCCTCCATCTCAAATCTATTGTTTCTCCCTCCTCATTCCTAGAGCGCCCTACAGGTCTAGATTCTAATAGTTGAAGGAACTTTGAGAAGCATCTAATCTCTGTGACTCAGAATTTAAGGGATAGCATTTACTCCTAACTCACAGTAATCCCATTGCTTCAACTTCCTTGGGGAAGATGCAGGGCGGGGGC
This sequence comes from Myrmecobius fasciatus, assembly GCA_023553655.1. Classification (NCBI taxonomy): domain Eukaryota; kingdom Metazoa; phylum Chordata; class Mammalia; order Dasyuromorphia; family Myrmecobiidae; genus Myrmecobius; species Myrmecobius fasciatus. Next base: position 20,337 of record JAJPUD010004159.1, on the reverse strand, counting down.
TGTGAATGTAGAAGATAAAAGGTCCTCTGGTCTAGATCAGTGGGAGGTCCTTGGTTAAAAAGATCCGTCCTTGGGTGGGCATACTTGTTGAGAACACTGTCAAGTTGTATGTGGAAGGAGGATGAGAAAGCTCTAATCATAGATACTCCAATGCTCCCAGGGACAGGCAGGGTCTGACCACTCCTTTCTTGTGCCTAGATGGTCATTTCACAAAAGATTTCTCTCCACAAAGAGAGAAACAAAGTAAGGGGTTATTGGTGCCTGTGGGAGGTATTTGGGGAATAAGGAGGATCCACCTTCTGACATGGAATTGGTGCATGGTTGGTGAATGGACCCAGGCATTAATATTTCTTACTCCTTTGTCTGTATTCACTGTAACTGAGACCTCTGTCTAGACTGACTGGCTACTACAAGTAATCCCAGTAATATCCAGTACAATCACTCTGAAATGCGATAGCTATAGTTATCAAGAACCAGAAAGATTAGGTTGATTGATTGAACAATGGGCTTCTGGTTTTTTACTGTGCACTCTATGTGTCTCTAACATACATGTACAAAAAGACTATCTTGTGTGGTTCCTTTAATCGTGACTTATGAGTAGAAAATAGGTCAAACTATTCCCAGAAGGGAGAATGGTGGCTGGAGAAAGAGAAGTGGCCACATCTCTCGGGAAATTAGCCAACATTCTAACTGGAGTGTCCTTTAACAAGTAGGTCCCTAATTCAATTGACTGCGTTGGTAGGTCTACAATCTAGCCATCTCAAGAATTACATGCACCTAAGTGTATGTAATGTTGAGCTTTTTAAAACATTTTTTAAAGTTTAACCGTTCTGTGATTTCTTATGTAGGGAACTTTCTCAGAGTGGGAGTTCCCTCCAATGTAGATCAGAAATTTCTCTGTAACTTATAGTCATGGAGAGTTGCCTGGGATACATTGTAGGGACATGGTTTGCCCAAGCTAATATGGAGTAGAGCTAAGGTCTTCTTGATTCCAAGCCTCTCTCTCTATCTTCCTCATCACTTCACATGCTTTTATAGGCACACATCATTATTTAGGTTACTTGGAAGAGACAAGATGATGTATTAATAGGCAAAGCACTGGGGCTTAGAGTCCAAGATCAGGGTTTCAATTTCATCTGTTATATACTAGCTACATGATGACCTTGTACATGTTATATCCTCTGAGCTTCAAGTTCCTCATCTGTGAGAGAGGGACAACACTTAGGCTACTTGCTCTACAGGATTGTTGTGAGTCAAATAATTTTAAATCTTTAAGGCTCTCTCTATAAAGCTCCTTGAAGGCAGGAGCTGGTTTTGTATTTTTTTTATAGCCCCAGCACTCAGCACAGTTCCTGGCATATAGGAAGTACTTAAATGTTTGTTAATTGATGGATTACAGAAATATGAGTTGCTAAGACAATGATGATATCATCAGGGTCTCATGCCTTCCACACAGTGGGCCCTTAAATAAGTGCTCATTGATGACTAATTGATGTCCCTCAGTGATTAGTGCTGTGTTCTCAACATAATGGTTTGCTTATTTTTCTTCTCTTCATTAGGACTAGGTCAAGAGTGTTTCCAAAAAACTGAACTTTTGGGTTCAGAAACTAACAAGTAAACACAAGACCAATTCATCACTTTGCCAGGCCTAGAAAGTCTATTTTTAATAGTCTCCATAAAGACAGAAGCCATCAGTTAGGTGAACACTTCATTACATTTAGAATAGAACTATCTATGGAGGTACAATCAATTTGCTGATCACTGACGGATACTACCTAACTACATAGAAGTGTGTCCTGTACACACATATATACTTATCTATATTGGTCAATCACAGGTAGGCAAAGTAGGCCCCAAAAATTAGTCCACTGTACCTATAAAAGACAATGTCACTGTAATCAGTAGCTATATTGAAGATATTGGTATGTACAAAGACTCAACCTGGCCAGGAGTCCTCTTTGGTTCTTGGCATCCATTTTCCACTTAAACACACTAGCAAAGGAGAACTAGCTGGGTGCAAATTCTAAACGATTCCTTGATACTTGCATCTTCTAATCATCTCCCTGTGATTTAGTGCCAACCAAGAACAAGGCTCAGGCAGATTTCAAAATTAATGCTTTATTTTTAAGTGAATTCCCCAAAGAGGCTCACTCTCTGCTCTTAACCCACTTCATAGAATTAAGATTATCAACCTAACACAATCAACAGTTAAATGTAATTTTTTTCACATTTGTTTATTTTATTTTTAATTAATGGAATAAAACAATTAAAAAAATGTTTGCATGTAAAATTGCAAATCTATTAGGTACAACTTGCTATTCTTTTTAAATATACAATAAAATTATATAAATTTCTTTCTTTTCCCTCCTTTCCCCTTCTCCCTAGAGATGGCTACCTTTAGACAGAAATAGGTAAATATGGATATTAACATTACTAATCCTGTTCTAAATTCTTTTGCAAGAGATGGAAGAAAAAACTAATTTCATTGAAAAAAAAAGCCTTTTCTAATGTAGATCTCCAACTGTCTTTCAATTTATAATTTAATACAATTGCAATATAATAGTTTTATAATTTAAAGTTGCCTGGGGTACAGTGAGGTTGTAACTTGGGTCCAAAAGCAGCCCAGATTCTTAGGAAGGTCATCTCTCCTTCTTATATCCTTCCATGACATGCAAATGAATTGGATTTAAATGAGGGAGGACTGTGCAGGGTCACCTGCCTCACTTTCCCCTCCAGAGCCATCTAGACATAGATCAGACCAACTGGAGATGGCCCTGGATGCAATGGGAGACCTTGGTCTTAAGTTCCAAATGGTGATGCTTATTGAAGATACTCATCACTAGCTGATCCGTGAATGAATAAGATGACTTGATGTACATTGAATCACTAGCAAACATAAGACAATAATAAATGAATGAATGAATAACGAATAAATAAATTAAACAATAATAATAAGACAAGAAGAAACTAGCAAACTCAGACAGATCAAAAGGTCTGAGACCCCCGTGAGTGTCAAAGGCTGGACTTGAATCCAGGTCCCCATGATGCTCGAGATAGCCCTCTCTCTCTCCCCATGTGGCCACCCGGAAGCTTTGCCAATAATAATTTCTCATTGGTCACCTTACCTGATACTCATGGCAGCCCAGTGAAGGGGTCACGGGCTATTGTGTGTGTTGTTGAGTGTATTTTGCATGATACAGTTGAACATAGTAGTTGAGAGAAGAGTAAAGACTTATCCCGGATCGATGCAAAGCAGGAGGAGAACGCAGGCTACTTGACTCCTTGTCTGGGACTCTTGATGCTACCCTGCCGGCCCCAGAAGTAGCAGAAACAACATACCTCCCTTCTAGGGCTCTACAAAACTCCTGGGATCATAACTCTTTTATCTGAATCCCTGAGACTGAAGGAAAACCAAACACAGCAGCTGCTGACCTATGTCCTAAGAGTTGATTGCTGCCCGGCTGTTTCTCTTACTGGGGAGCCAAGCACAGCTTTCTATCCCTGTTTGTGGTTAAAAAAAAATTCTTGCAGGATGACCCTTCAATGAACTCTTCCCCTCAGCCTACCCAAAGCACACAAAAGCATTTCTCCCCTGTGCCTGCCTTAGGGGGAGCTGGGGGTGGGGGGCTGCCTATCACCCTCCGAGTGAGCCTGTTGGACTGGGGTCATTTATACAGAGAAATGTGAACTTCTCATCTTCAAGGGAAGCCAATACCCTCCACTTGTTGCCGGGTGCAGCAGAGATATAAAAATATGAAAAGAAAATTGGTCATTAATATTCATCACACTGTGCAGAGCTCCTGCAGGGGAATAAAAACCCCTCGAAATTCAATCCAGTGTAAAAGGGTTTTTGGTAGGAGAAATGGGTAACCCAAGCTCTGCAGATCCTGAGAACTTTTTGTTTGTCTTTTTACAAGAAAAGAGCAGGCCCGTCCAGGTGGATGGAGTAGTTTGGAATCTGCACACCCTGGCAACTGTTTTTCTTTAAACACAACCCAAACTAAGCTAAGACTTTACAAGCCCAGCACAGGGCTGGCCTAGTTTCTGCGCTGGTGATGCAAAGACAGGCTGGCTTTTTTCAATTTTCTAAGCTCCTTGAAGGGTTTTAGACCAAGCCGTCATATGGGATGGCAGGAGCTTTCGCTGAGGCTATTAAGATAAAAGTTGGAGTTTCAGACATAAGAAAAATGGAAACATTTTCTCAGGCTTCATTTGTTTGTATTTCTCACACAATAGGTAAATATAATGCCTGAAAGGACAATATCTGATGGTATAGATGAGAATATGGCAGAGTAAGATTATATCTACACCCATGAAAAGTGAACATCTGGGGCGATTATGTATACAGAACATTCATACTTCCTGTCTTATAGGTCCAGATAATAGAGGAACCAGTGGTTTGGGGGTTAAAATTCTCCAAATAATTATCTCAGATACCTGGTGTGTGAAAATTAGTTCTAATCAAGATAGGCTCTGTTGGAATATAAATTCTTTGGGGACAGGGACAGAGTGGGGTTTTGTAACCTCTTTATAAAATATTTTGTCATTATATTCCCACCACCTAAAACAATGCCGTTTATACAGTAACTGTACCAAAAAAAATGTTTGTTGAGTTGAATTACAAGCAAACCTACCCTATGGTTATTTAGAAAGGGAAGTATGGTATAGTAGTGCTGGCCTGGGAATAGGGAGATCTTGGTTCCTCTTGAGGTCTCATACTAGCTTGAGCCTAGGAAAATCACTTTCAATCTTTCAGATTTAGTTTCCTCATCTGTAAAACAGGGGTGATAGGATAGAATAAGTAAATATACCTACCTCACAAGAATTGTAAATACAGTGCCTTGTAAAAACTAAAACATAAGTGACTCTATTGGGCCTGATCCCAAAAAGATCATAAATAAAGGAAAGGGCCCCACATGTGCAAGAATGTTTGTGGCAGCCCTTTTTGTAGTGGCTAGGAGCTGGAAACTGAAGGGATGCCCATCACTTGGAGAGTGGCTGAATAAATTATGATATATGAATGTTCTATAAGAAATGATGGGTAGGATGATTTCAGAAAGGCCTGGAAATGTTATGATGCTGAGTGAAGTGAGTAGAACCAAGAGAATATTGTACACAGCAAAAGTAAGATTATGTGAGGATCAATTCTGATGGACTTGGCTCTTTTCAACAAGGAGATAATTTAGGCCAATTCCAATAGACTTGTAATAGAGAACTATCTGCATCCAGAGAGAGGACTGTGGATTCTGAATGTGGATCACAGCATAATATGTTCACCTTTTTTGTTGTTGTTAACTTGCTTTTTTTTCTTTTTTCTTTTCATTTTTTCCCTTTTTGATCTGATTTTTCTTATGCAGCATGATAAATGAGGAAATACACATCATAGAACTGCACATTTAACATATATTGGATTACTTGCTGTCTAGGTGAGGGAGAAGAGAGGGAGAAAAATTCTAACACAAGGTTTTACAAGGGTGAATGTTGAAAACCATCTCTGCATGGATTTTGAACATAAAAAACTATTATTTTAAAAAAAACTAAAGAATATATGTAAATGTCAGTTATTATTCTAGCAGAAAATATTCTACCTTTTATTTTTGTAGGAATTAGGCTATATGATTGAAGTAGTATGGTATTTAATGTCAGAGGACCTGAATTCTAATCCCTGTTCTGCCTGCCATTTAACTACAAGTGTGACCTTCACTAAGTCATCTAATTTTTCCAGGCCTAGTTTCTTCATCTATCAAATGGGGATGATAATATTTTCACTGTTTATAGCATGGGGTTGTTCAATTCAATAAACATTTATTAACCTCTTGTTATATTTGAAGCAAAATTCTAGACTTTGTCAATACCAAGATAAGTAACAAGCAGGAGCTTGTGTCCTTTTGGAGAAAACAATATAGACAAAATTAGTAAATTCTAAGTGATTTGAGGAAGAGAGATCAAGAAACACCTGGGATAGTGGAGTGCTACAGATGCTTAGCATAGTACTTTGCTCATTGTAATAAATGCTTTTTCATTCATTCATTTTTGTGTGGACTAGATAATTAGATGGATTCAGAACTGGCTAAAAGACTATATTCAAAGATTAGTCATTAATAGTTTAATGTTAATGTGGCAGAAAGTTTAGTGGAATGCTCCTACGTTTTGTGCTTTTTCTGTACTACTTAATATTTTTGTTAATGACTCAGCATTTTTATCAATGATTTATCAAATCTGAAAGTAACACAAAAGTGAGAGTGGTAGCTAATACATCAGATGACAGAGTAGAGCCAAAAGTTCTCGACAGCTTAGAACAAGGCTCAGCAACTTATGGCCTATGAGCCAAATCTGGTCCACTGAATGTTTTTCTATATCCTATAAGCTAAGAGTAGCTTTTAGATTTTTAAATAGTTGAAGAAAAATCAAAAGAAGAATAATTTTTTATAACAACAGAAAACAACTGCACCCATTAGTTTATATATTTTCTATGGCTGTTTTCATGCTACAAACAGCAGAACTGAATAGTTGTGACACAGGCTGCATATGATGCTCTCATCTCTTTGTATGTTTGCCCTGTACTACATATCACAAATTGCAGCAACTTGGTTATAATTTTAGAGTTTTGAGTGCCATAAATATAGCCATACTGTGAGATTTTTTTTAATCTATCAATACATATTCATCATGTCAAAGTAAGAAGAGAAAAACATTTTATTATGATTTTTCAGAATGAAACTTTTCTGAATGAGAACTTCCTTCAATAATTATTATCAAACACTGAATAACTTTGGAAATTAACTTTTGCTGCAAACCTGAAAATATTTTTAAAAGAAATCTAAAATAAGGCAAAGAAAAGCTTATTTGAAAAACTTATAGTATCATTTATTTATGAACTTTATACAATTCTATGACAATTAAAAGTTGCTTGAATTATAAGTAATATCAAGCTGCTTCTCTGTGTGGTCAAATTAACCTTTTTTAAACAAGAAGTTAGATCTACATTCTCACACAAATTTGCAGTGGGTATTATGCAAGCTTAAACTGAAATACCTAACCTTCAGTTTAAGGTGATTAATCAGCCACATAATAACATGTTAAAAGACAAATATCAAAAGAATAATCTAATAGAATTTTATAAGTTACTCCTCACTGATGAATTTGCTCAATTAAAATCATATATTCAGGGACTGATATCAATATTGGCAGTACCTATCTATGTGAAAAAACATTTTCAAAGATGAAATATATAAAATTTCATTACTTATTAACATCAACAGATCTTTTCATTTGATTTTGATGATAAGGAATAATAATTTTGAATCCCAATTAAGTGAGTTACTACTTTTAGAAAAGAATTCTATTGTTTTCATTACTTATTCTACAAAAAGATACATTATTATTATTATTGTATTTTTAATTTTATCAATTAAAAATGGGAATTTTTTTTCCTCTTAGTTACTTACATGGTAAGCTCAATTTTGTCATGGCCTGAAAAATCAGATATATTTGCTTTTCAGTTAATCTTCAGTGCTCTTCAGAAAAAGTTTTCTTGTTCCTAGGCTTAAACTTAATCTAGCAAGATGAATTCAGTAGGAATAAGTACAAAATCTTGCACTTGGACATACAAAAATCATAATATGAAACAGGAATCCTGGTTCAATATTAGCTTATTATTTCTTCTTTTAAATAATATTTTATTTTTCTAATTATACATAAAGATAAATTTTAACCATGGAATACTGTCCCTTTCCAATTCCACTTTCTGATTGTCCTAGTAGTTTCCTTTAAATTTCAACTAAGATCTTAGCTTTTAGAGAAAACCTTTCCCAACTCCTCTTAATTTTAGTGCCTTCCTTCTATTAATTATTTCCTATTTAGCCCGTATGTAGCTTGTTGTATGTATACATATAAGTATATATGTATACATACAAATATATATATATAATATATATATATATATATATTATATAAAATTTGTTTGCATGTTGTCTCCTGTATTAGATTATGAGCTCTTGAAGGCCGAAATCTTTTGCCTTCTTTTGTATCCCCAGGAACTTTAACACATAAGCTTGGCACATAGTAGGCACTTAATAAATATATATTAATTGATTGATTGACTTTTCAGTCATGAGACAGCATGTGTTGGCACAACCAAAATAGCTAATGTTTATGAGCGTATGTGGAGAGGCTGAGCTCCTAGGAACAAGTTGATGGTTATCTCTTGTGTATTCTGACCTGTTCAGATCATATCTGGAATCTCACATTGTATTTAGATGCCACAATTTTGCAAAGAAACAATGTCCAGAATAGGGTAGTTAGAATAGTGAAAAGCTTTAAGTGAATGCTCATATGAAGACTGGTTGAAGGAACTGGGGATATTTAGCCTAGAGAAGAGAAGACTCAGCATGATACCTGTGTTCAGATATATAAATAACTGTTATAAAGAAGGATTAGATTTTTTTTTGATGCAAGATGAGAGTACCAGGAGCGATGAGCAAAAATGGTAAAAAGAGTCATTTAGGATCCCTATCAAAAAAATATTCATAACAATTAGACATGCCAAAAAGTAGAACGGGTTGTGTCAAGAAGTTGAGGGCTCCTCCTCTTTGAAAATCTTCAAACCGAAGCTAGATAAATGCTTGTAAATTATGTTAAAATGGAAATTCTTTCCAGAATTAACTGGAGAAGATGGTGGCTAAGGTATCTTCTTATCAAATTATATGATTTTGTGTATTGTTTAACATGATAAAAACTGATCTATGATAATATGCATTTAATGGGTAAAGACTAGGAAGGAACTTCAAGGGAAGAAGTGTTTAATGAGTTTTCTGAAGATAATGCCTATCTTTATGATGAATACTAATTCTGGGAATTTAAAGCTAGGTAGATTGGTAAAGAAGCTACTTTGAGGAGAGTGAAACCTGTTGACTTCATCCAATTTAATTTTTTTCAATTCAATTCAACAAACACTAGAAATATACAAACAAAAATAAAACAATCACTGCCTTGAAGGAATTTAATCCTGGAACAAAAACAGTTGTACACCCATAAAATATATAAAATATGTAAAATAACCACAACATCTGAAGTCTCTCCTCTTCCCAACTCAACTGAATTTATTTTTAAAAGCTAATATGGGGGTCTTATATGTTGCTTGCTTTGGATGCATCTTGTGGTGTCATGGACACCAAAATTCATAGTTCCAGGACTGGGGATTGTAAAAAATAAAAAATAGGTGTTGGATGAATGAATGAACAAATGAGAAAAGTCAGAGATATTTGGTGACTCAATTGTAATTTATGCTTTGGATAGAAAGACTCCAAACTGATATGTTCCTCAAATATATATCAATAAATAAAATTGTTCGAGGATAGCAGAAATTACTTCTGAATGCTTCTGGTTTGGTAAGAGCAGAAGCCTAAAAGAAGGATTAACCTATTGACCCATCACAGAATTTTAGAATCTCAGAGCTGGAATCTCAGGATACATCTAGTCCTACCTTTGATGGGGTCATTTGTCCCTGGTAGCTATGAGGGCCACTGGGAGGGACACAGCCTGAATTATTCTGTATAATTGACAGAACAAACTATCCCTAAAGCAAGCAGGGAAGAGCACTAACAGGATTATCTCTGGAGTGTTCTTGAAAAGACCTTTTGTCCTATTCCTAAACCTAATCTTAAATTTATTGCAGGACTTCCACAGTTACTGTATCCAATCAGAAAGCTAAATTATGATATCAACCTATCTAGATTATTTTTCCCCTATAAAAGAACCTATCTATACCCCAATCCTTCTCCCTCCAATTCCTTTTAGGACACTTACTCCTTTTAAGGTTCACCCATGCCATAATCTCTGCTAACTCCTGTTAGCCAGTTTACTAAGTGTCACAATAGCTAACTCCTTTTAGGGTTAATATCATAATGATGAGTTAATTAGGAACTGCCTGCCACATGGCAGCAAGTTCTCTAGGAACTTTACTTGCCTTATGGAACCTTTCCCTTGTTAATTGCTAAAACTCCCATTTAGAATTTAGCCTGCCAATCAATGGCATAATAATAGAATCTTTGCCTCTTGATTTGAAGAAGGTTTAAGCCTATAAATTCTTTGAGATTTCTTGGAACACTGGTCAATATAATTTTGGGGCCTGATACTCTCTCTAATATTTGATGAACCATATGTAGAGAATCCTGAAACCTCAATGTATTTTGGGGGTTCAGCACTTCTGTATTTCTATATACCTCCCCTTGATATACCATAGTCTTCTATTGTCTTTATAGGAAAGAAAAAGAGACTGAGATTCATCTGCATTATTAAAAGTTAGAGGTCAGTCCTAGATTCCATTCTTTTAAAGTGATATGTACTAAGACTTGCTTTTCTTAATTTGACACAGCAGAAAAAGAATTGGACTAGGAATCTGGCTCTAATACTTCTTAGCTGCATGAGCCTTTTGTCATATTAGCCATATATGATGCTTCATGGCCTCATTTTTATGGGGGTTTCTTTGTCAAAATTTTTGTAAAATTTTGTGTTTCAAAATTTTCTCCTCCTTCCCTCTCCAAAACAGCAAGCAATTTGATATGGGTTAAATATGTGCAGTTCTTCTAAATGTATTTCCCTATTCATCGTGCTGTGCAAGAAAAATCAGATCAAAAGAGAAAAAACCATGAGAAAGAAAAAAAAAACAAATAAATAAATAAACAAGCAACAAAAAGGTGAAAATACTATGCTTCAATCCACATTCAGTCTCCAATAATTCTCCTTCTGGATCTCTGCATTGCTGAAAAAAGCCAAGTCTATCACAATTAGTCATTACATAATCTTGTTGTTTTGTACAATGTTCTCTTGGTTTTACAATCATTTCACTCAGCATCAGTTCATGTAAGTCTTCCCAGGTTTTTCTGAAATCAGCCTGTTCACATTTCTTATAGAACAACAATATTCCATTGCATTCACATACCATGACATATACAGCCATTCCCCAACTGATGGGAATAAATTCAATTTCCAATTAATTGCAAGGTCCCCATTTTATAGTTGAGGAAACTAAGGAAAACAGAGATGACTTGCCCAGGGTCACAAAGCTAGTAAATGTCTGAGGCAGGATTTAAACCCAAATCCTTCTGACTTAAGGGATCTACCACACCACCTACCAGTTTTGATTAGCAATATAACCTGAACAGTCACCTAATTTTTATTAGTCTCTATATCCTTATTTCTCAAATGGGGAGCATAATAGTCAGGTTATTATGAAGAAAATACCTTATATACTTGAAAGAACTTTAGAAATGGGTATAATATAGCATAGGGTTATTTTAAAGAAAGTACTTTGTACAGTTGAAAGAACTAAAGAAATGGGAGCTATTATTATTGCTACTGAAAGAATTAGATCTCAAAGGGTTCATTAACTGTATTTTAAATTCTTTAGGCATTCTAATGTAATTTGAAGAAATTCTTTCTGGCCATTTGGGCCCCATTCTAAGAGCGTGACAGAAAAAGCTATATGGTACAGTGCAATGAGAAATGAATGGGAAGTAAAAAATCCAATCCCAGTTATGCTGTGGGAACTTGGGCAGATCTCTAGGGGTTTTCTCACATGTTCCAGGCCTCAAGTTTGTGATTTCAGTGGAAACTTAAACAACTCATCCCCCTTAGCTCTTTCTTTTTGTCATCCTAACCTTTTAAAAAGATGATTGAAAATGACAAATTCTGGAGGGAATGTGGGAAAATAGGTACATTGATGAATTATTGGTGGAGTTGTGCACTAGTCCAACAATATTGGAGAACTTGGAACTATGCCCAAAGGGCTATAAAACAATACATACCTTTGACCCAGCAATAGCACTATTAGGTTAATGATCCAGGACATTTTCAAGAGAGCCTTTGTATGACTCTATGTGACCATATATTTGGAGGAAAAGTTTCAGGCTGAGTTATATTCCAATCGTATTTAGATGGATGGAGAGAAAGGACAACAGCTAAGAGCCTTGTGAATGAAACTGGTCATAAAGAAGCATCCTGCAAAGGTCAGTATGCACCAAATTACCTGCATCCTTTATTTAAAAATTTTTAAAATAAATTTTATTTTTCCTCGATCACTCATTAAAACAATTTTTAAGCATAATATAGGCACTACCTTTAATTTTTTCTTTCTTAAAAAATTTTATCAGAAAAATAACCAAATGATATCAGTGGGGGAAAAACAATCCTTGAACAAATGCAAAATATTGCTTTTTAGAGACATAATTAGTAATTTCTATGATCAGGGTAAGTGACACTAAAAATTTTCAAAAGGAGAATTTGAGGTATAGGAAGTAAGCACTAATTTTAACACTAATTTTAACTAATTATTTTTACTAACTAGAGCCTATACTTAGTCTTTTCTAGGCTGTAGTAGCATTTTCTTATAATCTCCTCTAAATATTTGTTTCTTGAGGGAAAATGCCATTTTCTCTTTCCTAGTTAATGTCTCTATTGCCTTACACATTGGCCTTCTATCATTTACTTACTGTATACAAATTCTTCAGAATAGCTGCTGCCACTTTCCTTGCTTTTAATTGTTGCTTTATACTTTTTCCCTTCTTGTAGGACATCAAGAATTCTGTGAGGAAACTTTCCTTGAGGATAGAAGAGTATATTTTACCCACTTTCCTGCCTTTTAATTTTTTAATTAAAGCTTTTTATTTTCAAAACATAATTTTTATTTTAAAACATAATTTTCAAAACATAATTATTTTCAAACAATAAGAGAATGATGAATTCAACATTCACCCTTGCAAAACCGTGTGTAAAAAATTTTTAATATTAGAAAAGTTTCTATTCTATTTTTAAATTCTATCTTTCCTTTCTTCCTCATGCCCCCTCCCTGAGATGGTAAGCAATCAGATATAGGTTATACATGTGCAATCATGTAGAACATTTCCAGTTTAGTCACTTTGTACAAGAAAACTCAAATAAAAGAAAATGAATGAAAGTGAAAAATAGCATACTTTGGCTATATTAAAACAATATCAATTCTTTCTCTGGAATCAGATGACATGCTCCATCATCCTTTAGAGATTTCAATTGATCATTAAGTAGGTGACTTTTGACATAAGGACTCTTTTAAGCCAGAAAGACTTTATATATGTATATATACATATATATATATACACATATATCTATAGGTTTATTATAACTTAAATTGTTATTATACATATCCAATTAAAATAATAACAAAAGCTCTTATCTCTAGTGTTTTACCATTTACAAAACTTTTTTCTCACAGATGTTCTATGAAGTAAGTAGTAAAAAAAAAAAATGCTATTATCCCCACTTCACAAATGAGGAAACTGAGGTTAAAGCCTGAGAAGTTAAATGACTAGTCAAGCTCACACAGCTAGTAAAATTTGGTGCTTAAGCCTAGGTAATTGGATTACAGGATTTAGAATTAGAAGAGACTTATTTTAGAGATCATCTAATTGAACCCTCTCATTTTATACAACAGAAAATTGAAACCAAGAGAGGGGAAGAGATTTTTTTCAAGTTCATATGGGTATATTATGACTTAAGTCAACTTCAAATCCTATTTTCGCCATTATACTACTCTAATTTACCTTGAGGGTAATCACATTCCCCCAAATCATACTAATGCTAATTCTAGTTATTCCTGACATTTTATTAACTGCCTGCCCTATAATAAATAGCACAATAAAAACTGATGTACATATTAATGATCCTAAAGCACCAAAAATTGTTTTAATTTGAATTTCTCTAATCAATAACAATTTAGAGCATTTTTCATAAGACTATAGATAGCTTTGATTTCTTCATTTTGAACACTGTCTATTAATGTCCTTTTGACCATTTATCAATTGGGGAATCATTTATAAATTTGATGCGGTTCTCTATATATTTGATAAATAAGACCTTTATCAGAGGAACTTGCTGTAAAAATTTCTCACAAGTGTGATTATTAATTATGAATTCCTCTAGCTTAACCTACTCTTTCTTTCCTTTCATCCTCCTAAAAGTGTTTTCCTCCTGACCACTGTCTCCCCAGTCCTTCTAAAAGCTTTCCACTTTCTCTTATGCCCTTTGCCTCCCTACTTCCCATAGTGAAAGATAGATTCCATATTCAAATGAGTGTATGTGTTATTCCTTCTTTGGGCTACATCCAATTAGAGAAAGGTTCAAGGGTCTGCCATCCCATCCCCATCTTCCCATTCACTATAGAAACTCTTTTGCTCCTCTTTTATGTGAACTAATATACCCCATTCTACCTTTCCTTCCCCTTTCTCCCAGTGTCTTCATTTTTCTCCCTTCATTTTTTCCTCTTAATTTTAGTTTTTTGGATACCATCCCATCGGGGTCAGCTCACACCCATGTGCTCTCTCTCTCTCTCTCTCTCTGTGTATGTGTGTGTGTGTGTGTGTGTGTGTGTGTGTGTGTGTGTGTGTGTGTATGCCTACTCACTGACCTAACAACAATAAAGTTTTTAGGAATTATAAGTATTATCTTTCCATGTAGTTTAACTTTATCAAAACCTAACATTTCTCTTTCTTATTTATCTTTTTAACACTTCCCTTGAGTCTTGTATTTGAAAGTCAAATTTTCTATTCAGCTCTGGTCTTTTCATCAGGAATGCTTGAAAGTCCTCTATTTCATAAAATATCCATTTCTCCCCCAAAGGCTTATTCTCAGTTTTGCTGAGTGGGTGATTCTTGATTGTAATCCTAGCTCCTTTGCTTTCTATAGTATGGTGTTCCAAGCCCTCCAATCCTTTAATGCAGAAATTGCTAAATCTTGTCTTAAAAATCCTAACTATTGCTCCATGATATTTGAATTGTTTCTGGTTGCTTGCAGTATTTTTCATTGACCTGAGAGCTCTGGAATTTGCAGTAATATTCCTGAGAGTTTTTGTCTTGGCACCTTTTTTAAGAAGTAATTGATGAATCTTTTCAATTTCTATTTTGCTCTCCAGGTTATCAAAGCAGTTTTCTTTGATGATTTCTTTAAATGTCTAGGTTCTTTTTTGAGCATGACTTTCAGGCAGTCAAGTAATTCTTAAATGATCTCTCTTCGATCTATTCTCCGTTTTTTTCCAATGAGATATTTCACATTTTGTTATAATTTTTCGTTCTTTTTTTGGGCAGGAGAGGAGGCAAGGCAATTGAGGTTAAGTGACTTGCCCAAAGTCACACAGCTAATAAGTATTAAGTGTCTGAGCCTGGATTTGAACTTATCCATGACCAGTGCTGTATTCATTGCACCATCTAGAGATAGCTCTAATTTTTCATTCTTTTGATTTAATTTTTTTTTAACTTTCTCATGGAATGATTAGCTTCTGATTGTCCAATTCTAATTTTTAAGGAATTATTTTTCTTAAGTGAGCTTTTATACTTCTGTTTTAGCTTGGCCAATTCTACATTTTAAAGAGTTCTTTTCTTCAGTGAACTTTTGTACAATTTTTTTTCCCATTTAGACAATTCTGTTTTTTAAAGAGTCTTTCTCTTTACACATCAACAATAAGACTATACGATGATCTATTCTGAAGGATATGGTTCTCTCCAACAACGAGATGTTCCAAACCAGTTCCAGCTGCTCAGTTATGAACAAAACCATATACACCCAGGGAGAGGCCTATGGGATCTGAGTCTGGACCAAAACATAGCATTTTCACACTCTCTATTGATGTTTGCTTGCATTATGTTTTCCTGAGTGTATATATATATATACATATATATATATATATGCACACACATATTCAATCTGTCAAATATTTTAACATAATTAACATGTATTAGATTTCCTGCCATCTAAGGGAGAGGGTGGGGGGGGTAAGAGGGAAAAATTTGTAACAGAAAGCTTTGTAAGGGTAAATATTGAAAAATTACCTATGCATACGCTTTGCAAATAAAAAGCTTTAACAAAAAAGAGTCTTTCTCTTTAGTGAATTTTTGTGCCTCCTTTAAGCAATTTGTTAATATTTTTTTGTAATTTTCTTATATCACTCTCATTCATTCTCCTAATTTTCCCTCTACTTCTTTTAATCCTTTTTTAGATCTTCTAGAAATTATTTCAGGAATACAGGGGGATAACTGACCAATTCACACACTTAGGGGCTTTGTATGAAGCTGTTCTGACTTTATTTTCTTTTGAGTTTGTATTTTGATCTTCCCTATCACCATAATAACTTTCTATGATCAGTTTTTTTTTATGTTTACTAATTTTTACAGCCTATTTCTTTACTTTTAACTTCATGTTGAAGTTGGGCTCTTCTCCTAGGATGCAGGGAACACTGTACCAAGCTTCAGTTTTTTCTTGTTGTTGTTTTCAGAGATAGTTTTGATTATTTACAAGCTTTTAGTTCTCCTGGGGTGGTATTATCCAAGATGAGGTGAGGTCACTGCCTGTGCTCTAGTTTGTGGGTAACCACAATCATTCTTTTGTGCCCTAAAACTGTAACTAGGGGTCCCAGTCCTCTTGGCTTCATGTTTTAATGTGTTAGTGCTCCTCCTTGTCTTGGTACTGCAACACAGAAACAATATATGAGCAATACAACTAAGTTCTGTTTCCAGTGTCAGCAAAGATCCCCTATAATCTTTTGACTATTTTTCTAACACCCTCACCATTTGGGGGCTGAGAGCTTTGAAGCAGCCTGTACTGATTCAGTAGCCTCTCAGTGCCCGCTACTGGCTTGATAAAACAGTCTGTTTTGGACTGTTCTTTACCCCAGTGAGACAAACTTTTCTTTGTCAACCTTCTAAGTTGTCTTACACAGGTTAATTGTTTCACCCTATTCTTTCATTGATTTCTGCCACTCCAGAATTTGTGTGCAATGTTATCATAAACTTGATAGACTGAGCAAAACCAAAAGAGTGAAGACATGGTCTCTTGAGTCTTTTCAGGTTCTTCTTTTGATTTAATAGCTTCTAGAGAGAAGATGGACAATGCCAATTTTACTTCAGGTTGCTAGAGGGAGAAAAAGATTTTAGAAAGAAGTCAACATACAAGCTGGAAGTCTCCATCATGTACTATCCCATAGATAGCACCAGAGATTTCGGGAAAAAATCTCTTTTGAGTGAGATCTTGAATGCTTTCTCTTATAAAACTAGAATGTTGGGGCAGCTAGGTGGTGCAATGGTTAGAGTACCAGCCCTGAAGTCAGGAGAACCTGAGTTCAAATCTGGGCTCAGACACTTCCTAGCGGTGTGACCCTGGGCAAGTCACTTAACCCCAAGTCAGCAAAAAGCAAAAAACAAACAACCCCCCCAAAAAAAAACTAGAATGTTGATAGTCCTTGAGCAACTAAGATATAGAATAATAAAAGATAACATGGATTATTTTGATTAAGTAAAAAGGTTTTGGACAAATAAAATAAATAGTTAGAATTAGAAGGTAACCAGTTAACTGGAAAACATCTTTGTAGCAAATATTTCTGATAATGTTCTAATATCTAAGAGAATTGAACTACAACGAAAAGGTTTCTGACTAAATAAACAGTCAAAGGTAGTTTTATTTTATTTTTTTAAATTTTAATGCATAACATATGTGTGGGTAATTCTTCAACAATAACTCTTACATAGTTTTCTGTTACAAATTTTTCCCCCCAACTCCCCACCCCTCGCCTAGATGGCAGGATATCCACTACATGTTAATTATGTTAAAATATTGGCAAATAGGATATATGTATACATATTTCCAAACTTATCATTGTTGTGCAAGAAAAATCTTATCTACACAAAAGATATATCAGATAAAGGAAACACAATGTAAGCAAACATCAATCAAAGAGTATGAGAATGTTATGTTGTGGTCCACATTTCACATCCCTCTCTCTGGGTGTATGTGGCTTTCTTCAGTGAACAATTGGAAGTGGTTTAAAGCATTTCATTGTTGAAGAGAGCCATGTCCATCAGAATTGATTGTCATATAGTACTGTTGTTGCCATGTATAATGATCTCCTGGTTCTGCTCATTTCACTCAGCATCAGTTCATGTAAGTCTCTCCAAGCCTCTCTGAAATCATCTTGCTGGTCATTTCTTACAGAGCAATAATATTCCATAATATTCATATACCATAATTTATTCAGCCATTCTCCAATTGAAGGGCATCTATTCAATTTCCAGTTTCTAGCCACTACAAAAAGGGTTGCCACAAACATTCTTGCACATGTGGGTCCCTTTCCTTCCTTTATGATTTCTTTGGGATATAAGCCCAATAGAAACACTGCTGTGTCAAAGGGTATGCACAGTTTGATAACTTTTTGAGCGTAGCTCCAAATTGTTCTCCAGAATGGCTGTATCCGTTCACAGCTCCACCAACAATGCATCAGTGTCCCAGCCCTCCCACATCCCCTCCAACATTCATCATTAACTTTTCCTGTCATTTTAGCCAATCTGACAGGTGTGTAGTGGTACCTCAGGGTTGTCTTGATTTGGAGCACCTTTTCATATGACTATAAATAGTTTTAATTTCATCCTGTGAAAATTGTCTGTTCATATCCTTTAACCATTTATTGATTGGAGAATGGCTTGAATTTTTATAAATATGAGACAAACTCTATATATTTTAGAGATGAGACCTTTATCAGAACTCTTAAATGTAAAGATGATTTCCCAATTTATTGCTTCCCTCCTAATCTTATCTGCATTGATTTTGTTTGTACAAAAACTTTTTAACTTAATATAGTCAAAGTTATCTATCTGGTTTTCAATTAAGAGTTCCAGTTCTTCTTTGGACATAAATTTATTCCATCTCCATAGGTCTGAGAGGTAAACTATATTACGTTCTTCTAATTTACTTATAGTATCACTCTTTATATCCAGATCATGAACCCATTTAGATCTTATCTTGGTATGTGGTGTTAGATGTGGGTCAAGCCCTAATTTCTTCCACACTAGTTTCCAGTTTTCCCAGCAGTTTTTGTCAAATAGTGAATACTTATCCCAGAAGATGGGGTCTTTGGGTTTATCAAACACTAAATTGCTATAGTTATTGCCTAGTTTGTCTTGTGATTCTATCCTATTCCACTGATCGACTACTCTATTTCTTAGCCAGTACCAAATGGTTTTGATGACCGCTGCTTTGTAATATAGTTTTAGATCTGGTACAGCAAGTTCACCATCGTCAGCCTTTTTTTTTTTCATTAATCCCCTTGAAATTCTTGACCTTTTGTTTTTCCAAATGAACTTTGCTACTATTTTTTCTAGATCTGTAAGATAATTTCTTGGGAGTTTGATTCGTATGGCACTAAATAAGTAAATTAGTTTGGGTAATATTGTCATTTTTATTATATTCGCTCGGCCTACCCATGAGCATTTTAAGTTTTTTCAATTGACTAGGTCTGATTTTATTTGTGTGGAAAGTGTTTTGTAGTTTAGTTCATATAGTTCCTGACTATCCCTTGGCAGATAAATTCCCAAATAGTTTATACTAACAACAGTTATTTTGAATGGAATTTCTTTTTTGTATCTCTTCCTGCTGAACTTTATTGGTAATATATAAAAATGCTCATGATTTATGTGGATTTATTTTGTATCCTGCAACTTTGCTAAAGTTGTGAATTGTTTCTAGTAGTTTTTTAGTTGAGTCTTTAGGGTTCTCTACGTATATCATCATGTCATCTGCAAAGAGTGATAATATGGTTTCCTCATTACCTACTCTAATTTCTTTAATCTCTTTTTCTTCTCTTACTTCCAAAGCTAACATTTCTAAGACAATATTAAATAATAATGGTGACAGTGGGCAGCCTTGTTTCACTCCTGATCTTATTGGGAATGGTTCTAGTTTGACTCCATTACATATGATGCTTGCTGAAGGTTTTAAGTAGATACTACTAATCATTTTAAGGAAAAGCCCATTTATTCCTATACTCTGCAGTGTTTTTAATAGGAATGGGTGTTGGATTTTATCAAAGGCTTTTCTGCATCTATGGAGATAATAATTGATTATGCTAATAGTTTTCCTAATATTGAACCAGCCTTGCATTCCTGGTATAAATCCTACTTGGTCATGGTGTATTATCCTGGGGATGACTTTCTGTAATCTTGTTGCTAAAATCTTATTTAAAATTTTTGCATCAATTCAATTGGAGAATGGCTGAATAAATTATGGTATATGAATGTTATGGAATATTATTGTTCTGTAAGAAATGACCAGCAAGATGATTTCAGAGAGGCCTGGAGAGACTTACATGAACTGATGCTGAGTGAAATGAGCAGAACCAGGAGATCATTATACACAGCAACAACAGTACTATATGACGATCAATTCTGATGGACATGGCTCTCTTCAACAATGAAATGTTTCAAACCACCTCCAATTGTTCACTGAAGAAAGCCATATACACCCAGAGAGAGGGATGCGAAATGT